>PKML01073851.1:1007427-1131306 GCA_002933935.1 Eutrema yunnanense
TGGTATCGATCGATACCGAGGGGTATCGATCGATACTTGGTGTCTGGCTCTGCTTTTACCTGAAAACACTCCAAAACATGCAATAACTCACTAGGACCTAATGCAAATGTCCTAAACTCTAAATGAGACCTAAATGCAAGATAAGACCATGATTATGCATGAGAACTATACAAAAACCCTAAATGAAATGCATCCTAAAACATGCAATATATGAGTGTATCACCCACCGTAAAGGTAAGATCGCCAAATTTTCAATGCAAACACTACCGCAACCATCTCCAGGTCGTGGGTAGGATAATTCTGCTCATGCTTCCTCAACTGCCTTGATGCGTAAGCTATTACCTTCCCTTGCTGCATCATGACGCATCCCAAACCCATCTGTGATGCACCTGTCTAAACTACATAAGGTTGATCAGGCTCAGACAGAGCCAAATCTAGAGTACTCGTAAGCATTTCCTTCAGCTTAGAGAAACTCTTCTCGCAGTCCGCCGACCATACAAACTGCACATCCTTCCAAGTTAGTCGAGTCATTGGCTGAGCCATGCTCGAAAAGACTTAAACATATTGTCGGTAGTACCCGGCTAAACCAATGAAGCTCTTTATTTCCGAGGCATTCACAGGTCTATGCCAATCCGCAATTGCCTTGATCTTTTTCGTATCTACAGATACTCCCTTATCGGAGACCACATGCCCCAAAAATCCGATCTCCCTTTGCCAGAAGCTGCATTTGCTAAGCTTAGCATACACCTTATGTTCCCTCAATCTATTCATATCCTTCTTGAGGTGAACCATGTGTTCCTCTCGGTTCTTTGAGTAGACCATAATATCATCTATGAAGATGATCACGAACTCATCCAAGAAATCTCTGAAGACGTTGTTCATGAGCTTCATGAAAGCTGTGGGTGCATTCGTCAGCCCAAAAGACATGACTACAAACTCAAAGTGACCATACCTTGTCTGAAAGGCGGTCTTCCTGATATCCGACTCATTAATTCGGATTTAATGATAACCTGAAGCCAGATCGATCTTGGAGAACCATGTAGCACCTCGGAGTTGATCCAGCAACTCATCTATACTCAGAAGAGGGTACTTGTTCTTCACAATGACTCTGTTCAACCCACGGTAGTCGATACAAATCCGCAAACTCCCATCCTTTTTCTTAACAAACAACACCACTCTTTTGGTAGTCCAAGTAGCTGATTCCCATCATTGGAACGGTTTACCATACCTTTAACCTACCCTCCGTTCAAGCCAAAATCTTTAATGTGCGTATGTGAGGCCTAATTTTTCGAGTAAGCTTGGCAAAAAGTGTTGAGTTTAGGGCGACAAGGATAGGTTTTCATGTAGATCTAGCCAAACATCAAAGGCTAGACTAGGTTAGGCTCGTGGGAAAGCGATGTTTTGAGTTTGGTGTGAACGAAATGGTGTGACTAATGGGATTGTGGATAAGAAGGAAGGGAGTTCAAAAGAATGAAGTGAAGGTGAAAGGGGAATGCAATATTGTGTTGTGGTTAGTGCAAGTTATCAAGAATAGCTCTTAGTGATAGTTATAGCCTCATAGAAACAAAGAAAAAAGCCAAAAATTGGCAAAGACATCAATTGGTAAATGATGAGACAAGGCAAAGAAAAAGAAAGAAAGAAGAGCTAAAGAAACAACAAAAAGAAGCACGAGACCACAAGATTCAGTGGAGAAAAAGAAATTCCCCAAGTGAGAAAGGATGAAGTGGAAGAAGGAGTTCAAGTATGGGACATGACGGCAAAAAAGCCAAGTGAGAAAAGGGTAGCTTATGGTGAAGACTTCATGGGTAGATATGCTAGGGTTAGAGATGATTTAGGCATTGGGTAGATGTGAGTCTACCCTTGTATGCATAGATTGTCTTTTACTCTTAGAATTTTGCTAAAGTTTGCTCATTCATTGAGAGATCCCTTACATTAGAGTAATCCCCTACATTTGAGATCATCTTTATCTCAAGACCTTCACCCTAGCCAAATTGATTCACTTGCCTTGCATAAGCGTGATTCACTTGAAACGATTAATGAATGTTAAAGGATTGGATGACATGAATACTTGTGTAGGTCGAGGCTTGAATTTGATTCGTATAGGGAAGGATATGGCTAGCTCTTTTTGAGTAGACTTGTTTGATCGCATCTTAGAGCTCCTAACTTGGACATTGAGTTGAATTCTTTTTATGGCACTTTTGGATTTGAGCTCCCTTTTTTAGTTTTCTCCCTTTCTTTATTCTTGTTTGCTTGAGGACAAGCAAAGGTTTAAGTTTCGGGGAATTGATATGTGCATATTCTACATGTATTTAGCATGCATTTCATATAGATTTTAGGTCATTCTCTTGGATCCTCATGGCATTTCAGACTTGTTTTGTCCCATTTAGAGTATTAGGAGCTGCATTAGGTCCTAATGAGTCTTTTGCATGTTTTTGAGGAGTTTAGTAGGTGTTTGGAGACACTTGGTGGAGTTTGGAGATTTGGTGCTTAAAGACTAGAGAGGAACCTTCCGGATTGTCTTAAAGAACTGATCAGACGAAGGCTATCCGATTTGATCCAGCACTTGGAGTCTTCATAAACATTGTATAGGGACGAGTCAGCTGTCCATGGAAATTTTAATCAGGTCATTCGGACATCAGGTTAGGAAGTTATCGTAGTTTTACCAAAGCGTGTCCGTCTGGCCGAGAAGCTAAAATTCCCCACCAGCCCCCCCCCCCCCTGGGGAAAAATCCGACCTCGCTCCATCGGCAAGGTCCAATTAGGTCGGTCCTGGGACAGGGATTCTCCGAGATTCCGACCTGTCCGAAGAAGAAAAGCCGACCGACCCGAATGAGCAAGGTCTTTGGCTAAATTTCCCCCGGAGAAAATCCGACCTACCCCAATCAGCAAGGTCGGTTTTGGGCGGTTAGGACATCCAAGATACGGCACCAGCCGAAGTGACTCAAAGATCAGGCCAAATGAAGACCTTACCGTGCCCAGTGTAATCTGAAGCTTTCATGAAAGTTGTATCCAAGTGTGTTAGCTGACTACAGGAGGTGGTTTCGGGTCATTTGGAAATGTGGTTCGTTAGATATGGCCACTTTACTGAGAGTATGTCCGTCTGGACGAAGCCACCCGACATGCCTGAAAGACCTGGCTGGAAGAATGGTCTCCAATCGGATTTAGCCTCGGTCGCCTTCACAACAGTTGTAGCCATGTGTATTAGCTATCCACAGGAGGTGGTTTGAGGCCATTCGGACATGTATCCCAGGAGATATCACGGTTTTAGCGAAGATTCTACACAAGACCAGATTTTCCCATTTCGACCGGGTCGGTACCCGGTTTGTCCCGGGTCGACCCGGTCCGCACCTCTTCTCTATAAAACCCCTAAAAACCTAATTTTCATTTTAAGTTTTCTTTTCTCTAGAGTTGGGTTTTATCCCAAACTCTTTCTGAGATGATTTTGGATGGATCTACATCATTCATGCCACTCTAGTGAAGGATTCTTCAACCTATCTATATATTATGTTTATTTAATCTTTGTTCTTTATCTTTATGTCTCTTTTTCCTTTGTGTTCTATCTTGTTCTTCATATTTAGGCCTTAGGCCCCTTTTTGTTGGATTTTGGATTTTGCTTGATTTTGATGATTTGATGATTGATTCTTGATGCTTATGTTCTTAATCCTTGCTTTCCTTTCTTTCTAAGTGATCTTAGTGCTAGATTGGGCTTGAGAGAGTCAATCTAGATCATAGGGAAATCATGCACTCCAAGTGTTTGATAAAATTCCCCTAGAAACTTAGTAAGAGATAAACATTCTTAACCTATGAAAGTAGTTGCTTATGGTGTTTATTGGTTGATTTGAATGTTGATCTAAATGCTTGCTAATCATTTTATCACAAATGAGAGTTTGATCTTTATTATGTGATTAGCAAAATGATTAGTGCCTTGAGAGAGGTTTAGTCATAATTAGTGATCTTAAACTAAGGATTAGCATTGATTGTGTGTTAGGCATCGTTAGTCAATTGTCTTGATGATTTAGGTTGATCTTTGTTAGGTCCTTCACTTAGGTTGGTTCTCAATGCTAGATTTGATGAAATAACCCAAAGTCTAGAACTACACCTAGATTAGGTAGTTCTAGTTGGGGTGACAAACCAATCTAGAGCTACACCCTAGGATTTTTGGTCTCGTCCCATGCATTAGGGAGAGATTCGAGTAAACGGTGTTAGTGCTAGATTAGATTTATTCATTTGAGTCTTGAACTTAGACATTTCACTCCTAGCCGGAGTTTAAATGAATTGCTTGAAATGAATCTTTTGTGAGCTTTTCGTGCCTAGCCAACGATAGTTGATGTCTAGGGTGATTAGTGAACTAAGTGGGATTGAAGTTCAATGCTTGTTAATCACCCTATCACAAACGACGGTTTGTTCTTGATTTGGTGATTAACAAAGTGATTAGTGGTACGACGGTGGATTAGTCAAAATTATGAATCCCATGTTCTAGGATAGTGTTCAATGCAATCTTAGACATCATTGTTTGCTCATTAATCATCTTCTTGATAGTTCATTCCATGATCCAACACTTATATCTTTGTTTTCTTTCTTGCATTTGTTTCCTTAGTTTTTAAAAAATTATAAAAACCCAAAAACATTGCTCTAGCTTAGGAAGTTTCATGCATTCCTAGTGTATTGATCTTAATCTCTTCGGTTCGATCATCAAATACTACAATGATATGAGTGGACTTGAGGTATTGATTAAGACCTAAAAAGTCTATCTATCACTTAGCGAGTCACCCATACTACTGTTTTCTCGATGGGTACTCAAGATTTTTCCAGATTCCTATACATCCATAGGACCAGGGAAAGACGACATTTACATGTCCCTATGGCACATTCGCCTACAGAAGAATGCCATTTGGATTATGTAACGCTCCAGCGACTTTTCAGCGATGCATGATGTCGATTTTCACAGACATGACTGAGGAGTTTATGGAGGTGTTCATGGACGACTTTTCTGTGTATGGATCGTCATTCAAGGATTGTCTGGATAACTTGTGCAAGGTACTTCAACGATGCGAGGAGAAGCATCTGGTTCTTAACTGGGAGAAGTGCCACTTCATGGTACAAGATGGCATTGTTCTTCGGCACAAGGTTTCTAAGGCAGGGATCGAAGTTGACAGAGCTAAGATTCAGGTCATGACGAGCCTACAACCTCCACGATATGTATCCGAGATTCGAAGCTTCCTTGGTCATGCTGGATTTTACAGGAGGTTCATCAAGGACTTCTCTAAGCTTACACGCCCACTCACAGCCCTGTTATGTAAGGAAGTCAAGTTTGATTTCACATCTGATTGCCTTGCAGCCTTCGAGGAGATTAAGAAGGCATTGGTGAGCGCTCCTATTGTCCAACCACCTGATTGGAGTTTACCTTTTGAGGTTATGTGCGATGCAAGTGATTTTGCTGTTGGAGCTGTGTTGGGCCAGAGGAAAGACAAGAAACTCCATGCTATTTATTATGCCAGCAGGACGCTGGATGATGCTCAGCGAAATTACACCACCACTGAGAAGGAGTTACGAGCAGTTGTTTTCTCTTTTGAGAAATTTCGGTCCTACTTGATTGGGAGCAAGGTTATTGTTCACACAGACCATGCTGCTCTCAAATACCTGCTGAAGAACAAGGATCTCAAGCCTCGTCTTTGCCGATGGGTTCTTTTGCTCCAAGGGTTCGACATCGAGATCAAGGACAAGAAAGGAGTTGAAAATGGTGTTGCTGACCACTTATCGCGACTACAGGTCAATGAAATCGTTCCTATTGATGATTTCTTGCCAGAGGAGGGTATCTACTTCATTGAAGCTCAGCTTCAGGACATTTTTCCCGAAAATATGCAATTATCACGAATGCAGACTTTCAGTATCGATCGATACTCACCTAGTATCGATCGATACCCGACGCGATTTGAACCAATTTTGCCGGCAGAGCACCTTGACTCCTATGCATTCTATCTAGTTGTTGTATCTTGTCATGCAAGACCATGGTACGCCGACATTGCAAACTACCTTGCTGCAGAGACTGAGCCAAAGCATTCCACAAAGTATGTGAGGAAGAAGTTTATGCGAGAGATGAGGAGGTTCTTCTGGGATGAGCCTTACCTATACAAACACTGCTCAGATGGTATCTACAGAAGATGCGTTGCAGAATCTGAGGTGCCTGCGATTCTTTTTCATTGTCATGGGTCTGAGTATGCAGGACACTTCGCTACTTTCAAGACAGTATCCAAAGTTCTTCAAGCAGGTTTCTGGTAGCCTACTATGTTCAAGGATGCTCATACCTTTATCTCACAGTGTGATGCATGTCAGAGGAGAGGGAAGATCAGCAAGAGACATGAGATGCCACAGAATTTCATCCTTGAGGTTGAAGTTTTCAATTGCTAGGGCATTGACTTTATGGGTCCCTTTCCATCGTCACACAATAACAAGATATATCATGGTTGCTGTGGATTATGTGTCCAAATGGGTGGAGGCGATTGCTAGTCCAAACAATGACTCTGCGGTGGTTCTTAAGCTGTTTAAGACCATCATTTTCCCACGATTGCGAGTGCCTCGTATTGTTATAAGTGATGGTGGAAGCCACTTTATTAACAAGGTTTTTGAGAAGTTGCCGAAAAAGCATGGTGTCAATCATCGTGTGGCAACTCCATATCACCCTCAAACCAGTTGGCAAGTAGAGGTCTCCAACAGGCAGATAAAGGAAATTTTGGAAAAGACAGTGGGTACTTCTAGGAAGGATTGGTCTACAAAGCTGGATGACGCGCTGTGGGCTTATAGGACTGTTTTCAAGACGCCGCTGGGCACTACACCATTTCACTTTCTATATGGGAAAGCATGTCACCTTCCAGTGGAAATCAAGCACAAGGCAGAGTGGGCAACGGAGTTGCTGAACTTTGACATCAAGCCTGCAGCTGAGAGGAGATTGATTTAGCTGAACGAGTTGGATGAGATTAGGCACCATGCCTATGAGAACTCGAAGCTGTACAAGGAGAGAACTAAGGCCTATCATGATAAGAAGATCATCTCCAGACATTTTGAGCCGAACGACCAGGTACTTCTGTATAACTCTCGTTTGCAATTGTTTCCCGGTAAACTGTGTTCTCGTTGGTCAGGTCCCTTCACGATCAAGGAAGTCAGACCACATGGTGCTGTCGTGCTGATTAGTCCTACAGGAGATGAGTTCACTGTCAATGGACAGAAGGTGAAACACTATTGGGCGAAAGCCGAGATTCCAACAGGGCAGATAATGCCTTTGGATGATGCACCCACAGCCTGAATGGCGTTACAGTCAAGCTACTGGCGTTAAACGAGCGCTTTGTGGGAGGCAACCCACTGGTGAGTCTGATTTTGAGTCTTTTTCTTTTTCATTTTTCGTTTTGCATTTGTGTCAGGATAAACAAGGAGCAAAACTCGAAATCGCCTTAGTGTCGATCGATACCCCATTGGTATCGGTCGACACTAATCGCGAATGAGATGGTTCATCATGTCGACTTAAGCCTGGTATCGATCGATACCAGGCCGTGTGTCGGTCGACACCAGATGTTCCTGCACGGTAATTTCTTGTTTCTCTTCGTTCTATTATGTTCTTTTGTTTTCTTTTACCTACTATAGGCTAGATAACACTGGGGACAGTGTTTTTCAAGTCTGGGGGAGGTGTCTGCTGACATTGTGTTTGTTTTTCCTAGAGTCAGTTGTTTTATTGAGTCAAAACTTGTTGGAGATGATGATCATGTGCTTGAATTGTTGTTTTGATTTTGTTTTTGATTAACCAGTGTTGCAGGCTCAACTCTAGATCGACTAATGAAAAATCCAAGGACTGACCAGTTGACTAGAAAACATCCATGTCTCCAGCAGAGTCCTTCTGAAGCCTGAGCCAAATTTTTGCACTTCATCGATGTGGTTAGTGTTTACAGAGCTTGATTCATCATTCATATCTAACAAAGGAACCCATATGTTTAAAGTAATGGTATCTCTCTCCCCTGTTATAAGTTGATAAATAAGAGCATAAAAGATGAAATGATTTTCTTCTGAGTAGAGGGCTAGGAAAATTTCCAGCGATCCCATTATTCTACTTAAGAGGGAATGATCACACAAAGGTTGAAAGCGAGGTTAAAAAAATTTCCCGTGATACCACTATTCGCCTAAACCTTTGATACATAGAAGGAGAAGAACTGGGGATTCGGTGGAAAACACCATCAATACTCGCGTTTCGGACCTTGATGTGTAAATGCAGATCTAAAAAGAAAAAGAAAAGAACATAAAAAGAAATAAGTATGGGGGAGAGAAAGTTATACAAAAAGTGTGAAATTGGATGGTTCATTGTCATGATATTGTATGGTAAAGAATCTAGAAGGTTCTTGAACATTGACTGCAGCAATGAAACTGGCGATGAGGGCTTTATTCGAACAATGCTGAGAGATAATGTGTGGAGTCTGGAAAAGCTGTGAATGTCTACAGAGAAGAACATGGTGGTTAGATCAAAAGCTGGTTAGGTGACATTTGGGTGCTTGGGAAAAGGGTCATTGCAATGTTTCATGAACAGGTGAGTCTTTATGTTTTCAAACCTCTTTCTTTGGTTTAGTCTTCTATTTACTTGAGGGCAAGCAAAGGCTAAGTCTGGGGGAGTTGATATATCATCGTTTTTACCCCGTTTAAGCCATGATATAAGTCCGTTTTATAGAGTCTTTCTACTATTTTGTAATACTTTAGAGTCTTTTACATGTCTTAGCACGTTTGGAGCATAATTAGAGATATTGGAGCTTTCTGTAGCATTTTGGAGCAAAGCTGAAGTTCGTGTTGTTGAGTACCCGATTTCACGATCAGTGTCGATCGATACTGCCTAGTATTCATTATCTGAATTAATTCTTCACCATAGGTTGTTTGCAAAGCTAATTATGGATTGATCACCTAGAACTTAGATCTTAGGACAATTGATTAGGCGCGAGAGTGCGATTAATTACTTAATAGAACCTAAGGTGAGCAAAATAACTATTCGCAAAGAGATTTGGTCTAGTTGTTTTGTGAACAAATCAAACTTGATTTAAAAGCTGATTTAGACTTTAGGATTCGCAAAGAGATTTGGAATTCCTAGGATTTAGATTTAGATAGTTTTCGCAACGAGAGTTGGTTAGCTATACTTTAGTTATTTGAGTTCAAGAACCGCGCTAAATCTGAATTATGTTAGTTAGTTTACCTGCATTCATTGATTTCCTAAGAAATACCCTGAACCTATCTTTCTCTAATTGAATTTACAACTGTTTTAATTTGCACTCTGTTTTTCAATACCATTGATTGCTTAGCGTAATTCTCATCCATATAATCTAGTGTGTGTCTCTGTGAGTCTTTGTGGTTCGACCCCTAGCTATACTATAACTACTGCTTTAGTATCTAAATATGGTATTAATTTGAGCATATCAAATTTGGCGCCGTTGCCGGGGACTCAATTCTTCATTAGATTACGTGTGAGAATTTCGACTAAGTTCGTCGGTATCAGTCGATACTATCTAGTATCTGTTGATACTAGCTGTTCTCTTTTGTTGATATCGATCAACACCACTTGGTATCGATCGATACTCATCATGTTACAAGTTACTAATGTTTTTGACTCTTTTTTTTTTCAGGTGCATACCTAATCGTGAAACGAGAAAGAACAAGAGCACTCAGCTAGTTGATATGTCACTCGAGCAACTAGCATTTTTGGAACGCACAAATCGTAGAGCAAAGAAACCAGCAAGGATAAACAACAATCAAGTATAGTTGGTTCAAGATGCGGCTGGTGCCTACAGAGACCTGGAAGGTTGTTTGTGCAATGAGAGAGGACAGTGTCTGGATGGAGAGGGGAACATCATTCCACCTGCTCCTGTTGTCGCTGGGAATGCCGCTGGGAATGCGAACGCAGTGAACGCTGTGGTTAATCGTGGTAGGACGATTGGTGAATACAACAGACCTGACCAGTTCTACGCAAATCGCTCTGCGATCCGTCCTCCTGCGTTTCCAATGAATGACTTTGAGCTGAAACCTGCATACTACACTCTTGTGGGACAGCACCCTTTTCATGGTCTTTCCACGGAGTATCCCATGGATCATGTTGAGAGATTCGAGGATTTGGTCACTAGCATCAAGAGCAATTGAGTCTCTTACGACTACCTTTTCTGCAAGCTTTTCCCATACTCTCTTGGTGGGGAAGCAACCTACTGGCTGAAGCAGTTACCTCCTGGATCGCTGACTAACTGGGAGGAAACTAAGACTGCTTTCCTGACCAATTTCTATGATGTCGCAAGATCCGAGGATTTTAGGAACAAGATCTCTCAATTTTCTCATGGACATGCTGAGGCGTTCAAGGCTGCTTGGACGAGGTTCAAATCATATCAGAGAGACTGTCCACATCATGGATATTCTGATGTTCAGCTGATGGGGTTTTTCTTTAGAAGACTTGATTGGAGGTACCAAATGACTTTGGATGCTTCGAGCAATGGAAACTTCAACACCAAGTATCATGATGAAGCCTATGTCCTGATTGAGAACTTGGCGTCTAGTAATAGCACCAAAAATGCTGATTTTGAGCGGAAGAAGCTAGTTGGTAACGTGAATGGTTCATAGATCGCTGACTTTCAAGCTAAGTTGGATTCCATGCACAGTCTTCTGATGGGCAAGACACAGAAAGCTGTTCATTTTGCTGAAGATGTTGAGGTATTCAACGAGGATGAAGTAGAGGATGTTAACTACATTGGTGGTTCTGGTTTTCAGGGTCAGAGAAATCAATTGAACAACCACCGCAACTTCAACAACAACTCGCAGCAAGGAGGGTCGAATCAGTTTGGCCAGAAACCATCTCAGAACAGTAGGTATGTCAGGAACTATGGGAACTCGTTTTATCAGCATGTACCTGTTAAGCTTCCAGATAGCAAGATAGATGCTATGTTTGAACAGCTGATTCAAGGACAGCAGCAACTCACAGTGAATCTAAATGGAAAGATAGATGCTGTGTACAAGGATCTAAGTGGAAGGATCGACGCCCTCGATACTCATCAGAAGATGCTGGAAACACAAGTGGCTCAAACTGCAGCTGCTGGGAAAGGAAAGGCGACTCAGGCACATAACGAATATGTCAATGTCATCACCTCTCCTAGTGCAGGAAATCTCGAACACCTTTCAGAAGGTGATTCCGACCCTGATCCGACAGTATCAATCGACACCATTGCTGATATCGATCGATACCAATCTGAAGAAGCGATACATGAACCTTGTGTCGATCGACACCAACCCTGTATCGATCGACACCTCTCGCAGGCTGAACCAGAAGCCATGAAGGAACCAGAAATGATTGAGGAACGCGATTACAAGTTTAAGGTTCCATACCCTCGATTACCCAGACACCTCAGAGACCCCATTTCCCCAAAACAGCTGTGTGGCTTTGAGAAGATGGTACGAAGAATTCCACTCACACATACTTTTGAAGAAGCCCTAGAATGCCGCCCCCTGCTAAGTCACTTCCGGGATTGCAGAGAAACTGAGGACGAGATTAAGGCACTTTTCGCCAAGGTCAAAAGTCCACCACATCCACTGAAGCGGTTGACTAAGAGGGAAGACCCAGGGAAATTTTCAGTTCCATGCTCCATCTCTGGAGTTAAATTCAAGGAATCACTGGTTGATTCAGGGTCTAGCGTGAATGTCATGTCAAAGGCACTTGCAGAGAAGCTTAAGATCGATGACATACGATCTACTCAGATGCCTCTCACATTCGCGAACTCTTCCACATCTGTTCAGTACGGTACAATCCATGACTTGATGGTTAAGGTAGGAGATTGTCTAGATCCTACTAACTTTCAGGTTGTTGAGATGCATGCAAGGTCTAGCACGCCTTTGATTCTTGGAAGACCATTCATGGCTACTGCTGGCGTAGTTATGGACACGCCCAATAAGAGGATTTTGTTCTCGTAAATTGACGAACAGGTCTCCTACGAAGCCATCCCCTCTAGAAGAACTCCCACACAAATATCTTGCATCCTCGTTGGTACAGGAGAAACATTGATGGTTGATATTTTGGACGAGCCTGATGCTATGCCAGCTGTCATAGGAGCTCTGGATCATCCTCCTATCAACACTAAGAAAGTCATCAAAAAGACTAAGGCAAAGTAAGAGGTGAAGAACAGAAAAGTCGAGAGTGCTACATCTGTCACCTTGATCCCTCAGAAGTGCAATGAAGATTCGATCGAGTACAAGGTGAAGTGCAAGGGACGCTCAAAACCGTTCTCTAAGGCCAGAATCATCCTAACTCCAGAGCTGAAAGAGAAAGGCCAAGAGGTTATTGAGCGTATGCTGCGTAAAACTCTGAGTTTGGAAGTGTCTAGTTGTGGGACTTGCATGTGAGTGAGTTCCCTACTTCCTTCTGACAGATCGTCCGTACAGTCAAGCTCGTGACGTTAAACAAGCGATGAGTGGAAGGCAACCCACTAATAAGTCTGTATATACGTTTTTATCTTCATTTTGTTTTTGATTTTTGGTGTTGTGTCTTGTGTCAAACGTGAAGCAGATTTGACGAGGAGTATCGATCGACACCAGCCAGTGTCGATCGATACCAAGTGTCGTAAAAAGGAGCATAATTTTCATAAGTTTTAATCGACACCATCCAGTGTCGACCAAAAACGACAAGTGTCGACCGATACCTCTGGGTATCGTTCGATGCTCCGCGGGAACGTAAGTTTTCTTTTAAAACTCTCGGGTCTCTCTTTCTCCTCTTTCTTCCCCATCGCTCGATACCGACCCATTTTCCACCCAAATCACACCTCTCTCGTTTCTTCACCGATTTTGGTGATTCAAGTGCCTAGATTCGTTGGATTTTCATCTTCTATCTCTTTCTAGCATTTATTTCTTCAATCAGAAAAGGTATGTCTTCGAAATTCCATTTTTCGGTCCGATTTTCGGTTTGTGGTTTGCGAGATTTTACTCTTTAGCACTTGTTTTCTTGACAATGGTCATTTGCTGAGATGCTCTAGAGTAGTTTCAAACCTTGCCTTACATTCAAATGCCTTTGATTTGGACTCTTGGATAATTTGGAATTTAGGACTTCGATGAACTGGAAATTGACTGAGGTGTCGATCGATACCCTCCAGTATCGATCGACACCACCCGTTTCTGCCGATAAAAATATGATGTGAATGCTGAGAAGTGTTGGATTTATGATGTGTCTTATGTCTTATTTGCAGATGACATCTAGGTCAAACAAAGCCAGGACTACAGATGCATCGAGCTCTAACCCATCTGCTACGGAGGTTCCGGCAGCCCCACGCAGAGGTCCTTGGCCTAAGCTGAACGAGAAAGCCATGATCCCTTGTCGCCACGATTGGGCTGGACAGGAGAAGGCGTATGCCTTGAGTGATTACACCGCCTTTAGACCTATTTCTGAGGAGTGGGACGACTTCGACACGCTGTTCTATAACGTGTGGTTGGGTGTTACCATCGAGCCTACCAGGTTTGTCGATGGACTTTCTCTGCATCAGCTGGGTCTCGACACAGATTTGGCTCGTCTACTTGAGCGGATTGGTTTTGGTCACATGGCTACACAGCAGCATGACCTCTACCCATATTTGGTTCGTCAGTTTATGGCGACAGCTCGCGTTAGCTATTCAGATGAGCTTCTGCGAGACGCATAGGGTGGTAGCATGTCCTTCATGGCTTGCGGAGTGAGGTATATGATTCCACTCCCTGATCTCTGCGATCTCTATGGGTTTCAGAGGGATCGCAGGAGGATTGCTCTTCCAGCTGCCCATCCTGACATGCGTGGCTTTTGGGCATGCTTTGAGAATGGTGTCTACGAGTCTAAGACGTCCACTCAGATGGACATACGACATCCGGTCCTGCGTTGTTTTGTTAGGATCCTGAGCACTACTCTCCTGTGCAAGATGGAGCCTAACAAGATGAGAGTATATGAGCTTCTGCTTCTGTTTCTGGCTGTCAGGAACATCATCCCTGAGCAGGATTTTGATTGGCCTGAGCTTGAGGATGTTAACCTTGGGGCTGTTTTTGCGCATCATCTGGTCTCTCTGAAAACCAAACCATTCACAGGGACGAGCACGAAGAAGGAGTCAGTTGGTAGTCTTCTAACACCTATCTTCCAGCACCTCAGGATCAGTACTATGAGCTGCTTGATAGTCACTGCGCGTCGGCACATGGATGAGGCTCATCTGAGGAACCTTAAGTGGTTGAAGCCCGGGAGGAAGTGGATTCTTAGTAGATCTGATGGGAGCTTTCTGGTGCAGCTACCTAACAGGGATCTGACGGACATATCCGAGGATCCTGCTCAGCTTCGTTTTGAGCCTCCTGCTGAGCTATTGACTTCGATTCCTGTGACTCGACGACAGGTTCATCCACCTGCTGCTGACATCCCATCCACTTCACGTCAGCGAGGACGTACACATGCTGCTTCACACCCACCTATTCCTGAGCCACAGTGGCCTGAGGACACGGACGTCCCGATGGAGCCAGCTGCTTTCCAGAGACTGATGATAGCGAGCATGAAGAGCATCTGGGCTGCTGTTCGCTACCGTTGCACGACTGCCACAGATGCTGATCCATCGTCCCAGCCTGGACCTTCACATACTGCTGCTGCTGACCATGAGAGTGATTCTGAGGAGACGCAGGATTAGTCTTATCTGATCATCACGTTTGTATTTTTCTTTCTTTTTCTTTTATTTTTCTTTTATGTTGAACTTATGTCAGTATTTGTTTTTGCATTTGAACCCCTTTGGATTATTGTTTGATCTACCATGTTGCTTTTAACCTGTTTTTGAGTGTTCCTAACAGTGCTAACATCTAACACAATGGAATGTTTTCTATGGTTAAGCAACTCGACACCCCTGATTTTCAATCAGTGTGTCGATACACAGTTGGTGTTAATCGATACCTGCCAGTATCGATCGATACCCTGTAAAGGTACGGTTTCTGATTTTTCATAATCCACTCAGTTCATTTGTTCTCTTTCACCAACTCTAGGCTAGATAACATTGGGGACAATGTTGTTTAAGTCTGGGGGAGTTAGTCGCTGACTTTGTTTTTGTTTTTCTTAGAGTCAGTCCGTTTTTGAGTCATTCGTCGTTTTATTGAGTCAAACCTTTGTCTGAGAATGTGATATTTTTCTTGAATCTATTGATCTGACCTTGCTTTTAAGTGACCATTGTTACAGAATCAGTTCTAGATCGACTAATGAAAAATCCAAAGGATGACCAGTTAACTAGAAGACACTCATGTTTCCAGCAAAGTTCCTTAAAGCCTGAGCCAAATTTTTGCACTTCATCAATGTGGTTAGTATCTATAGAGCTTGATTTCTCATTCGTATATGACAAAGGAACCCATGTGTTTTAAAATAATGGTATTTCTCTCCCTGTTACAAGTTAATTAATTAATAAGTGCATTAAAAGATGAAATGATTTTCTTCTGAGTAGAGGGTTAGGAAAATTTCCAACGATCCCATTATTCTACTCAAGAGGGAATGATCACACAGAGGATTGGAAGCGAGGCTAGTATTTTCCTATGATGCCATTATTCGCCTACATCCTTTGATACTTTGAGAGGGAAGAACCGGGGATTCGGTGGCAAACACCATCAGTACTCGCGTCTCATACCTTGATTTGTATATGCAAGGCTAAAAACAAAAGAGAAAATATATTAAGAAATAAGTCTGGGGGAGAGAAATAATACCAAAAATTGTGAAAAGGGTGGTTCCTTGTCATGATATTGTATGGGAAAGAATCTAGAAGGTTCTTGATATTAATTCACAGCGATGAAACTGGCGAGGATGGCTTAATTGAACAATGCTACGAAATAATGTGTGTAGTCTGGGAAGCTGCGAATGCCTAAGGAGAAGTACATGGTGGTTAGATTAAAAAGCTGGTTAGGTGACATTTGGGTACTTGGAAAATTGGTCATTGCAATGTTTCATGAACAGGTGAGTCTCTACGTTTTCAAACCTCTTTCTCTGGTTTAGTCTTCTATTTGCTTGAGGGCAAGCAGAAGGCTATGTCTGGGAGAGTTGATATATCATGGTTTTTACCCTGTTTAAGCCATGATATAAGTCCATTTTATCGAGTCTTTATTCTATTTTAGAGTCTTTTACAGGTTTTAGTACATTTGGAGCATTATTGGAGATATTAGAGTTTTATGGAGCGTTCTGGAGCAAAACTGAAGTCTGGTGACAAAGTGCCCAATCGAAGCGTCAAGCATTGATCGATAGCCCCTGGTATCGATCGACACCCATCGAAGCAGATTTCAATTCGCGGCTTTAATGAAGTTTGAAGAATTGCAGAACTCGCCCAAAAGACTTTAATATTTACAAGAAGACCCCAATTCGTGTTTAGACTATTAAATTAGGTTTTACAGCCACTTTGGCTGTGTGCTTTTCATTACTTTGATTTTAGGATTTCTGAGAGAGCTTGAGAGAAGGGGAGACAAGTAAGAACTTTGTTAGTCTGAGAGAAGATTTTGAACCCCTGTTTTTGCTCTACTCTTATTTATTCTATTGATGATTTATTCAGTTATGTTGATTGTTTCATTCTCCATGTCTGAGTAGATCTCTTGTTAGGTTCAGGGTTCTCATAAGGGTTTTCTCTGAATGCTAGGTTGATTAGTTATTAGGATTCATTATCTGAATTAGTTCTTCACCATAGGTTGTTTGCAAAGCTAATTCTGGATTGATCACCTAGAACTTAGATCTTAGGATAATTGATTAGGCGCGAGAGTGCGATTAATTACCTGATAGAACCTAAGGTGAGCAAATTAACTATTCGCAAAGAGATTTGGTCTAGTTGTTTTGTGAACAAATCAAACTTGATTTAAAAGCTGATTTAGACTTTAGGATTCGCAAAGAGATTTGGAATTCCTAGGATTTAGATTTAGATAGTTTTCGCAACGAGAGTTGGTTAGCTATACTTTAGTGATTTGAGTTCAAGAACCGCGCTAAATCTGAATCCTGTTAGTTAGTTTACCTGCATTCATTGATTTTCTGAGAAATACCCTGAACCTATCTTTCTCCAATTGAATTTACAACTGTTTTAATTTGCACTCTGTTTTTCAATACCATTGATTGCTTAGCGTAATTCTCATCCATATAATCTACTGTGCGTCTCTGTGAGTCTTTGTGGTTCGACCCCTAGCTATACTATAACTACTGCTTTAGTATCTAAATAGGGTATTAATTTGAGCATATCAGTGGATGCTGACTTTAGATGATTTGTAAATGAATTAGTATCATGGAAGTGAACTAATCTACTTGAAAGCGTTCCATGTCATAAGAATAAATGTGCATTGAATGCTTAGGCATCGTTAGTCAATTGTCTTGATGGTTAGATGATGATGATTTAGGTTGATTCTTGTTATATACTTCACATAGGTTAGCTCTTAATGCTAGATTTAGATTGGGAGATCAAATCAAGAACTAAGGCATTTCACGCCCGGAAGGTGTTCGATGAAATGCTTTAACCAAACCTTTTGTGAGATTTGCATATCCCAGCCAACAAAAGTTGATGTTTAGGGTGTTTAGTGAACTAATTGAAATTGTTTCTTAATGCTTATTTATTATTTAATCACAAATGGAAATTTGTTCTTGATTAGATAATTAACAAAGTGATTAGTGTCATGGAAATGGATTAGTCATATTTATAAATCTCATGTTCTAGGATAGTGTTTAATGCTTCCAAATGATTCATTGTTTGATTGTTACCCATTTCATTGATAGCTTACTTCATGATCCAACATTCTAGTCTTGTGTTTTGTTTTCTTTCATGCATTTGTTTTCTTTAGTTTAAAAAAAAACATAAAAACCAAATCATTTGCTCTAGCTTAGGAAGTTTCATGTATTCTTAGTGCTTCAATCTTAACCTATTTGGTTCGATCCTCAAATACTACAATAATATGAGTAGGTTTGAGTAATTGATATGAACTTAATACAAAAATCTATTTATCAAGCGGTCATCCCGTCTCAGCGAGCCAAAGTCAAGAATTGCATCAAACATAGATCAGACAATCAAATACGCTTATCAGAACATAAACTAGCCGAGTATAATCACCCACGCTTACCGGCCAATCTCGGTCTAGATTGCCGATAAGGTGAATCGATCATCATGGTTAGCCAGCAGACCATGAATATGACCAGCATTCGCAATCATCAAGTAAACAGACTACAAATCGAAGCAATAAACGACCTAGACTAAAGGCCACGGTCACACACTCACACCTTCGGATTTGGTTCGATTGTTCTGACACCTCTTGCTGCTTTCAGATCGATCGGTCGATCTCTTCCTCTCGGCAAGAAACAGAAATCTCTCTCGGCTAGAAATTCCTTCCCTCGGCTAGAATCGAATTCCCCTCGGCTAAACTGGATTTCTCTCGGATAACTTCTCTCGATTTCTCTTACTGATCTTTCTGAGTTCTTGGTCACGCGAAAGTGAAATAATGAGACCAAAGGTATACTTTTATAGACAAGACTCATTTTTCCCCAAGAAATAACCGTAGGTGCGGTTTATTTGATCAACCAAATTCGTAACCGCTCCCCCACGTTTTTTTCCGAGAAACCGCTCAAAACTGCCCACAGTTACATTTTTGTATTTCCTCGGCTAAAACTGCCCACACGTGACTAAATTCGTCGGCTAAAACCGCTCCCGCGAGTTTTCTTGATCACCAGATCATAACCGTTCCCGCGCACTTTTACTCAAGCGCTTAAGTCAGATAACCGTTCCCGCGGATCGATCAACTTTTCTCCAATAACTTTTTACCGTCCTTGTGTGAAGCCGACACAAGCTGTCAAATCCCGACTAGCCCTGTCTGAAATCCGACCAACTCCCGAAAAACTCGGCAATCTGATGTTAGCTGGCTGGATAAACTTCTGAAAATCTCGACCAACTATTTGCTCGACGAAAGTCTGTTCCAGCTTGGCAATCACACGACCTGGCTGGTTTTCCCCGACTAAACTCAGTTTCTCCCGAACACTTACTTTTCTTTCCAATTCTTCTCGGCAAGACTCATTCCTGTCCTAGCCAATTTCCACCGTTTGGCAGAATTGCGGAACACGGATGTTACAACTGTCCCCCACTTATGACTAAATTCGTCTTTGAATCTTTCTTCTTCTTCGGCTTTTCCGTCAACTTTGGTTGCTTCTCAAACCACTTAGGGAATTTTTCTTTCATATGTTCTTATGGTTCCCAGGTTATATCTTCTTCCCCTTTGCAATCCCATACAACTTGGATCATTTTGATCTTCTTCTGGCCAGCTTGTTTCACTCTTTTTCTCGCAATCCGAACTGGTCTTTCCTCAATAGTCTAATTTTCTTGCAAGTCTGGTGGTGGATCTGCGGTAACTCTTTCCCCATGAGTTACTCATTTCCTTAGCAAGGATACGTTGAAAACATTATGGAATGCTGCCAATACTAGTGGCAATTCCAACTTATAAGCAACTGGTCTGATCTTTTCCAGAATCTTGTACGGTCCCATGTACCTTGGTTTCAATTTCCCGGATAACGTATATCGATCTTTACCCTTGTTGATAACCATCTTGACGTAAACCATATCTTCCACTTGGAATTCCAATTCCCTCCGGCGTTTATCAGCATAACTCTTTTTTCGATTATGAGCTTCTTTCATCTTGAGTTTCAACACTCTGATTCTCTTAGTCGTTTCCTCCACAAAATCTCAACCATAGATACTCCGCTCCACCACTTGGGTCCAACATAGCGGTGTACGACATGGCCGTCCATACAACGCTTCATACAGAGATATCCCAATACTAGGTTGGTAGCTATTATTATAGGAAACCTCAGCCAAAGGTAAGTAATCTTTCCATCTCCCGCCCCAATCCAGAACACAAGCTCGCCGCAAATCTTCAAGTGTTCTGATTGTTCTCTCGGACTGCCCATCAGTCTGCGGATGGTAGGATGTACTCATATGGACCCTCGTCCCAAAACGCTTCTGAAGTGCTTTCCAGAAAGCCGATGCAAACCGCGAGTCTCGATCAAAAACTATGCTCGTCGGCACTCCATGCAACTTAACAATCTGCTCAACGTATAACTTTGCAAATCCCTCGGCCTTGTCATATTTGTTGATCGCAAGGAAATGAGCAGACTTAGTCAGTCTATAAACTATAACCCAGATTCCATCTTACCACACATTGGCAATCCGGTCACAAAATCCATTCTGATCATGTCCCATTTCCACTATGGGATCGGTAAGCTTTGCAACAGCCCACTCCGAAACCTGATGTTCAATCTTAACCATTTGGCAAGTTTGGTATCCAGCAAACCACTTAGCTACATCTCGCTTCATCCCGACCCATTGATAGTATTGCTTCAGATCTTGGTACATCTTTGTCGATCCTGGGTGAGTCGCAAACTTAGAATGGTGAGCTTCCTTAACAATTTCTTCCCTCAGTTCCTTGTCATTCGGAACACACACTCGACCATTAACCAAGATGGTCCCGTTGTTCGAAGATTGATATTCTGCCTTATCATTCTTTGCCAACTTTATGAAGCTCTCATTTTTTTTCCTGAGCCAACCGTACCCGATTTAGTAAATCCGTTTGATCTGTTGCGCCTAAACCCAACGGTTCCACCTCGTCAGTCAAGGCTTCCAGACGTAAAGTTCTAACTATACTGACTAATCCTTCCATATCTTTCTTAGTAGATGCGGCCACTCTCTTCCAGCTCAGTGCATCCGCAACTAGATTTGCCTTTCCCGGATGGTAGGCAATATCCAGATCATAATCGTCCACAAAATCCATCCATCTACGCTGTCTCATAATATTCAACTCCGGCTGAATGAATATATACTTCAGACTTTTGTGATCCGTGAAAACTTGCACTTTCCCACCGTAAAGGTAAGATCGCCAAATTTTCAATGCAAACACTACCGCAACCATCTCCAGGTCGTGGGTAGGATAATTCTGCTCATGCTTCCTCAACTACCTTGATGCGTAAGCTATTACCTTCCCTTGCTGCATCATGACGCATCCCAAAACCATATGTGATGCACCTGTGTAACCTACATAAGGTTGATCAGGCTCAGACAGAGCCAAATCTAGAGTACTCGTAAGCATTTCCTTCAGCTTAGAGAAACTCTTCTCGCAGTCCGCCGACCATACAAACTGCACATCCTTCCAAGTTAGTCGAGTCATTGGCTGAGCCATGCTCGAAAAGACTTAAACATATTGTCGGTAGTACCCGGCTAAACCAAGGAAGCTCTTTATTTCCGAGGCATTCTGATATATCATGGTTTTTACCCTATTTAGACCATGATATAAGTCCTTTTTATAGAGTCTTTATAGTATTTTGGAGTCTTTTAGAGTCTTTTACAGGTCTTAGCACGTTTGGAGCACTATTGGAATTATTGGAGCTTTCTGGAGCAGTTTGGAGCAAGAGCTGAAGTCGTGTTGCTGAGTACCTGATTTCACGTCAAGCATCGATCGATACCCCCTGGTATCGATCGATACTCATCGCAGCAAGACACGACCCGCGAGTTTTCCAAGACTTGAAGAATTGCAAAAGTGCCCAAAAGTCTTTAATAATTACAAGAAGACCCCAAGTCGTGATTTAGGTTATAAATAGGATTTTACAGCCATTGTTTAGGCTATGCTTTATTCTGCTTTAGTTTAAGAGAGATTTTGGTGAGAGAGACAAGTCTGATTTCCCTTCGTCCGAGATCAGATCTCAAAACCTCTGTTTCTCTTTCTGATTTTATATAGAGTATTTATTCAAACATGTCTATTGATTTAATCTTCATGTCTGAGTAGATCTCCTGTTAGGTTTGGGGATTCTCATAAGGGATTTCTTTGAATGCTAGGTTGATTAGTTATTTAGGGTTCATAATCTGAATTAGTTCTTCACCTTAGGTTGTTCTCAAAGCTAATTCTAGATTGATCACCTGGAACTTAGATCTTAGGATAATTGATTAGGCACGACAGTGCGATTAATTACTTGATAGAACTTAGGGTGAGCAAATTGATTTAATTGATTTGTGAACATATCAAACTTGAAATTAAGGCTGATTTATTCTTAGGGATTTGCAAAGAAATTTGGGATTCTGAAGTTTAGATTTAGATAGTTTTCGCAACGACAGTTGGTTAACTATACCCTAGTGATTTGAGTTCTAGAACTGTGCGTAACTTGAACCCTGATTAGTTAGTTTATTATGCATTCATTGGTTTCCTGAGAAATATCCCTGAACCTATCTTTTTCCTATTGAATACAACTCGTTTACTATTTTCTGTTTTCTGCTAAACCTGAACTGCTTAGCTTAGCTTGATACTACAATTTATTGAGTGATTTCTGTGAGTCCTTGTGTTCGACCCCTAGCTAGACTACGACTACTGCTTTAGTACTGTTAGGTTATTAAATTGAGCATATCAATTTTGGCGCCGTTTCCGGGGATTCAATTTCACCATTAAATTTTAGCTGTCGAGTTTCGACTAAACTCGTCTGTATCGATCGATACTACCTAGTATCGGTCGATACCGAGGCGATTTCTTTGTTGATATCGATCGATACCATCCAGTATCGGTCGATACTCATCGTGTTTTTGGTTACTTACGTTCTTGATCTTTGTGTTTCAGGTGCATGCCTAATCGTGAAACCAGAAGAAACAAGAGCGATCCGCTAGTCAATCTATCCTTAGAGAAGCTAGCACGTTTAGAACTCACAAACAGAAAGACCAAGCAAAGATCAGAGATGAATAACCCATTGGTTTTAAGAGCTGATGAAGCTGGGATTCTGAGAGACCAACAGGGTCATGTGTGCAATGAAGGAGGGCAGCAACTTGATGAAGCTGGAAACATCATTGTCCCTGCTCCTGTTGCTGAGATTGTCGCGCCAGCTGGGCGCGCCAACGTTGGGAATGCTGCAGGTGATCGAGCTAGAACACTTGGTGAGCACAATTGCCCTGATCAGTTCTTTGCCAATCGAGCTGCGATTCGCATCCCGACTTTTCAGAGGAATGACTTCGAGCTGAAGCCTGCATATTACGCTCTCGTAAGTCAGAATCCATTCCATGGCTTACCTCATGAGCATCCCATGGATCACATCGAAAGGTTCGAGGACTTGGTCACTAGCATGAAGTACAATGGAGTGCCCAATGAGTTCCTTTTCTGTAAACTCTTCCCGTACTCTCTTGGTGGGGATGCTACTTATTGGCTGAAGCAGCTAGCACCTGATTCACTTACTATATGGGATGAGACGAAAAACGCGTTCCTGGTTAATTTCTATGATGATGCAAGATCCGAGGAGCTCAGGAACAAGATCTCTCAGTTCACTCAGGGTCCGACAGAGGCATTCAAGGCTTCATGGATTCGTTTCAAGTCTTATCAGAGAGACTGTCCGCACCATGGGTTCACTCAAGTGCAGCTGCTGGGCACTTTCTACAGAGGGGTTGATTGGAGATACCAGATGGCATTGGACTCTGCAAGCAATGGGAACTTCTTCACCATGTATCCGGATGATGCAGTTGTGCTGATAGAGAACTTGGCGTCTAGTAATAGCACCAAGAATGCTCATTTCGAAAGGAAGAAGCAAGCTGGAGGAACAGAGGGATCGCAGATTGCTGACATGCAGGCCAAACTAGATTTCCTGGTTGGGAAATCAAAGAAATCTGTGCACTTTGCTGATGAAGACGCGAATGTGGAAGAAGAAGAAGAGGATGTTAACTACGTTGGTGGTTCTGGTTTTCAGGGTCAACGATTTGGTTACAACAACAACAGGAACTTCAACAACAACAATCAGCAAGGTGGGTACAAGTTAGAGGGGAACCAATCTGGTTTCGGAGCGAAGCAATTCACTCAGAAACCACTTCAGAGCAGCGATTTCACTCGCAATTATGGGAACTCTTCGTACCAACCAGCATCTCCCAAATCCACAGATAACAAGATGGAATCTATGATGGAACAGATTCTTCTGGGACAGCAGAAGTTACAAGTGGATTTCAACGGGAAGTTTGATTCTCTGTATATCGATCTGAATGGGAAAATCGAAGCCATAAATCTTTCCCATAAGAAGCTGGAAACTCAGGTGGCTCAGACAGCAGCAGCTATAAAGAGGCAGGAAGGTTTTCTTCCAGGGAAAACTGAGAATCCAAGGGCACACATCAACGCCATCACCTTGAGGAGTGGAAAAGAGGTGTTTGCAGGAGTAAAGAACAGCCCAAATGCAGGAAATCTCGTCGATCTTGCTGGAGATGAAGATTGGGATTCTGAAAATCCCCAGGTATCGATCGATACCAGCCAGTGTCGATCGACACCAGTCCAGACATCCACTCGAGTGAATCCTAAAACCCGTGTATCGATCGATACCCCTCAAGTATCGATCGATGCTAAGACACAACCAGAGAAGGAACCCGAGATTATCAAGGAAAGGGTGTATACACCCAAGGCACCTTTTCCTATACTTCCTAAGCTGACAAGGAAAGAATGGGAATATGTCAGATGCAAGGCCATGCTGGATAAGTTGGTTGTGGAGCTTCCTTTTGTTGATGCTATTAAGACTTGTCCAGCTTTCAGGAGATATGTGAAGAAGATGGTCTCTAGCAATGTGAACATAGAGGAAGGTGTCATGTTGATCACAGCTGAGTGCAGTGCGATGCTGCTTAACAAAATTCCTAAGAAGCTACCAGACCTAGGGAGTTTTGTTTTGGACTGCACTATCTACACATAGAGATTTGAGCGAGCTCTCTGCGATATTGGGTCGAGTGTGAACCTTATGCCACACTCAGTTGCCAAGCGAATGGGGATGACAGATTTCCAATCAACAAGGATTTCGCTGGTACTTGCTGATCGCTCAGTGCGACTTCCAGAGGGACTACTTGAAGATATCCCAGTCATGATTGGGAATTGCTGATCGCTCAGTGCGACTTCCAGAGGGACTACTTGAAGATACCCCTCTGGTATCGATCGATACCCTGCGGGCAGAAGGAAAGTTGATCGATGGTTCTAAGCAAGCTACTGGGCTTGGAGATTGGAGTATAGAGAAAGCTCCTAAGGTGGAGCTAAAACCACTTCTAGCGAATCGGAGGTATAGTTTTCTTGGTCCTAATTCCACATACCCAGTTATCGTTAATGCTTCTTTGAATACCACAGAGGTTGCTTTACTGCTGAGCAAGCTGCGCAAGTATCGCAAAGCTCTTGGCTATTCTCTTGCTGATATTTCAGGTATAGCACCAGACTTGTGCATGCATCGGATTCACCTGGAGGACGAGTCAAAGTCTTCGATTGAGTGTCAAAGGAGGCTAAATCCGAACCTGAAGGAAGTGGTCAGGAAGGAAGTGGTCAGGAAGGAAGTGATGAAGCTGTTGGAAGCAGGGATTATCTATGCCATCTCGGATAGTTCTTGGGTTAGTCCAGTTCACGTTGTGCCTAAGAAAGGAGGCATAACTGTGGTGAAGAACGAGAAGGACGAGCTGATCCCTACAAGGACAATCACTGGTCACAGGATGTGCATTGACTACAGAAAACTGAATGCAGCTACAAGGAAAGATCACATCCCTTTGCCATTCATTGACCAGATGCTGGAGCGGTTAGCAAGTCACCCATACTACTGTTTCCTGGATGGGTACTCATGCTTTTTCCAGATTCCTATACATCCAGAGGACCAGGGAAAGACGACCTTTACATGTCCCTATGGCACATTCGCCTACAGAAGAATGCCATTTGGGTTATGTAACGCCCCAGTGACCTTTCAGCGCTGCATGATGGCGATTTTCACAGATATGACTGAGGAGTTTATGGAAGTCTTCATGGATGATTTTTCTGTGTATGGATCGTCATTCAACAACTGTCTAGATAACTTATCCAAAGTGCTTCAGCGATGCGAGGAGAAGCACTTGGTTCTTAATTGGGAGAAATGCCACTTCATGGTACAAGATGGCATTGTGCATGGGCACAAGATTTCTAAGGCAGGAATCGAAGTCGGCAAGGCTAAGATTCAAGTCATGACAAGCTTGCAACCCCCACGATCTGTTCCTGAGATTCGAAGCTTCTTTGGTCATGCTGGGTTTTACAGGAGGTTCATCAAAGATTTCTCTAAGCTCGCACGTCCACTCACAGCCCTGTTATGTAAGGCAGTCAAGTTTGATTTCACATCTGATTGCCTTGTAGCTTTCGAGGAAATCAAGAAGGCACTGGTGACTGCTCCTGTAGTCCAACCACCTAATTGGAGCCTGCCTTTTGAGGTTATGTGTGATGCCAGTGACTTTGTTGTTGGAGCTGTGTTGGGTCAGAGGAAAGACAAGAAACTCCATGCTATCTATTATGCCAGCAGGACGTTGGATGATGCTCAGCGAAATTACAGCACCACTGAGAAGGAGTTGCTGGCAGTGGTTTTCTCTTTTGAGAAATTTCGGTCCTACTTGATTGGGAGCAAGGTCATTGTCCACACAGACCATGCTGCTCTCAAATACTTGATGAAGAACAAGGACCTCAAGCCTCGTCTATGCCGATGGGTTCTTTTGCTCCAAGGTTTCGACATCGAGATCAAGAACAAGAATGGAGTTGAGAATGGAGTTGCTGACCACTTATCGCGACTAAAGGCCGATGAGGTCGTCCCTATTGATGATTGTTTGCCAGAGGAAGGTGTTTACCTCATTGAAACGATCTTCCAAGACCTTTATCCCGAAAATCTACAATTTTCACGCATTCAGACTTTCGGTATCGATCGATACTCACCTAGTATCGATCGATACCCGTCGCGACCTGAACCTGTTTTGTCCGAAGAGCAGTTGAACTGCTATGATGTCTGTCTAGTTGCTGACTCTAGTGCTGCACGTCCATGGTACGCAGACATCGCCAACTACCTTGCTATAGATACTGAGCCAAAGTATCCCACAGCATATGCAAGGAAGAAGTTTATGCGCGATATAAGGAGATTCTTCTGGGATGAGCCTTACCTATACAAGCATTGCTCAGATGGTGTCTACAGAAGATGCGTTGCAGAGTCTGAAATGCCAGCTATTCTTTTTCATTGCCATGGGTCTGAGTATGCTGGTCACTTTGCTACTTTCAAGACGGTATCCAAGGTTTTGCAAGCAGGCTTCTGGTGGCCTACCATGTTCAAGGATGCTCACACCTTCGTCTCACAGTGTGATGCTTGTCAAAGGAGGGGGAAGATCAGTAAGAGACATGAGATGCCACAAAATTTCATCCTTGAGGTTGAAGTTTTTGATTGCTGGGGTATCGATTTTATGGGTCCCTTTCCACCGTCACAGAAGAAAAGATACATCCTGGTTGCTGTGGACTATGTGTTCAAATGGGTGGAAGCGATATCTAGTGAGCACAATGACTCTGCGGTGGTTCTTAAGCTGTTTAAGACCATCATTTTTCCTCGCTTTGGAGTGCCCCGAATTGTGATAAGTGATGGTGGCTCTCACTTTATCAACAGGATTCTCGAGAGGTTGCTAAAGAAGTATGGTGTAAACCATCGAGTGGCTACTCCATATCACCCTCAAACTAGTGGGCAAGTCGAGGTCTCCAACAGGCAAATCAAGGAGATTCTGGAAAAGACAGTGGGTGCTATAAGGAAGGATTGGTCTACAAAGTTGGATGATGCGCTGTGGGCTTACATGACTGCTTTCAAGACACCGCTGGGTACTACACCATTTCACATGCTGTATGGGAAAGCATGTCACCTTCTAGTGGAGATTGAGCACAAAGCAGCATGGGCGACGAAGTTGCTGAACTTTGACATCAAGCCTGCTGCAGAAAGGAGGTTGATTCAGCTGAACGAGCTGGATGAGATTAGGCACCACGCTTACGAGAACTCAAAGCTGTACAAGGAGAGAACAAAGGCTTATCATGATAAGAAGATCATCTCCAGACACTTCGAGCCGAATGACCAGGTACTTCTGTATAACTCTCGTTTACAATTGTTTACTGGTAAACTGCGTTCTCGTTGGTCAGGTCCCTTCACCATAAAGGAGGTCAGACCACATGGAGCTGTCGTGCTGATCAGCCCAACAGGAGATGAGTTCACTATCAATGGACAAAGGGTAAAGCACTATTGGGCGAAAGCCGAGATTCCAACAGGGCAGATAATGCCTTTGGATGATGTACCAACAGCCTGAATGGCGTTACAGTCAAGCTATTGACGTTAAACGAGCGCTTGGTGGGAGGCAACCCACTGGTGAGTCTGTCTTTGAGTCGTTTTTCCTTTTGATTTTCGTTTGTTTTGAGTTTGTGTCAGGATGAACAAGGAGCAACTCGAAATCGCCTAAGCATCGATCGATACCCCACTGGTATCGATCGACACAGATCGCGATTGATTGGTTCGTCAAGTCGATTTCAGCCTGGTATCGATCGATACCAGGCTGTGTGTCGATCGACACTCGACGTTCCAGCAAGGTAACTTCCTGTTTCTCTTCGTTTCTTCTATCATTTTGTTTTCTTTCACTGACTCTAGGCTAGATAACACTGGGGACAGTGTTGTTCAAGTCTGGGGGAGGTGTCTGCTGACATTGTGTTTGTTTTTCTTAGAGTCAGTTGTTTTATCGAGTCAAAATTGTTTTATTGAGTCAAAACTTGTTGGAGATAATGATCCTGTGCTTGAACCTATTTATTTGATTTTGTTTTTGAGTGCACAGTGTTACACGACCAGTTCTAGATCGACTAATGAAAAATCCAAGGACTGACCAGTTGACTAGGAAACATCCATGTCTCCAGCAGAGTTCTTCTGAAACCTGAGCCAAATTTTTGCACTTCATCAATGTGGTTAGTGTTTTTAGAGCTTGATTCATCATTCATATCTGATAAAGGAACCCATGTGTTTAGATTAATGGTATCTCTCTCCCCTGTTATAAGTTGATAGATAAGAGCATAAAAGATTGAAATAATGTTCTTCTGAGTAGAGGGTTAGGAAAATTTCCAGCGATCCCATTATTCTACTTAAGAGGGAATGATCACACAAAGGTTTGGAAGCGAGGCTAGGATTTTCCTATGATGCCATTATTCGCCTACATCCTTTGATACTTTTAGAGGGAAGAACCGGGGATTTGGTGGCAAACACCATCAATACTCGCGTCTCATACATTGATATGTATATGCAAAGCTGAAAAAAAAAAGAGAACATAATAAGAAATAAGTCTGGGGGAGAGAAATTGATACGAAAAGTGTGAAAAAGGGTGGTTCCTTGTCATGGTATTGTCTGGTAAAGAATCTAGAAGGTTCTTGAACATTAACTGCAGCGATGAAACTGGCGAGGATGGCTTTATTTGAACAATGCTGTGGGATAATTTGTGGAGTCAGGGAAAGCTGCGAATGTCTACGGAGAAGTACATGGTGGTTAGATCGAAAGCTGATTAGGTAACATTTGGGTACTTGGAAAGAGGGTCATTTCGATGGTTCATAAACAGGTGAGTCTCCGCGTTTTCAAACCTCTTTCTCTGTTTAGTCTTATATTTGCTTGAGGGCAAGCAAAGGCTAAGTCTGGGGGAGTTGATATATCATGGTTTTTACCCTATTTAGACCATGATATAAGTCCTTTTTATAGAGTCTTTATAGTATTTTGGAGTCTTTTAGAGTCTTTTACAGGTCTTAGCACGTTTGAAGCACTATTGGAATTATTGGAGCTTTCTGGAGCAGTTTGGAGCAAGAGCTGAAGTCGTGTTGCTGAGTACCTGATTTCAAGTCAAGCATCGATCGATACCCCCTGGTATCGATCGATACTCATCGCAGTAGACACGACCCGCGAGTTTTCCAAGACTTGAAAAATTGCAAAAGTGCCCAAAAGTCTTTAATAATTACAAGAAGACCCCAAGTCGTGATTTAGGTTATAAATAGGATTTTACAGCCATTGTTTAGGCTATGTTTTATTCTGCTTTAGTTTAAGAGAGATTTTGGTGAGAGAGACAAGTCTGATTTCCCTTCGTCCGAGATCAGATCTCAAAACCTCTGTTTCTCTTTCTGATTTTATATAGAGTATTTATTCAAACATGTCTATTGATTTAATCTTCATGTCTGAGTAGATCTCCTGTTAGGTTTGGGGATTCTCATAAGGGATTTCATTGAATGTTAGGTTGATTAGTTATTTAGGGTTCATAATCTGAATTAGTTCTTCACCTTAGGTTGTTCTCAAAGCTAATTCTAGATTGATCACCTGGAACTTAGATCTTAGGATAATTGATTAGGCACGACAGTGCGATTAATTATCTGATAGAACTTAGGGTGAGCAAATTGATTATTCGCAAAGAAATTTGGTTTAATTGATTTGTGAACATATCAAACTTGAAATTAAGGCTGATTTATTCTTAGGGATTTGCAAAGAAATTTGGGATTCTGAAGTTTAGATTTAGATAGTTTTCGCAACGACAGTTGGTTAACTATACCCTAGTGATTTGAGTTCTAGAACCGTGCGTAACTTGAACCCTGATTAGTTAGTTTATTATGCATTCATTGGTTTCCTGAGAAATATCCCTGAACCTATCTTTTTCCTATTGAATACAACTCGTTTACTATTTTCTGTTTTCTGCTAAACCTGAACTGCTTAGCTTAGCTTGATACTACAATTTATTGAGTGATTTCTGTGAGTCCTTGTGTTCGACCCCTAGCTAGACTACGACTACTACTTTAGTACTGTTAGGGTATTAAATTGAGCATATCACATTCACAGGTCTATACCAATCCGCAATTGCCTTGATCTTTTTTGTATCTACAGATACTCCCTTATCGGAGACCACATGCCCCAAAAATCCGATCTCCCTTTGCCAGAAGCTGCATTTGCTAAGCTTAGCATACACCTTATGTTCCCTCAATCTATTCATATCCTTCTTGAGGTGAACCATGTGTTCCTCTCGGCTCTTTGAGTAGACCATAATATCACCTATGAAGATGATCACGAACTCATCCAAGAAATCTCTGAAGACGTTGTTCATGAGCTTCATGAAAGCTGTGGGTGCATTCGTCAGCCCAAAAGACATGACTACAACTCAAAATGACCATACCTTGTCTGAAAGGCGGTCTTCCTGATATCCGACTCATCAATTCGTATTTAATGATAACCTGATATATCATGGTTTTTACCCTATTTAAAGCCATGGTATAAGTCCTTTTAATAGAGTCTTTATAGTATTTTGGAGTCTTTTAGAGTCCTTTACAGGTTTTAGCACATTTGGAGTATTATGGGAAATACTGGAGCATTCTGGAGCGAAACTGAAGTCTGATGACTAAGTGCCCGATCTGAGCAACAAGCATCGATCGATACCCCCTGGTATCGATCGACACTCATCGAGAATTCATGGGCCGCGACTTTTTCCCAAGACTCGAAGATTTGCAAAACTGCCAAGAAGACTTCGATATTTGCAAGAAGACCCCAATTCGTGTTTTTATTTTTGTTCTGGTTTAAGAGAGAACTTGGTGAGAAGAGAGACAAGTCTGAATTTCCCTTCGTCCGAGATTCAGATCTCAAACATCTTGTTACTCTTTCTTATTATTTATTTGAGTATTTATTCAGTCATGTTTATTGATTCAATCTCCATGTCTGAGTAGATCACCTGTTAGGTTTGGGGTTTTCTCATAGGGATTTTTTTGAATGCTAGGTTGATTATCTGTTTAGGATTCACTATCTGAATTAGTTCTTCACCTTAGGTTGTTCTCAAAGCTAATTCTAGATTGATCACCTAGAACTTAGATCTTAGGATAATTAATTAGGCGCGAGAGTGCGATTAATTACCTGATAGAACCTTAGGTGAGCAAATTGATTATTCGCAAAGAGATTTGGTCTAATTGATTTGTGAACATATCAAACCTGACCATTAAAGCTGATTTAGACTTTAGGATTCGCAAAGAGATTTGGAATTCCTAGGATTTAGATTTAGATAGTTTTCACAACGAGAGTTGGTTAATTATATTTTAGTGATTTGAGTTCTAGAACAGTGCTTAATCTGAATCATGTTAGTTAATTAGGTTGCATTCATTGATTTCCTGAGAAATATCATGAACCTATCGGCCTCCAACTGAATTTACAACGCTTTTACTTGCAACCTTGTTTTCAATTACATCTTTTGATTTAGCTTATTTCGGATCTATACAATCTATTGTGTGATAACTGAGTTCTTGTGTTCAACCCCTGATTTACTGCAGCAACTGCTTTAGTACTATTTAGGGTATTAAATTGAGCATATCAATTTTGGCACCGTTGCCGGGGAATCAATTCGCCATTAGATTTTAGCTAAGAAATTCGTCTAAATCGCCTGAGTATCGATCGATACCCTTGAGTATCGGTCGATACCCGACGTATATTTCAGTTACTTACATTCTTTGTTTCTGCTTTCAGGTGCATGCCTAATCGAGAAACCAGAAGCAAAAAGAGCACTCCGCTAGTTGATCTATCACTGGAACAGCTAGCACTCGTGGAACGAACAAACAGGAAAGCAAAGAAATCAGCTAAGATGAACAACAATCAAGTGGGGTTAGTTCGTGATGCAGCTGGTGCTTACAGAGACCAAGAGGGTCGGTTGTGCAATGAGCAAGGACAACATATGGATGGAGAGGGGATCGTCATTCCACCTGCTCATGTTGTCGCTGAGAATGCCGCTGGGAACGCGAGGAATGCTGTGGTTAATCGTGGAAGAACAATTGGTGAATACAACAGGCCGGATCAGTTTTTCGCCAATCAGTCAGCGATTCGTCCTCCTGCGTTTGAGAGGAATGACTTTGAGCTGAAACCTGCTTACTACACTCTAGTGGGACATCATCTCTTTCATGGTCTTCCTCATGAACATCCAATGGACCATGTGGAGAAATTCGAGGACTTGGTCACTAGCATCAAGAGCAATGGAGTGTCCTACGATTATCTCTTCTGCAAGCTTTTCCCCTACTCTCTAGGTGGAGAAGCTACTTACTGGCTGATGCAGCTACCTCCTGGATCGCTAACTAATTGGGCGGACACTAAGAGGGCCTTTATGATTAATTTCTACGATGATGGACGATCTGAAGATCTGAGGAATAAAATCTTCACTTTTTCTCAAGGACATACTGAGGCGTTCAAGGCTGCTTGGACGAGATTCAGATCGTACCAGAGAGATTGTCCACATCATGGATACTCTAATGTGCAGCTGCTGGGTATCTTCTTTCGAGGAATAGATTGGAGGTATCAGATGGCTCTGGACTCTTCAAGCAATGGTAATTTCAACACCAGATATCCTGAGGACGCCTATGTGTTGATTGAGAACTTTGCCTCTAGCAGTAGCACCAAGAGTGCAGATTTCGAGCGCAAGAAGCTGGCTAGTAATCATGACGGGTCGCAGATCGCTGAGTTTAAGGCTCAGCTGGATTCGATGCACAGTCTTCTGCTGGGAAAGACAACAAAAGCCGTTCATTTTGATGAAGATGTTGAGGTATTCAATGAGGGTGAAGCAGAAGATGTCAACTACATTGGTGGTTCTGGTTAGAGGAACCAATTCAACAACAATCGGAGCTTCAACAACAACTTCCAGCAAGGAGGATTCAACGAGAAACCTGCCCAGAACAGCGGTTACACCAGAAACTACGGAAGTCTTTCTTACGCGCCTATGACTGCTAAAACATCAGAGAACAAGATTGAGGCCATGCTTGAAACACTCGTTCAAGGACAGCAGCAGATCACAGTGACCTTAAATGGTAAGATGGACGCTATGTACAAAGATCTGAGTGGAAGGATTGATGCTCTTGGTTTTGGACAGAAGAAGCTGGAAACTCACGTAGCTCAGACTTCAGAAGGTTCGAGAAGACAAGAAGGTTTTCTTCCAGGGAGAACTGAAAATCCAAGAGCACACGTCAATGCGATCAGCTCAAGTGCAGGGAATTACGAAGAGGGTCCTGAAATCGCCATAGCATCGATCGATACCCCCAAGTGTCGATCGATGCCAGTTACAATTCTGAAACGGGACACTTCCAAAACCCGTGTATCGATCGATACCCCATTGGTATCGGTCGATACTGAGGCTATTTCAGAGGAAACTCTGGAGATGTCGACCGTGGTGCCTAAAGTACTTGCAGAAAGGGTCTATATACCAAGGATACCTTATCCCAGAGCTCTTGAGAAGTCTAAGAAGGAGGTAGAGGACACCGAATGCAATGCTATGCTGGATAGTCTGATTGTGGAGCCTCTTGGTGATGATAAATCTGTCATGGATGATTCAACAGCAAGAGTATCGATCGATACCCTACCTAGTATCGATCGATACCCATCGCAGAACAAGCCAGAACATGTGAAAACACCTGAGCTGATTGAAGAATGAGTTCGCAAACCCAAGAAGGTGAATCATGTTCCTAAACACCTCAGAGATCCCATCTCTCCAAAGCAGCTGCGTGGCTTTGAGAAGATGGTAAGAAGGATTTCCCCTGAATCATCTTTTGAGGAAGCTCTAGAGTGCCGTCCTCTGCTAAGCCACTTCAAAAATTGCAGAGAAACTGAGGAAGAGATCAAGGCACTCTTCTATAAGGCTAGAGGTACGCCTCCACTGAGACAGCTGACCCAAAGAGAAGATCCAGGGAAATTCGCGGTTCCATGCTATATCTTTGGAGTTGATTTCAAAGAGTCTCTCGTTGACTCAGGAGCTAGTGTCAATGTCATCTCAAGGGCAATTGCAAAGCGGTTCGGGGTAGATATTCGATCACCAAAGGTATCTATCACATTCGCGAACGACTCCACCTCACTTCCATACGGTACAATCTCTGCTCTGCTGGTCAAAGTAGGAGATTGTCTGGTGCCGACTGATTTTCAAGTTGTGGAGATGAGTGCGATATCTAGTATGCCTATACTCCTGGGACGACCATTTATGGCTACTGCTGGCGCAATCATAGACACGCCTAATAAGAGAATCTCTTTCTCTTACATTGACGGAGGGGTCTATTATGATGTCATTTCCCCTAGGAGTGCTCCCACACGTGTCTCTTGCATCGAGGTGTCTGTCACAGGAGAGTCGCTAGCAATTGATCTCTTGGAAGAGCCTCCTGACGAGCCTACTGTCGCAGACATTTCAGCTGAACCGCCCAGCGTCCCCAAGGGAGTTGTCAAGAAGGCTAGGGCAACAAAGAACAAGGCCAAGAGCAACAAGGTCGAGAATCCCCATGTCACTTTAATCCCTCAGAAGAGTGATGGGAATTCGATTGAGTATAAGGTCAAGTTCAAAGGAGCTTCGAAGCCATTCTTTAAGGCTAGAGTACTTCTTACTTCGGAGCTGAAAGAGAAGGGAAAAGAGTTCGTGGAAGGCATGCTGAGCAGAACTCTGAAGATAGCAATGTCAAGTTGTGGAGCCTGTTTTGGTGCAAGCTCTCACTCCTATCCAGCCTGAAGGGCGTTACAGTCAAGCTATTGACATTAAACGAGCGCTTGGTGGGAGGCAACCCACTGATGAGTCTGTCTTTGAGTCATTTTTTTTTCCTTTTATTTTCGTTCGTTTTGTGTTTGTGTCAGGATAAACAAGGAGCAGACTCGAAATCGCCTTAGTATCGATTGATACCCCATTGGTATCGATCGACACCGATCGCGAATATACGGTTCATCAAGTCGATTTAAGCCTGGTATCGATCGATACCAGGCTGTGTGTCGATCGATACTCGATGTTCCAGCAAGGTAACTTCTGGTTTCTCTTCGTTTCTTCTATTCTTTTGTCTTCTTTTACCTACTATAGGCTAGATAACACTGGGGACAGTGTTGTTCAAGTCTGGGGGAGGTGTCTGCTGACATTGTGTTTGTTTTTCTTAGAGTCAGTCATTTTATCGAGTCAAAATTGTTTTATTGAGTCAAAACTTGTTGGAGATAATGATCATGTGCTTGAACCTATTGATTTGATTTTGTTTTTTTTTAGTGCACAGTGTTACAAGATCAGTTCTAGATCGACTAATTAAAAATCCAAGGACTGACCAGTTGACTAGAAAACATCCATGTCTCCACCAGAGTTCTTCTGAAACCTGAGCCAAATTTTTGCACTTCATCAATATGGTTAGTGTTTTTAGAGCTTGATTCATCATTCATATCTGATAAAGGAACCCATGTGTTTAGATTAATGGTATCTCTCTCCCCTGTTATAAGTTGATAAATAAGAGCATAAAAGATTGAAATGATTTTCTTCTGAGTAGAGGGTTAGGAAAATTTCTAGCGATCCCATTATTCTACTTAAGAGGGAATGATCACACAAAGGATTGGAAGCGAGGCTAGGATTTTCCTATGATGCCATTATTCGCCTACATCCTTTGATACATAGACAGGGAAGAACCGGGTATTTGGTGGCAAACACCATCAATACTCGCGTCTCATACCTTAATGTGTATATGCAAAGCTGAAAAGAAAAGAAAGAACATAATAAGAAATAAGTCTGGGGGAGAGAAATTGATACAAAAAGTATGAAAAAGGGTGGTTCCTTGTCATGATATTGTCTGGTAAAGAGTCTAGAAGGTTCTTGAACATTAGCTGCTGCGATGAAACTGGCGATGAGGGTTTTATTTGAATAAAATGATGTGGGATAATGTGTGGAGTCTGGGAAAGCTGCGAATGTCTACGGAGAAGTACATGGTGGTTAGATCAAAAGCTGATTTGGTGACATTTGGGTACTTGGAAAGAAGATCATTTCGATGGTTCATGAACAGGTGAGTCTCCGCGTTTTCAAACCTCTTTCTTTGTTTAGTCTTCTATTTGCTTGAGGGTAAGCAAAGGCTAAGTCTGGGGGAGTTGATATATCATGGTTTTTACACTATTTAAAGCCATGGTATAAGTCCTTTTTATAGAATCTTTATAGTATTTTAGAGTCTTTTAGAGTCTTTTACAGGTTTTAGCACATTTGGAGTATTATTGGAAATACTAGAGCATTCTGGAGCGAAACTGAAGTCTGATGACTAAGTGCCCGTTCTGAGCAACAAGCATCGATCGATACCCCCTGGTATCGATCGACACTCATCGAGAATTCATGGGCCGCAACATTTTCCCAAGACTCGAAGATTTGCAAAAGTGCCTAGAAGACTTCGATATTTGCAAGAAGACCCCAATTCGTGTTTTAACTATATAATTAGGTTTTTAGCCATCTGTTTAGGTTATGCTTAATTTTTGTTCTGGTTTAAGAGAGAACTTGGTGAGAAGAGAGACAAGTCTGAATTTCCCTTCGTCCGAGATTCAGATCTCAAACATCTTGTTACTCTTTCTTATTATTTATTTGAGTATTTATTCAGTCATGTTTATTGATTCAATCTCCATGTCTGAGTAGATCACCTGTTAGGTTTGGGGTTTTCTCATAGGGATTTCTTTGAATGCTAGGTTGATTATCTGTTTAGGATTCACTATCTGAATTAGTTCTTCACCTTAGGTTGTTCTCAAAGCTAATTCTAGATTGGTCACCTAGAACTTAGATCTTAGGATAATTAATTAGGCGCCAGAGTGCGATTAATTACCTGATAGAACCTTAGGTGAGCAAATTGATTATTCGCAAAGAGATTTGGTCTAATTGATTTGTGAACATATCAAACCTGACCATTAAAGCTGATTTAGACTTTCGGATTCGCAAAGAGATTTGGAATTCCTAGGATTTAGATTTAGATAGTTTTCGCAACGAGAGTTGGTTAATTATATTTTAGTGATTTGAGTTCTAGAACAGTGCTTAATCTGAATTATGTTAGTTAATTAGGCTGCATTCATTGATTTCCTGAGAAATGCCCTGAACTTATCTGCCTCCAACTAAATTTACAACGCTTTTACTTGCAACCTTGTTATCAATTACATCTTTTGATTTAGCTTATTTCTGATCTATACAATCTATTGTGTGATAACTGAGTTCTTGTGTTCGACCCCTGATTTACTGCAGCAACTGCTTTAGTACTATTTAGGGTATTAAATTGAGCATATCATAACCTGAAGCCAGATCAATCTTGGAGAACCATGTAGCACCTCGGAGTTGATCCAGCAACTCATCTATACTCAGAAGAGGGTACTTGTTCTTCACAATGACTCTGTTCAACCCACGGTAGTCGATACAAATCCGCAAACTCCCATCCATTTTCTTAACAAACAACACCGGTGCGCCCCACGGTGAACTGCTTGGTCTCACAAAGTCTTTCTCCATCAGCTCGCTCAACTGTTTCTTTAGCTCGGCCATCTCTGTCGTTGCCATCCGATATGGAGCTTTAGTAACCGGAGCCGTTCCAGGGTCAAGCTCAATGGTGAACGGATCAGAACGCGATGGTGGTAAACCACTCAGCGCTTCAAAAACATCGTCGAACTCTTTTACTACTGGGATACTACCCAACTCCGCATCCAGCCCAACTTCGGCGATCGTGATCGTTGCCAGATACGCCTCACACCTCTTCTCAATCATCTGTTCTGCATGGAATGCCGAGATAATCAGGCTTCCCGAGGTCGGTCTGATCCCTTGATACTTCATAATTCCCTTCTCAGTCTTAAACCGAACATTCCCACGATGACAGTCTAAATGTGCCTTGTACTTCCCGAACCAATCTATCCCAAAAATCACATCATAAGACTTCACCTCAATAATTTCCATATCAGCTGGCATGTTCACCGAGCCGATCATAACATGAACATTCCGGACCTTCTCGAGGGTGCGCATGACCTGTCCACCAGCTGCTTGGACCAAGCCATAATTTCCCGGTTCCTTGCGGAACTCACCCTTCCCAATCATATCCGGATTCACGAAGCAATTTATTGCTCCGAAATCAGACAGAACATGGGTTTCCACACCACCCATGGCAATGGTCCCTACACATTCATCTAGAATGCTAAGACTAATGCAACACGCAGCATAATTTCACATATAAATTTTTATCAAGGCAAGTGATAGGACTTACCTGTGATTGGGCGAGAACAACTCGGGTCAGTCATGGTTTCCTCAGCCATTGCATAGAGCCGCGGCATCACAGTCTGCCTCTTTGGCGGTGGCGGCAGTGGCTGTCCCTCACTTGGCCTCTTTCCAGATTGTTGCACCATCTGTGCCAGCTGTGGGCAATTCAGAATGAAGTTTCCAGCTTCTCCACACTGATAACAAACTCTTTCTCCAGAACTATTCCCTTAAGTCTTCTCTTTACGATCTTCCTCAGGGAAATCACGGACCTTGTGGTCCATGCTTCCACAGCGGTGACATGCAAGAGTCGCACGCCAACTAGTACCAGGATTGTCCTTCACAATGGCCGATCCAGCGTTATGACTCACAGGTGGTTTTCCCGAAGGAACACTCTTCTTATGCCGAGCAGCAATACCAACCAGTCTGGCTTCCTCAGCCAAAGTAGACTCCAACTGAGCCGCTTTTCCACCAACTCCGCAAAGGTATCATAGTCACGGATCTAACAGTGCTTACGGAGATCGACCCTTAGGCAACGCATGAACCGCTTAACCTGATTCCCCTCGCTCCTCATATCACGACCATCATACTTCTTCGGACTGTTAAACTCAACCTCGTACTCCCTCACTGTCTTTGTCCCTTGTCGCAGATCAAAGAAAGCTCCTTGCAACCGATCATGAGCTTCCGGTGGGAAGTACTTAGCCCAGAACAGATCACATAAATCGTCCCACGAGCCCACTCCGTCCCTCGGTTGCGCACCACACCACCAAGTATGCGCGTCACCTTCCAGGTAGTGCACGATAATATCTTTCTTCTAGTGGTCAGGGCAGCGAATGGATTTAAAGTTTCTCTCCAACCGGTCTATCCATCCATCCGCCTCGATGGGCTTTGTGCCGCCAGCGAAAAACCTTGTTCCCAACTTGTGCATGTGTTCCATCTCCTTCAAGTATGATGGAACCCTCAGATTGATGATCCCTTCCCCGACTTCCACAACATGTGGAATCACTTGATGCACGGCTGGCGGTGGTGCCACAGGAGCAACCGCAACCACCGACAGCCTCGCCAGCACTTGGGTCAGCAAACCCAACACCGCTTCCAGACCAACGGGAGCAACATTCACATTCTCGACATTCCCAGGATTTGTCGTATTCTCAGCAATCTCCTCATTTTCCCCCATTGTTCACACAAGACTCATCGTCAGCTCTCCTTCTGTGGTTAACTCTTGCCATCTGCAATGACGAGAACAGAAATTTCTAAGTTAGCCGGCAAACTACCTTAGACAGCCTTTACAGAAAATCAGACTTACCGCGAGACAAGGCGTTGGAAGGATGGATGTACCCACTAACCCACTTATGCTAGACTCTGCCCTAGAACCAACCGCGCTCTGATACCAACTTGTAGTACCCTAACCCAGTTTTCATTTTTAGCCAACATTTAGCCAAATTTTTAGCCGGATTAGACTTTACAATTTCTTAACTTTTCGCGTTTGGTTCGTTCAGGATAATCATTTAACGAGCATAAGTGAATTAAAACATATTACTTGGATATATAAACGAGGTTCTAGTACATTTGTTAAGTTCGCTAATAAGCTATTACAACATGTAAACTAGACTGGAAACCCAACTTAACCAACCATCCTTTTTTCCAGCCTTTGTCCCGCGATCTGATCAGCCATAATAAGTACAGTCTCGGCTGCAATCGGAATATGCATCCAAACATGGAGGCATAAGCAACAGAAATTCTTAGTGAGAGCGGTCATCCCGTCTCACCGAGCTAAAGTCAAGAACTGCATCAAACATAGATCAGACAGTCAGATACGCTTATCAGAACATAAACTAGCCAAGTATAATCACCCATGCTTACAGGCCAATCTCGGTCTAGATTGCCGATAAGGTGAATCGATCATCACGGTTAGCCAGCAGACCATGAATATGACAAGCAATCGCAATCATCAAGTAAACAGACTACAAATCTAAGCAATAAACGACCCAGACTAAAGGCCACGGTCACACACTCACCTTTGATTTCCTTCGGATTCGGTTCGATCGTTCTAACACCTCTTGCTGCTTTCGGATCGATCGGTCGATCTCTTCCTCTCGACAAGAAATAGAAATCTCTCTCGGCTAGAAATTCCTTCCCTCAGCTAGAATCGAATTCCCCTCGACTAAACTGAATTTCTCTTGGATAACTTCTCTCGATTTCTCGTACTGATCTTTCAGAGTTCTTGGTTGCGCGAAAGAGAAATAATGAGACCAAAGGTCTACTTTTATAGACAAGACTCATTTTTCCCCAAGAAATAACCGTAGGCGCGGTTTGTTTGATCGACCAAATTCGTAACCGCTCCCACGCGTTTCTTTTTCCCAAGAAACCACTCCAAACAACCCACGGTCACATTTTTGTTTTTCCTCAGCTAAAACTGCCCACACATGACTAAATTCGTCGGCTAAAACCGCTCCCACAAGTTTTCTTGATCGACCAGATCATAACCGTTCCTGCGCACTTTTACTCAAGCGCTTAAGTCATATAACCGTTCCCGCGGATCAATCAACTTTTCTCCGATAACTGATTACCCACCTTGTCTGAAGCTGACACGAGATGTCTGATCCCGACCAGCCCTGTCTGAAATCCGACCAAGTCCTGAAAAACTAGGCCAACTGATTTTAGGTGGATAAACTTCCGAAAATCCCGGCCAGCTGATTTTTAGCTCGGTAAAAACTTAACCAGCTCGGCGAAAGTCCGTTCCAGCTCGGCGAAATTCCTTCTCGACAAGACTCATTCATGCCTTAGCCAATTTCCTCCATTTGGCAGAATTGCAGAACATAGATGTTACACGGAGCCTGTCTTGAATGTGATCGGTCCAAACCTCTAGAAGATGCAGTTTTCCTTTTTTTTTTGATTAGTGCTTCTTTAAAACAACCCTAACTATAAAAACATATTAATTTAGACCAAGAGTTTTCATAGATTTCGAGCCTTTTGTTTTATTTTCGTTCTAGAGCTTTCAGGGAGATATCTCGCCTATGTATCTTCGAAATTGAAGATTTCTAAACCATTTATCTAATTTCAACGAGATGTCTTCTTTTAAATTGTGCTTGTTTACTTGTATGATGCCTCTTGAGTAGATCTCTTATTAAGTTTAAGGGATTCAATTAATTTCATAACTCGATATTGATATGATGATTTTCTAGGGATATCTAGAGAGTCTTTGTCTCATTTTGTTCTTTAATGTTGATTGCTGGACCGTGCATCTTGTGATTTGATCTTAGAAATATTTACATTCCAAAAGTTTGCTAAGTTTTTTGAACTAATTAATATTTGACAAGCTAAACGTCTTAACTTGCAATCATTGAGTTAAGGAGTTTAGTGATAATCAGAACTTGATTGGTTTGATGCAGGGACGGTTCTGAGGCGGTGCAACCAATGCATTTGCCCGGACCCACAATTTTTTTTTTTTGAACCAAATTTTTTTAGGGTCCATTTTTTTTTGCCCTATAAAAATAAAATTTGAACAGGACCCCAATATTTTTTTGCCATTTTTGAGCCGCCCCTGATTTGATGTGTGTTAATAACAAATGACAGTTTAGTCTATTGGATTATGAAAAAATTGCAACACTCCCAAATTTTTAAAATGTCTATACACTTCAATTTTAATTAACTTTTTCAAATTGAAAATAAAAGTAAATTTAAATAACAATACTCGTACCGATACAAAATAATGGCGGTACAAATATCAATTTTGTATATATTGCCAATACGTACCCTTTGTTTACCAATCAAAGCGATAACGATAAAACAAACATGCCAACTTTAATGGAATCAGCTGGTCTGGGCCTTACCATAAATCTGAATCTGAAACAAACGGAGGGACTGATAATGTAGTCTCAAGTTGTTAGATAGATAGGTCTAGGGCCTACACTCTAGGCGTGCTTGGTTAGCAGTAGTGTAAGGATGCCGAAAAAAAATACTAAACCTTCATTTTTTATCATAAAATATAGTAATTTTTTTAGTAAAAATTAAATATCAAAACTTCTACAAAATTGCCACAAAAAAAAAAATGTTATTTTGATGTTAACGGTATTAATAACAAAATTATAATTTTCTTTCAGTTTAAAAATTTTCAATTTAAAATCCTAAGATCTCCGAATTGAAACACTGCGACCCGGATTTCCTGTCCGATCACACTGAAGAGTATGCGATCAAAGCATTCCTGTCCGGTCACACCGTGAACAAACCTCATGAAAAAAAATGAAATAACCATTACGGTTATTGACACCGGTATTGGTTTTCTAGAAAAACTAGCCTACGAATGTGGAAGGTAACTGCGCAAATTCCAAACAACAAATTCATATTCATGAGAGAGCACGAGGTCAGTAGAGTTTGTACACTTCCTTAAGCACTCCTCCGACAAAAGAAAAAAAATACCGCAAGCAGAAATACATGATATATCGACACAAACTAGGCTTCTTTGAAATTGTTATCTTGCACTAGGCACAGCTTTGGTGTCAAAGCTCATGGTCATTTCAAAGGAATTATGAGAGTATGTGTCTTGATTCTTACTTCTCGTAGATTTTTCAGAAGCAAGATACTCTTTGAGTTCGACAACAACTTGGGACATGCTTGGTCGTTTTTCTGAAGATGGGTTTGCACACAACATAGCCAATTCAATAGCTCTCCATAGAGAACGAGAGTTGTAATCACCGTGAAGGTTAGGATCCATGATTCTGGTTATATCTCTCTATTAAGCATAAATGCCGTCCATTCCGTTATGTGTGGCTTTCCGCGGGTTTGGTCAATCATGACAAAGAGATAAGAGAATATCGTGGTTCTCTTATTCCATCTTAAGAGGTTTATATACAAGCACAATCCCCTTAGGGTATTCCTAGATACGATCTATCACAAAAGGAATATTAACATAATATAAGAGATATTCTAAGATATTTACATAAGGCTCCCTAATACTCCCCCTCAAGTTGGAGCATGAAGATCACGAATGCCCAACTTGCGTCGTAGATAAGTGAATTGTTGAGAACCCAACGCCTTAGTAAATATATCCGCAAGTTTCTCCGTAGTACGTACGTGAGAGGTAGCTAGCGAACCATTCTGAATTTTTTCCCGAACAAAGTGACAATCTGATTCAATGTGTTTTGTCAGCTCATGAAAGACGGATTCGCCGCGATTTGCAATGCAACTGTATTATCACAATGAAGTTGCATCGCATGTTTGTGACAGACGCCAAAGCTTGAAAGCAGTTCACGGTTCCATTTCAATTCTCGTGTAGTAAAACCCATTGCTCGATACTCTACTTCAGCGGAAGAACATGAGACCGTGTCCTGCTTCTTCGTTTTCCAAGCGATAGGAGAGTTCCCCAACATTACCATAAATCCGGTCAGTGATCTTCTAGTCCTTGGGCATGCCGCCCAGTCCGAGTCACAGTATGCTGTGATGTTTAAGTCAGTATTCGAACTTAATAGAATTCCTTGACCCAGACATCCCTTGAGGTACCGCACAACTCGTGTTGCCGCGTCCCAATGCTTAATGCGAGGTGCCTGCATGAATTGAGCAAGCATATGGACAGCATATGACAGCTCCGGGCGGGTGTAAGTAAGATATACTAGCCGACCAACTAGCCTTCGATACTTCTCAGGATCATTAAAAAAATCACCTTCATCCTTTGCCAACTTGTGATTTTGTTCCATAGGAGTGGAGACGGGCTTGCTCCCCAATAAACTACTCTTTAACAATGTCCAATGCATATTTTCTCTGCGATAAATAAAATCCTTCGGGTGATCTCGAAACATCAATGCCAAGAAAATATTTCAATGGCCCCAAGTCTTTCATATGAAAACATTTGCTAAGATACCCTTTGAATTTCTCAATGACCGATGGATCATTTCCTCCAATCAATAAATCATCCACATAGATGAGCACATATAGTCGCATCGAACCACACACCAACGAGAATAATGAATAATCCGGTATATTTTGAATAAAACCATACCCTCTGAGAGCGGCCGTGAGTTTCGCGAACCAACACCTCGGTGCCTGTCGGAGACCATATAGTGACTTTCGTAAGCGACACACCTTCGTTTTATCATTTGATTTAAAACCCGGTGGTAACTTCTTATAGACTTCCTCATGTAAATCTCCATGGAAAAACGCATTATGCACGTCCATTTGATGAACTTCCCATCCTTTCACCACATACACTTTGAGAAACATACGAACAGTCGTCATTTTCACTACGGGAGCAAATGTTTCATCATAATCTAACCCTTCTTCTTGGCGATTTCCATATGCCACCAACCGAGCTTTATACCTTTCAACTTCGCCATTGGACTTGTATTTAATCGTGAAAACCCATCGACAACCAATGGCCCTCTTATGCGGTGGAAGATCGGTAACATCCCATGTCCGATTTGCTTTCAATGCGTTAACCTCACTCGAAGCTGCATTCCTCCACCTTTCGTCTTTCATGGCTTCGGTAAATGACATAGTTGCACTTTCAGCCGTAATAGCCGCAAGAAAGGCCCTGTGCGAAGTCAAAAATTTCTCGCAAGTCACATAGTTGGAAATGGGATATTGGGCGATACCTTGAGTTGATGACGCTGATGGTGTCGGGTGAGAAGAGAGAGATACGGGGTCTTCCATGCACTTTGTAGTGTATACAATAAAACCGTCCAAGCGAGTTGATTGTGTACGTTCACGTTGACTTCGTCATAATGGAGCAATGTCCACCATCGGAGTTGATGTATCATTTGGAGGCTGGGTATCCAGAATTGGTTCAATTGGGTCAACTGCAGATTCATGTCGAGGCTCACTCCCCCTGTCATCTATCATCGGAAGATCCTGTAACTCGATAAAGTCATCATCATACGCCATCACTTGATCTTGTAAAGGCACCCGAGGAGCTCCATTGTGGTGCATTTCCGACGACCACAGAAATTTGGTTTCCTCAAACACCATACATCTCTTGAAACAAAAAACTCTTTTTTTCAAGATCCCATACTCGCCATCTGTCCAAACGGATAACCCATGAATACACACCGACGACTACGTTCACCAAACTTGTCTTTGTCTCGTAGGACATTGCGAGCAAAACAAAGGCTTCCAAATACTTTGAGAGAATCGTATTTTGGGGCAACACCAAACAATATTTCAAACGGTGTTTTCCCGTTTAATAAGGCTGTAGGAGTGCGATTAATAAGATGGCATGCCGTTAATACGCACTCTCCCCAAAAATGAACCGGTGCACTCGCCTGAAACATCAACGAGATAGCCACGTTTAAAATGTGTCTATGTTTCCTCTCTACACGTCCACTCTGTTGTGGCGTGTATACACAGCTTGTTTGATGTAAGATCCATTCCGTAGCGAAGTATGACTTCATCCCCATAAATTCTCCTTCGTTGTCACTGCGGACCACACGCACCTTTTTGTTAAATTGGCGTTCCACCATTCTGAAGAAATTCTTGAGATTCTCAGCCACTTCTCTCTTTTCTTGTAACAAATACACCTAGACTGCTCGAGAATGATCATCGAAAATTGTCAAAAAATATGCTGCCCCTGAAGTCGAAAGTGTACGATATGCACCCCAAACATCACAGTGGATTAAATCAAAAACTCCAACGGCTTTATTAGAACTTTCATGAAAGCAATCACGGATTTGTTTTGCCCGTAAACAAATCTCACAAGCAAATTTCGACTCAACGTTTCCAAAATCCAAAGCACTAGATAGATATGATAAAACACGACTCGAGGAATGACCCAAACGACGATGCCATAAGTCACTTGAAACCTAATTCACAGCCTTGTTGACCCTCGCACCCAGCACTCCTCGGAAGATGTATACTCCCCCTCTCTCTTCACCCGCTCCAATCAGCGTCTTCGAGGTACGGTCCTGAAAAACACAAAGCTCTTCAGTAAACGTTATGGATCCTTTAATGAGTTTAAGTAGCTTGGCAACAGAAATTAAAGAACACGTTAGTTCTTTGGAGTATAACACTCCTTTCAGCCACAAGTCTCCTCTGAGACATAAATCTCCTTGTTTCGTGGCTATGGTTGTGTCTCCGTCGGGTAAACCGATAGCACATGGGTGAATATTCGTGACATTGTTTAAGTAATCTAGATCCCATGTCATGTGATGAGATGCCCCTGTATCAATAATAAATTCTCCACAATATGTCTCACCATTCAACTTCTCATTGCTCTCTTATTTCTTTGAGGAGAGAAAACTCAAGAGTGATGTCCATTGATCATCGCTCAGTTGAGGAAGAGACGTACGGTCATAGTCTCCTTCCTTCCTTGTCATGTTAGCTTGAACAGCTCTTGGATGATGTATTTGTGCTGCGTTTCCGGGTACATAAGATCCGCGTCCCCTACCAAATCTCCCTGCAGAACCACCACCACGTCCAAACCAACCACGGTTTCCTCCTCCTCTGTTTCGCTCACCCCACCAATCAGGAACTCCAATCAATTGAAAACAGTCTGCTTGTGCGTGGCCGTACTTCCCACAATGTGTGCAGATGACGTCTTATCGCGTTGGTGAGAGTGAGAGAAGTTTCCTTTGTTGCCACCATTCGCGTTCACTGCGAATCCAACTACCTCAGTTGTAGGCTCTTTGTTTCTTGTCATCGTGAGTTGCCTTTCTTCACGCACAATGCGTTGATATACTTGCGAAAGCTTAGGAAGTGGCTCTATGCTCTGAATGGTAGAGTGCACTGTCCCAAACCTTTCCGCATCAAGTCCTGTGAGGAACGTGTTTGTCCTCTCTTCATCACGATCCTCCTCTAATTGAGCTTTAAGCTCACCACACGTACACGTCCGTATCGGTTTGTAAATCGCCAATTCATCCCACATCTTTTTTATTTTTCCATAATACGTCATTACCGTATCTCCGTTTTGTCTGCAGTTAGCAATGTCTGCTCAGAGTTCACTGATGCGTGGTCCATTGCCAGCAGAAAATTGCAACTTGAGATCATCCCATAATTCTTGAGCTTCATCAACCATCGAGACAGATGTCCGTAGATTCGGCTCAATCGTGTTCATGATCCAAGCCACCAACATCGAGTTAACGACAAACTACTGCACAATTTCTTCATTGGTTTGTGGTTTCTTCAATGTGCCGTCAATAAACCCTAGCTTTCGTTTCGTTCGCAAGGCATTCCGCACATTCTTAGCCCAATCTTCATAGTTTTCCCCTTTTAATTGCACCGTCGTTATCAAGTTCCCTGGTCCATCAGATGGATGGAGATAAAACGGCGACAGGACAGCCTTGTCTGTCGTTGTCAATGCACCCTTCGTACCGCCTTCCGCAGTGATTTCATATGTGTTCACCATCTTCTTCTCTTATTGCTCTGTTTTCGAACTCTTTCTCTGTTTTTCTTCTCTCCGTAAATTAATCTGTGTTTTCGAAGGAACCTTGCTCTGATACCATGACCAAGAGAGAAGAGAATATCGTGGTTCTCTTATTCCATCTTAAGAGGTTTATATACAAGCACAATCCCCTTAGGGTATTCGTCGATACGATCTATCACAAAAGGAATATTAACATAATATAAGAGATATTCTAAGATATTTACATAAGACTCCCTAATAAATCACGCGTTGGTTTGTGATTATCTCCAATAATACAATCCCGAAACTACAGACATCGCTCATTTCGGCCAAACGGCCTGTTCTGTAGTATCTAGCAAGGCAAAAACATGGAATAAGATACAAAATTATTCATTTAATCGACAAAGATGAATGTGAACACAAATCTCATGATACAGGGTGTGACTAATTAATAATACTTACTTGGGATCAAGATATCCACGGGTACCAGCAACTACCGTCGAAACATGGGATTCATCTCCGAGTTGGAAAGATCTTGAAAGACCAAAATCTGCAATTTTGCCTGAGAACTACTTGCCCAACAATATGTTCGTACTTTTGACATCTCTGTGCACCATTGATGGTTGGCATCCAATATGTAAGTATTCCAATCCTATAAAGACGAGAAAATTTGTTCTTTATCCCTACACTTATATTGCAATCATTTATGTCGTCTAATGATGTCAGGAAACAAGTGATTGAAATGGGGCAGAGCATTTTACGAACCTAGTGCAGCATCGACAGCTATTCGTACCCGAGTACTCCAACTCAAGACAGAGCCACCTTGTTTTCCTATATTTGGATTCTAATCATCATCATATGAATCTGTTATGTAATAATTAAAAACAATTAAAATGCTAACGTCATAGTAGATATGTTCCACCTGACAAATGATGTTTTAAGTCTCCATTGGACATGTATTCGTAGATGAGAGCCAAGTGATCTCGTTCATCGCAATACCCAACAAGGTTTACCAAATTTATGTGGTGAACCCTTAGAAGAAGTTCAACCTGCATACCAACAATATAAAATAATTATAATGATTACCAAAGGTAGATCAAATTTTTTTGTTTTACGATTTTGCGGAAGATTTGAAGCATTTCGTACGTACCTCTGCTTTGAAGTGTTTATAGCCTTGTGATGATGATTCAGAAAGTACTTTAACAGCTACTTCTTGTGAACCGTTAAAATAACCATGATAGACGACCATGGGGAACATGAACCAGGTAGACATTTATTTATCTCGGGTCCATCAACACTACAAAAAACAAAAATTGATTGTATAGAATTATGAATGCGCAAGGAAAGGGGTTTTCGAATGAAATGTGTGAACGTTGACGGAGTTATTTTCTTACATTAATTTCAGTCCTTCCTTTCTCTATTGCGAAGAGCTTGTGGAATTGAACTATTCAAATTGTTCTTGCTCAAATTTCTATTGAAAAAGAAAAAATATTCATGCATTGGTGAAATTTTATACCGATTACTCTAGGACCAACAATGTCTAGAAACTTACATGATCAACAATGATTTCATGTTAGCTAAAAATTCGGGAATTACTCCAGTCAAACTGTTATTTGACTGATACACAGAGTTTTAACCCTATAATAAACTACTGCAAGTGCACAACAAAAGTTGTAGTAATGTAGGGATCGAATCCACAAGGACCAAGTGAAACACTACGAGAATGCAGAAGGAAAGTAAAGCTAAGACGAATGAGAATGTTTGTTGGTTTAATGAATGAACTAAAATTAAGAATGCAAATAAAACGATGTAAGTTTGATGGAGGAAAACGCTAGGTATTCGGGTAATTCGCAGGAAATCAAGAATCACAAATCAGAGAATCGAACAGAGAAATCATTAAGCACGTTCTAGAACTCAAATCACTGTTTTATAATCAACCTATTGTCGTAGTATTAATTACTATGCCTAATAACCTAATATTCTAAATTGTGGTTTGAATTCAGGAAACTAAACATGCTTTAAGATCGAGTTTGATATGTTCTAAAAACACCTTAACATCAGCTTTCGTTGGTTAAGGACGTTTTGCTCACATCTATGTTCTTTCAAGCTTTTAAACAAACACTTTTGATGCGTTAAAAGACCTTAGATCAGAAACTAGGTAGCTAATCAAGTTTCAGCATTAAGAACAACAATAGATGAAGAACTAGAAGATATATCCCTATTCTAACCAAACTGATTCAACGATTCATGAAATTTCTTTGAAACCCTAAAACCTAACTATGGATCTACTCAGACATAATCAAATTAGACAAGCAAAGAGATGAAGAAGAAATCATAATCCAATAGAAATAATAAACTAGGGTTCATAAATTTTCTCAAAAGCATGTAGAGTCAGAGATTCGTCTCCCCAAAGAAGAAGATGTAAAAGTTTGTAGAAAATAAAGCTTAACCTTAGAAAGTGGCTTAAAATAAATATAAATAGGTCTTGGGTGAATTGGGTCGAGTTGGGATGATTCCTGTGCAAAATAGGAAGTTTAAAAACTGCAGAAATTGCCTTCCAGGTAGTGCACGGCAATATCTTTCTTGTAGTTGTCAGGGCAGCGAATGGATTCAAAGTTTCTCTCCAACCGGTCTATCCAGCCATCCGCCTCGATGGGCTTTGTGTCGCTGGCGAAAAACCTTGTTCCCAACTTCTGCATGTGTTCCATCACCTTCAGGTATGATGGAACCCTCAGATTGATGATCCCTTCACTGACTTCCACTACAGGTGGAATCACTTGATGCACGGTTGGCGGTGGTGCCACAGGAGCAGCCACAACCGCCGACAGCCTCGCCAGCCCTTGGGTCAGCAAACCCAACACCGCTTCCACACCAACGAGAGCAGCATTCACATTCTCGACATTCCCAGGATTTGTCTTATTCTCAGCAATCTCCTCATTTTCCTCATTGTTCACACAAGACTCATCGTCAGCTCTCCTTATGTGGTTAACTCTTGCCATTTGCAATGACGAGAACATAAATTTCTAAGTTAGCCGGCAAACTAACTTAGACATCCATTACAGAAAAATCAGACTTACTGTGAGACAAGGCGATGGAAGGATGGATGTACCCACTAACCCACTTATGCTAGACTCTGCCCTAGAACCAACCGCGCTCTGATACCAGCTTGTAGCACCCTAACCCAGTTTTCATTTTTAGCCAACACTTAGCCAAATTTTTAGTCGGATTAGACTTTACCATTTCTTAACTTTTCGTGTTTGATTCGTTCAGGATAATCATTTAACGAGCATAAGTGAATTAAAAAATGTTACTTGAATATATAAACAAGGTTCTAGTACATTTGTTAAGTTCGCTAATAAGCTATTACAACATGTAAACTAGACCGGAAACCCAACTTAACCATCCATCCCTTTTTCTAGCCTTTGTTCTGCGATCTGATAAGCCATAATAAGTACCGTCTCGGCCGAGTATAATCACCCATGCTTACCGGCCAATCTTGGTCTAGATTGCCGATAAGGTGAATCGATCATCACGGTTAGCCATCAGACCATGAATATGACAAGCAATCGCAATCATCAAGTAAACAGACTACAAATCTAAGCAATAAATGACCCAGACTAACGGCCACGGTCACGCACCTTCTTTTGATTTCCTTCGGATTCGGTTCGATCGTTCTGACACCTCTTGCTGCTTTGGATCGATCGGTCGATCTCTTCCTCTCGGCAAGAAACAGAAATCTCTCTCGGCTAGAAATTCCTTCCCTCGGCTAGAATCGAATTCCCCTCGGCTAAACTGAATTTCTCTCGGATAACTTCTCTCTATTTCTCTTACTGATCTTTCACAGTTCTTGGTCGCGCAAAAGAAAAATAACGAAACCAAAGGTCTACTTTTATAGACAAGACTCATTTTTCCCCAAGAAATAACCGTAGGCGCGATTTATTTGATCAACCAAATTCGTAACCGCTCCCACGCGTTTCTTTTTCCCGAGAAACTGCCCACGATCACGTTTTGTGTTTCCTCAGCTAAAACTGCCCACACATGACTAAATTCGTCGGCTAAAACCGCTCTCGCGAGTTTTCTTGATCGACCAGATCATAACCGTTCCCGCGCACTTTTACTCAAGCGCTTAAGTTAGATAACCGTTCCCGCGAATCGATCAACTTTTCTCCGATAATTGCTTACCCACCTTGTTTGAAGCCGACACGAGATGTCTGATCCCGACCAGCCCTGTCCGAAATCCGACCAAGTCCTGAAAAACTCGGCCAGCTGATTTTTAGCTCGATATAAACTTAACCAACTCGGCGAAAGTCCGTTCCAGCTCGGCAATCACCCGATCTGGCTGGTTTTCCCGACTAAACCCAGTTTTTCACGAACACTTACTTTTCTTTCCAATTCTTCTCGACAAGACTCATTCATGCCTTAGCCCATTTCCTCCGTTTGGCAGAATTGTGGAACATAGATGTTACACGGAGCCTGTCTTGAATGTGATCGGTCCAAACCTCTAGAAGATGCAATTTTCCTTTTTTTTGATTAGTGCTTCTTTAAAACAACCCTAACTATAAAAACATATTAATTTAGACCAAGAGTTTTCATAGATTTCGAGCCTTTTGTTTTATTTTCGTTCTAGACCTTTCAGGGAGAGATCTCGCCTTTGTATCTTCGAAATTGAAGATTTCTAAACCATTTATCTAATTTCAACGAGATGTCTTCTTTTAAATTGTGCTTGTTTACTTGTATGATGCCTCTTGAGTATATCTCTTACTAAGTTTAAGGGATTCAATTATTTTCATATATTGATATGCTGATTTTTTAGGGATATCGATAGTCTTTGTCTCATTTTGTTCTTTAATGTTGATTGCTGGACCGTGCATCTTGTGATTTGATCTTAGAAATATTTACATTCCAAAAGTTGCTAAGTTTTTTGAACTAATTAATATTTGACAAGCTAAACGTCTTAACATACAATCATTGAGTTAAGGAGTTTAGTGATAATCAGAACTTGATTGGTTTGATGCATGGGCGGTTCTGAGGCGGTGCAACCGGTGCATTTGCCCGGACCCACAATTTTTTTTTTTGAACTAAATTTTTTTAGGGCTCATTTTTTTTTTCCCTATAAAATTAAAATTCGAACAAGACCCTAAATTTTTTTTGCCATTTTTGAGCCGCCCCTGGTTTGATGCGTGTTAATAACAAATGACAGTTTAGTCTATTGGATTATGAAAAAATTGCAACACTCCCAAATTTTTAAAATGTCTATACACTTCAATTTTAATTAACTTTTTCAAATTGAAAATAAAAGTAAATTTAAATAACAATACTCGTACCGATACAAAATAATGGCGGTACAAATATCAATTTTGTATATATTGCCAATTGGTACCCTTTGTTTACCAGTCAAAGCGATAACGATAAAACAAACATGCCAACTTTAATGGAATCAGCTGGTCTGGGCTTTACCATAAATCTGAATCTAAAACCAACGGAGGGGCTGATGATGTAGTCTCAAGTTGTTAGATAGATAGGTCTAGGCGTGCTTGGTTAGCAGTAGTGTAAGGATGCCGAAAAAAATACTAAACCTTCATTTTTTATCAAAAAAATATAGTATTTTTTTAGTAAAAATTAAATATCAAAACTTCTACAAAATTGCCAAAAAATAAAAATGTTATTTTGATGTTAACGGTGTTAATAACGAAATTATAATTTTCTTTCAGTTTAAAAATTTTCAATTTAAAATCCTAAGATCTCCGAATTGAAACACTCCGACCCGGATTTCCTGTTCGATCACACTGAAGAGTATGCGATCAAAGCATTCTTGTCCGGTCACACTGTGAACGAACCTCATGAAAAAAAAACTAAATAACCATTACGGTTATTGACTCCGGTATTGGTTTTCAAGAAAAACTAGCCTACGAATGTGGAAGATAACTGCGCAAATTCCAAACAACAAATTCATATACATGAGAGAGCACGAGGTCAGTAGAGTTTGTACACTTCCTTAAGCAATCCTCCGACAAAAGAAAAAAATACCGCAAGCAGAAATACATGATATATCGACACAAACTAGGCTTCTTTGAAACTGTTTACTTGCACTAGGCACAGCTTTGGTGTCAAAGCTCATGCTCATTTCAAAGGAATTATGAGAGTCTGTGTCTTGATTCTTACTTCTCGTAGAGTTTTCAGAAGCAAGACACTCTTTGAGTTCGACAACAACTTGGGACATGCTTGGTCGTTTTTCTAAAGAAGGGTTTGCACACAACATAGCCAATTAGCTCTCCATACAGAACGAGAATTGTAATCACCGTGAAGGTTAGGATCCATGATTATGGTTATATCTCCTCTATTAACCATAAATGCCGTCCATTCCGTTATGTGTGGCTTTTCGCGGGTTTGGTCAATCACGCGTTGGTTTGTGATTATCTCCAATAATACAATCCTGAAACTATAGACATCGCTCATTTTGGCCAAACGGCCTGTTATGTAGTATCTAGCAAGGCAAAAACATGGAATATGTTAAGTTTCCTGGGCTTCCAACTCAAAACCAATTGTCAATGAGTGGATTGGCTCAAGTCCCTTATATATTATACAATGTCCCTTCCACTTCTGATGTGGGACAATCTTCACACACTCCCTAGAGATTAAGGCCCATGGCTCATTAATCTCTAACTAATCCCAATACCTCCCCTCGAGATAATGGCTCTTCTAGCCATTAATTTCGACAGACCATCAATCCTCTGGTCGGGACGGTTGGGCCTTCTTCTTGGCCGGATTACGGGCAGTGTGTGTTCGTACTCTGATACCATGTTAAGTTTTCTGGGCTTCCAACTCAAAATCAATTGGAAATGAGTGGATTGGCTCAAGTCCCTTATATATTATTCAATGTTCCTTCCCACTTCCGATATGGGACAATTTTCACACACTCCCTAGAGATTAAGGCCCATGGCCCATTAATCTCTACCTAATCCCAATAGAATAAGATACAAAATTATTCATTTAATCGACAAAGATGAATGTGAACACAAATCTCATGATACAGGGTGTGACTAATTAATAATACTTACTCGGGATCAATATATCCAGAGGTACCAGCAACTACCGTCGAAACATGGGATTCATCTCCGAGTTGGAAAGATCTTGAAAGACCAAAATCTACAATTTTGCCTGAGAACTACTTGCCCAACAATATGTTCGTACTTTTGACATCTCTGTGCACCATTGATGGTTGGCATCCAATATGTAAGTATTCCAATCATATAAAGACGAGAAAATATGTTCTTTATCCCTACATTTATATTGGAATAATTTATGTCGTCTAATGATGTCAGGAAAACAAGTGATTGAAATGGGACAGAGCATTTTACGAACCTAGTGCAGCATCGACATCTATTCGTAACCGAGTACTCCAACTCAAGACAGAGCCACCTTGTTTTCCTATATTTGGATTATAATCATCATCATATGAATCTTTTATGTAATAATTAAAAACAATTAAAATGCTAATGTCATAGTAGATATGTTCCACCTGACAAATGATGTTTTAAGTCTCCATTGGACATGTATTCGTAGATGAGAGCCAAGTGGTCTCGTTCATCGCAATACCCAACAAGGTGTAGGACCAAAATTTCGCACAATAGACGAGTTAAGATTTAATCACGATTATATAAATAAACAGTAAGGAATAGACGATTCATAAAACGATAAAGCAATAAAATAAATCTAAGGAGGAGAGATGAATCTCTTTCCTTCACTCAAAGAATCTTCCGTAGTGCGACGGATTATAATAGATCCATGAGTCCCATGATACAACCAAAGTAATCTGTATCATTTACACTTGATATCAGATCTGTCGAACATTATAATTACGATACTCTCGAACAGAAACTTACTCTAAGCAGTAGGGAATTGAAGAAACTTTTGCTAGAACTTTTAGGATGTGTTTTTAGTGTTTCAGAAGATGATTTTTAAGGTGAAAATCGGCCAGTATATATAGGATAGAGGCTAGGGTTTTTCCCAGACAGAAACAGAATATTCCTCAGAATATTCTAGGCGGCTGCGATTTTTAAGTCGGCCCGTTGAGTGTCGATCGATACCAAGGGGTATCGATCGATACCTCTAAAAGTCCACGAGCCCATCAGGCCCAAGATACGATCGACACACGTGTGGTCTTTTCTTCTCTCTTGTTATACGTGAGAAAACATTTCTCAGCCAATGAAAACATTTCATTTGAATGAGCTTGACTCATTTCTTTTCACACTAACACAATTTTATCAAGCCCTCAAGCTTTGACAAGAAATTAGTTCCAACAATCCCCCACATGAATAGAAATGACTCTAAACATATGAAAATTGAACAGACTAGACTTTACTAGACATACTTGACTAGACTCATCTAGACGTAGACAGACTTTCGAGAGTATACGAAAATGTAACTGTATCTGAGAGGTAGCATTTTCCAGCTTTGAACCAATCATTTTTACTATCTGTCGAGTTTACTCGGCCAGGAGGTGAACATGATGTCTTGAACCACCCGGATTTTGATGTAAACTTAGACAACATGTATCGCACAGAGACATTTTCTCGTAGAACTTTGTTCTCTATTATGTTCATTTTGGCCTTGAACATTCCTGGTATTCGTGAGTGAATTTGGAGAATATAGCCTTCTCTTTCATTCTCCTAGAAACGGCCCTCATTTCACACTTCACTAGGTGATATTTTATTAGCTTGTTTTCAGAAGTGTCCTGTCGCACTGCACTATCTACACAGCTATGCAATCATTAAAAACCAACGCTTATCCTTACTATCCACAGGTAGCACTGTATTATCATCCTAGAAATTGGGCAGAGACATAGTCTCACAATGCTCAAATTCGAATCAGTTCAATTTTGTTTTCCTTTGAACCTAGATCTTGGGATCTCCAGTCACATAGGTGGGGTATCTGTCAAACGTCATCTTTTTCTATAGGCTTTAAACCCATTCCTTTTGATGATTTTATAATTTGATCTCGCGGCAAACCTTTGGTAAACGGATCCGCTAGGTTATCAGCCGACTTGATGTAATCTATCGTTATTACACTAGTTGAGATCAATTGTCTAATGGTCTTATGTCTTCTTCTTATGTGACGAGACTTACCATTATATAGATTACTCAGTGCCCGAGAGATAGCCGACTGACTATCACAGTGTACTCGTAGAGCTGGCACTGGTTTTTCCCACATCGGGATATATTCCAGAAAGTTTCGAAGCCATTCTACTTTCTCAGCAGCTTTTTCTAAAGCTATAAACTCTGACTCCATGGTTGATCTGGCCAGGAGTGTTTGTTTAGAAGATTTCCAGGATATTGCTGCACCAACAAGAGTAAAGACATATCCACTCGTGGATTTGGAGTTTCTTGAATCTGAAATCCAATTGGCATCATTGTGCCCTTCCAGCACTGCTGGTTCTTTACCAAAGTGCAGGCCATAACTTTTGGTGTATCTTAGGTAATTTAATACCCTAGTTATGGCTCTCCAATGGGTATGACCTGGATTACTCGTGTAACAACTTAGTACGTTTACCGATTGTGCTAAATCGGGTCTAGTACAATTCGTTAAGTACATTAGACTCCCGATGACTCTTGCATACTCCACTTGTAACACTGTTTCACCTGAATTCTTTGTCAAGTGAAGTTGAGGATCAAGCGGAGTTTTTGCAGTCCCATTGGAGTAGGTCTTAAACCTCTCTAGGATTTTTGTAGCGTAATGATCTTGAGACAGAATTATTCCTTTTGAATTTCGAATAATCTTAATCCCTAGAATTACATCCGCTAATCCCATGTCTTTCATATCAAACTTTCCACTCAGCATGTTCTTTGTTTGAATGATTATATCTTTGTTGCTTCCCATGATTAGCATGTCATCTACGTACAAACACAATAACACATAACCTAGTGAAGTACTTTTGATATAGATGCACTTATCACATTCATTGATGTGAAAGCCATTTGACATCATTACACTGTCAAACTTTTCATACCATTGCTTCAAAGCTTGCTTGAGTCCATATAGCGATTTGACAAGTCTACAGACTTTCTTCTCTTGTCCGGGAGCAACATAACCCTCAGGTTGATTCATATAGATCTCTTCCTCTAAATCTCCGTTTAAGAAAGCAGTCTTAACATCCATCTGATGTATTTCAAGGTTTCTTAAAGCTACGATTCCAATCAACATGCGAATCGAAGTTATTCTCGGCACTGGAGAATAAGTGTCAAAAAAGTCTAATCCTTCTTTTTGACGAAATCCTTGTACCACATGCCTGGCCTTATATTTGTCTATAGAGCCATCGATTTTTAGCTTTGTGGTGAAGACCCATTTACAACCAAGAGGTTTACAACCTTGAGGTAGGTCTACCAACTCATAAGTATGATTTTGCATAATTGAGTTGATTTCACTGTTAGATGCCTCCCTCTAGAAATGTGCATCAGGTGTAGACATTGCTTCCATGAAAGTTCTTGGGCCACTTTCCGCTAGGAATGCCATTATGAACTCAGAGCCAAATGTATTTTCCTTACGAGCTCTCTCGCTTCGTTTAGGTTCAACTTCTTCTTCTTCTGCATCTTCGTTTGTAGAAGTGCCAGAAGCTCTTGCCTCATTGCTAGCATCTTGTTCGTCATGAGTTCGTGTAGGATTTCCTCTATCCTTGCACGGGAACACATTTTCGAAGAAGGATGCATTCCTTGACTCCATTATTGTGTTTACATGAATGTCTGGTATATCTGATTTATGTACCAGAAATCGATAGGCACTACTATTGTGCGCATATCCGATGAAAATGCAATCTACCATTTTAGGTCCAATGGTGACCTTTTTCGGAAGTGGTACTGCAACTTTTGCCAGGCACCCCCACACTTTCAGGTATATATATGAAGGTACATTACCTTTCCAAAGTTCATAAGGAGTTTTTCCTGTGACTTTGTGTGGAATTTTGTTCAGGATATAATTTGAGGTAAGCAGAGCTTCCCCCCCCCCCACATGTTCTGGGCTAACCCAGATTCCTGCAACATTGCATTCATCATTTCCTTGAGAGTTCTGTTTTTTCTTTCAGCAACTCCATTGGATTCAGGTGAGTAGGGAGCAGTTGTTTGATGAATAATTCCATGTGCTCTACAGAACGCATCAAATGGTTCACTATATTCACCACCCCTATCACTTATGTCTTTTTTATGGTCTTGCCGAGTTGGTTTTCAACTTCCAGCTTGTATTCTTTAAATTTGTCCAAGGCTTCATCTTTACTCTGCAGTAGCAAGATGTAACAATATCTCGTGCAATCGTCTATGAAGGTCACGAAATATTTCTTGCCTCCTCTGGTTTGAATATATTTCAAATCACATAAATCTGTGTGAATTAAACCTAGAGGTGATACAAGCACGAAATCGCTCCGTCTTAGGATCACTCGATGATTAAAACGATTCCAAGCTTAGGGCGCGGAAGGGGGACGATGGTAGAGATGAACGGTGGATTGATTGAGTCGCACAATCAATTTGAACGAACTAGATTGTTTGAGTCGCACAAACAAGCTAATCCGAGGCTTCACAAGAGACTAGTGAGTCGCACACTAGACTCTTAGTGAATTTCTAAAGAACAAAGTGAATCACACACTTAATTCTAAAGAAAAGAAACACAAACAAGAACCCGGTTCTTGAAAGGGAAAACACACGTTTTCTTTACTAAGTTCAATCTCTGTTGTTGTCTTACAATGAAAGAGAGCATGGTGCTTATATAGGCAAACCATGTGAGCAAATAAGTTGTAAATTATAAACCTAACAAAGCACAAGAAATTCAAAAGAAAGAGTTGTTTGAATGTAGTGGGAAGGCTCCTTAGTGGTGGTAGCACAAATCAAGGCAGCTTGTTTTGGTGGGTGTTGCAGATTTTGAGAAAGCTTGTATCTTGACAGCTTGGGAAGGAAGTTGTGGACCCTTGGGAGCCTTACTTGCACTAGATAAACCTTGAAAACGGAATTGCTTGAATGGTGGAAGAAACAACTTCCTGATTTTAAGGATGGTCCGTTTCTGGTTGGATACGCTCGCACTGTTGGGCTTCTATGGGCCGATTGGCTCAGCGGAATGGGCTGATCTTGAGCTTTTATGAAACTAGACTCAAGGGGCTTTAGATCCATAGTTAATACGTCTCCTGAAGTGTCGTGAGATGGAAGCGACACTTGATTGAAAAATTCGTCCGAGTTATTTGCTCGATTTACCCGCGGTGAAGTAACTTTGGGAGTTACTGTCCCAATTCATCAAAGGATCGCTGTCGCCAATAAACAAGATCAAAGCTTGTCGTACGCTCAGTACAATCCTCTATTGAATTGGTAGTATCCAAAAGTTCTCCGGGTTTCCAACGTCGGGTTTGTAGAAGATCAAATGGACCGTTCGTCTCAATCTTCATAACCAAATCCGGTTGGTTCAGTTTGTAACACGGATGGATCCGCCTGATCCAAGGCGTGCTGGTGTGATCTAGTAGCAGCACAAAGTCTCCGGGATGCCAAGTAAACGTTTGGAGATTTTCTAAAGTAGAAGGTTCCAAATATGATAAGTTTCGGGGCCGTCGACTTATCCGGTGAGTTGCAGCTTGGTCTGATCCATTCATGGGATTGGACCAATCCGTAGTGAGTCCTTGTTGGGCTAAAAACATGAACTGGCTCGGTTCTGAGCTTTGGCCTTTGTGGATGGGCTTGAACTTAGCAAGATTTGGTTCAGCCTCTTCAAGGCTCCGATCGGCTTCGGATAGGCCGGCTAGTCTGTTTATAAGCGTTGGAGTCGCCTTGGGCTGGTTGGCTGGGTTGATGACCTCATCACACCCTCCCTCTTTAAAAAGTTTTGTCCTCAAAACTGTAGGATCTCGGGTTAGGGCTTGTATGTGGCTCCGGTGTGGGTGATGTAGTGCGTCCGATGGTTCTTCTTTGATTAGCAAAGAGGCAATGACTCCTCTCCAAGGTGTATTGCTGACTTCCTTGGACAACAAGGTATCCGTTTTTTTGAAGTCTCCGTTTTCACAAATAACGTCTCCTTTGAGCTGTAGCGGTTCACGCTCTTGTGGGTTCTCTTTTGTTCCTGCAATGTTTTCGACACTTTTGACAAGAGACAAGTGCGTTAAAACAGTCATGGCAGTATTTAAATTAGAGGAACATGATTCAATTCGGATTACTTTATCTAATTTCTCAATGACGGGCATCTTACGATAAGTAATCTGGTTTTTAATTGTTTCTAGGGATACTAAATCTTCCTCAAACTCTTCTGGACATAACACATCCAGCATCTCATAATTATAATGATTAGAAACAATTTTGGGACACGTACTTACCTGATCAGAACTCTTGGTAAGTTCGGTTTCCTTTGTTGCCACGACGTTTGGGTGAAACGTGTAATCCGGTGGCTTTTCTTGGATCAGATTGAAACGGGTGACTACCTCATCTTCTTCAGGGGCAGGCTGATACATTTTGATCTCGTGGTGCTCATGTTCAGGTGTTGATGAAAGTGTGACCTTTGGCTCCTCTTGATCTGCGGCTAGACCATTAACTGGTGGCGGTTCGCCTAGACCTTTAGGTGTGGGATTACATATTTTTGTCTCTGGTTCTGATATGCTCACCTTGTGTTGATCCTCATGATCTTGATCTAGACCTGCATCATTAACCTTTGGCAAAGACAAGCACATCATATATGAACTAGAAATTTCAACACTAGAACGATTTATACATTCACTAAAATTTGGTGAATTCAGTTTCGTTTCAAGTGAGGTAATATTCTTCCTTTGCCTTTCGGGACATGTTGCAGCAAAATGACCTCTCTTTTCGCATCTATAACAGATTGATTAATTCAGTTTTAAAGAGTTAGAGGTATTACTAAATTGCTTTCCTTGCGGTTCAAGACAATTTATTTTATCAAGACAATTAATTTGGTCCGGTTTCTTTTTGATGCTTATGACTTTCTCATTTTTTCCTAATGCAAGCATGTGCAGTAATTTTTCAAAGCATTGATCAATATTGGAATAAGAAGTAGTATTACTTACCTTTGCAAAAACCTCTTGTGTTTGCTCAGGTTGAGTAGTGTGCAACCGTGGTGTTGTCATCACTCTCCTTGGTGTTGAACTCGGCGTGTAAGTTGCAACTTGTGGACAACTCGGCGTGTTGTGCTGTTCGGGCTGCCTAGTTTGTGATGGTGGTGTCATCATTCTCCTTGACGTGGTGTGGTGTGTGGGCTTTGGTGGGATGTTGCTGCGAGTTTGATGTTTTCTCACAAATTCTCGATACATCCGGGATTTTAAATCTGCCCAAGCAAGCACCGGTTTGAAGGTGTTCTCCTTTAGCCACCAAGCGTAGGCTTCACTAACTAGAGCATCTACTGCATAGAATAGCTTCTCCTTTTTGGGGATGTTGTTTGCACGCAGCCATTGTTTCATGTTGCTCTCCCATCTAAGATAGACGTCGGGGTTCTTGCTACGACCTGAAAATACAAGAGAGTCGGATTGTTTTCTTCTATCTTTGGTTGGTTCTCTTGTCGAGGCTGAGATGGCATGAGATCGTGCTGGACACAGCACAAGACCGTAGCGATGTCTTTCTGCTGGTATTCCACAAACGATTCACCACATGATTTTCCTTTATACGAGTCCTTCTCGTAGAATCTCGAACTCGGCTGGCTCCAAGTTGATGTTGTCTTTTGTTGCACGTTGTGGTGTGCCTTGGCGTGGTGCGAGTAGCGGTCTGGTGGTTCCGGGTCTAACTTATCTACATAGCTTGAATACTTATCTCCCGGCCATGGCGGAGTTTCATAGTTGCCACCTTGATTGCACCAACTTCGGTTTTCTTCACTTCGTTCGAACTCGGAGGTGTTGTACTCGTTGTCTTCATACTCCATAATTTGTAGGATTTTAGAGTTGTACCTCGCAAGAGAGAAACAAGAGATAAATCAGAATCGTGCTTATCAAAGTGATATAAACTCACAAATGCAAGGATAATTAAACGCAAACTAAAAAAATTTTTTTTTTTTTTTTTACTTACTCAAATTTGAAAATTCAAACAACAATTTTTATGGTTTTTTTTTAGTTTATGATGCACAAGAAACAAATAATTCAAACTAACAAATCGATTCCTAAAATTCCAAAAAACAATTTTTATAATTTTTATTATGGGTTACGAAGCTAAAACAGCAAAAAATAAAATTTTCTGGGTTTTTATAATTTTTATAAAATTGAAACAAGCGAAACAGCGAAAAAAAAAATGAAATAATTCTGGATTTTTTTTTTTTTATATAAAACGAAAATAACAAAACAAAAAAAAATGAAAGATAGAGGTTGGATAGATACAACCTGGGGGATAGGAGCTTTTTAAAGCTCTGATACCAAAAATGATACAAGCACGGAATCGCTCCGTCTTAGGATCACTCGATGATCAAAACGATTCCAAGCTTAGGGCGCGGAAGGGGGACGATGGTAGAGATGAACGGTGGATTGATTGAGTCGCACAATCAATTTGAACGAACTAGATTGTTTGAGTCGCACAAACAAGCTAATCCGAGGCTTCACAAGAGACTAGTGAGTCGCACACTAGACTCTTAGTGAATTTCTAAAGAACAAAGTGAATCACACACTTAATTCTAAAGAAAAGAAACACAAACAAGAACCCGGTTCTTGAAAGGGAAAACACACGTTTTCTTTACTAAGTTCAATCTCTGTTGTTGTCTTACAATGAAAGAGAGCATGGTGCTTATATAGGCAAACCATGTGAGCAAATAAGTTGTAAATTATAAACCTAACAAAGCACAAGAAATTCAAAAGAAAGAGTTGTTTGAATGTAGTGGGAAGGCTCCTTAGTGGTGGTAGCACAAATCAAGGCAGCTTGTTTTGGTGGGTGTTGCAGATTTTGAGGAAGCTTGTATCTTGACAGCTTGGGAAGGAAGTTGTGGACCCTTGGGAGCCTTACTTTCACTAGATAAACCTTGAAAACGGAATTGCTTGAATGGTGGAAGAAACAACTTCCTGATTTTAAGGATGGTTCGTTTCTGGTTGGATACGCTCGCACTGTTGGGCTTCTATGGGCAGATTGGCTCAGCGGAATGGGCTGATCTTGAGCTTTTATGAAACTAGATTCAAGGGGCTTTAGATCCATAGTTAATACGTCTCCTGAAGTGTCGTGAGATGGAAGCGACACTTGATTGAAAAACTCGTCCGAGTTATTTGCTCGATTTACCCGCGGTGAAGTAACTTTGGGAGTAACTGTCCCAAATTCATCAAAGGATCGCTGTCGCCAATAAACAAGATCAAAGCTTATCGTACGCTCAGTATAATCCTCTATTGAATTGGTAGTATCCAAAAGTTCTCCGGGTTTCCAACGTCGGGTTTGTAGAAGATCAAATGGACCGTTCGTCTCAATCTTCATAACCAAATCCGGTTGGTTCAGTTTGTAACACGGATGGATCCGCCTGATCCAAGGCGTGCTGGTGTGATCTAGTAGCAGCACAAAGTCTCCGGGATGCCAAGTAAACGTTTGGAGATTTTCTAAAGTAGAAGGTTCCAAATATGATAAGTTCCGGGGCCGTCGACTTATCCGGTGAGTTGCAGCTTGGTCTGATCCATTCATGGGATTGGACCAATTCGTAGTGAGTCCTTGTTGGGCTAAAAACATGAACTGGCTCGGTTCTGAGCTTTGGCCTTTGTGGTTGGGCTTGAACTTAGCAAGATTTGGTTCAGCCTCTTCAATGCTCCGATCGGCTTCAGATAGGCCGACTAGTCTGTTTATAAGCGTTGGAGTTGCCTTGGGCTGGTTGGCTGGGTTGATGACCTCATCAAGAGGTTCTGTTGTTCTTTGAACGCTGGGTGATGGCGTTTTAGTGAGTTTGGCTTGGACACAAACTTCACATTTGTCTTTGCGTAATTTGCATTTAGGAATCATATTCATGTTCATTAATCTACTCATAAATTTGAAATTAACATGTCCTAATCGTTCATGCCAAATATTAAAAGACTCAGCGAGATAAGCAAGTGGTTTCTTATCATTAATCTTGGGGTTCTTCGAGGTGGATGTCTCGGTTACATTATCCTTTCGGATTACTGCCTCAACAAACATCTTAAACAGATTATCACATACAAAACCCTTACCCAAATACATCCCATTCTTCGTTAGGATCAGCTTATCACCTTCCAGCTTCACAGAGAATCCATACTTACTTATGAGCGATCCAGAGACCAGATTCTTGCGCATGTCTGGTACATGGACGACGTTCGTGAGAACCAGTTCCTGTCCAAAGGTGAGCTTCAGAACAACCTTCCCGTGACCATCAATTGTCGACGAGGCAGAATTACCCATCAAGAGTTTTTCACCATTCTTGTTCTTCGTGTATGTCGAGAACATCTCGCGATCCATACAGATGTGTCTGGTTGCAGCAGTATCGAACCACCAAGTCTTTGGATGGCTTTCAGCAACGTTGGCCTCATTGACCACATCACACATGTCAGCTTCAGTCAAGTTCGCTTGAGCCTTCTTGCTGCGACACTCGAAGGATTTGTGTCCTTGCTTTCCACAGAAGTTACACACTCCTGAGAACCTTTGAGAAGTCTGACCATTCTGACCACTCTTGTTCTTGAACTTCTGGAAGTTCTTTGGTGGCATCTTCCCTTTACCTTTGTTTAGGCGTCCTTTGTTCTGCCATTTGCCTTGATTGGAGTTTTGGTGTTCAACCATGTTCGCATTGTGTTCGCGAATTTTCACACCTACATTAATTTGTTGTTCCCGATTCGTAGACTCTACGCGGAGCTTAACAATCAGATCTTCAAGGCTCATCTTCTTTTTCTTCAGCCTGAGGTAGTTTTTGAAGTCCGTCCAACCAGGAGGTAGCTTCTCAATGATGCAGCAACCTTGATAGGTTTCACACAGTCGCATACCCTCAGCATGAATGTCGTGTAGGAGCCTCTGCACCTCATCGACTTGTTCCATCAGTGGTCTTGAATCCACCATCTTGTACTGCTCGAATTTCGCCACAGTGAATTTATGAGTACCAGAATCTTCAATGCGGTACTTCTTGTCTAAGGAATCCCACAGATCCTTAGAAGTCTCAGTGTTTTCGTACACCCCAAACAGAGAGTCTGAAAGGCTATTCTGAATATAGCCCTTGCACAAGAAGTCATCATGTTCCCAAGCGTGGACACTCGCAAGCGCACGTGGATCAGTGTTATCTTCTGGGAGAACAGGTTTCACCTCGCTGGTGTATTTCTGCAGATTCAATGTTGTTAGATAGAAGAACATCTTCCTTTTCCACATCTTGAATGTTGTCCCATCAAATTTGGTCGGAGGAGCGACATGGTTCCCAGATGGAACTTTGACCATCTCGATCTGACTCGCAGTCGTTTCAACCTTGTCACTGGTTTTCTCCACCACTCCAGAGTTGTTGTCAACGTCGATTGTCATTCTGTTAAGAAAAAAGAAAACACAACTTCCAATTAGTACCGATATATGAACTTAAGAATCGCAATTCTAATACTGATATCGAACTAAATCGCATTGGTGTCGGTCGATACTCATTGGTATCGATCGATACTCCTTGGTATCGATCGATACACAAACAATGTCAATCGATACACCCATATGGTGTCGATCGATGCTCGATGCACATACAGTGTCAATCGATGCATCACTGGTGTCGATCGATGCACACTTAGTGTCAATCGATACACCCTAGGTGTCGATCGATACAAGTGAATTTCACAGGATCGATCGATGCACCATAGTGTCGATCGATACCTGTGAATTTTACACAGTATCGATCGACATAGACCCAACTTGGTCGATGCACAGTTGATATATCATGGTTTTTACCCTATTTAAGCCATGATATAAGTACTTTTATACAGTTTTTCTAGTGTTTTGTAGTCTTTTAGAGTCTTTTACAGGTTATAGCACGTTTGGAGCATTATTGGAATTATTGGAGCTTTCTGGCACAGTTTGGAGCAGAAGCTGAAGTCGTGTTGCTGAGTACCTGATTTCACGACAAGCATCGATCGATACCCATCACAAAAAGACACGACCCGCGAGTTTTCTAAGACTTGAAGAATTACAGAATTGGCCCAGAAGACTTTGATATTTACAAGATGGCCCAATTCGTGATTTAGGTTAGTTATAGGGATTTTACAGCCACTTTTATGGCTATGCTTTATTTTCGAATACTTTATTTTACTTTGGTTTGAGAGAGACAAGTCTGAATCTCCCTTCGTCCGAGATCAGATCTCAAAATCTCTTGTTACTCTTATTTTCTATTGATGATTTATTCAGTTATGTTGATTGTTTCATTCACCATGTCTGAGTATATCCACTTTAGGTTCATTGATTTCCTGAGAAAAACCATGAGCCTATATTTCTCCCAATTGATTTACAACTCTTTTAATTTCTGCACTGCATTCAATCACATCTGAATTGCTTAGCTTAATTCTTACCTATATAATCTATTGCGCGTCTCTCTGAGTCTTTTGTGGTTCGACCCCTAGCTATACTATAACAACTGCTTTAGTACGTTTAGGGTATTAATTTGTGCATATCAAATTTGGCGCCGTTGTCGGGGACTCAATTCGCCATTATATTTTAGTTTGAGAATTTCGACTAAGTTCGTCGGTATTGATCGATACTCCCTAGTATCGGTTGATACTCGTCGTCTTTTTTGTTGATATCGATCGACACCACTTGGTATCGATCGATACTCAACGTATTTTTTTGGTTACTTACGTGCCTTGTCTAGTGTTTTGTTTTCAGGTGTATGCATGTTCGTGAAACCAGAAGCAACAAGAGCACTCAGCTATTTGAACTGTCACTGGAACAGCTAGCGCTTGTGGAACGCACAAACAGAAAGACCAAGCAGACATCAGGGATGAACAACCCAGTGGTTTTAAGAGCTGATGAAGCTGGAGTCTTGAGAGACCAAGAGGGTCAAGTGTGTAATGAGAGAGGGCAGCGACTTGATGAAGTTGGAAACGTCGTTGTCCCTGCTGCTGTTATTGAGATTGTCACGCCAGCTGGGCGCGCCAACATTGGGAATGCTGCAGGTGATCGAGCTAGGACGCTTGGCGAGCACAACATACCTGATCAGTTCTATGCCAATCGATCTGCGATTCGCATCCCAACTTTTCAGAGGAAAGACTTTGAGCTGAAGCCTGCGTACAATACTCTCGTGAGTCAGAGCCCTTTCCATGGCCTACCTCATGAGCATCCCGTGGATCATATCGAGAGGTTCGAGGACTTGGTCACTGGTAAGAAATACAATGGAGTGCCAAATGAGTACCTTTTCTGCAAACTCTTCCCGTACTCTCTTGGTGGAGATGCTGCTTTTTGGCTGAAGCAGTTAACTCCTAGTTCACTAACTACATGGGAATAGACCAAGAATGCATTCCTGTGCAATTTCTATGATGACGCGAGATCCGAAGAGCTCAGGAACAAAATTTCCCAGTTTTCTCAAGGTCCAACAGAGGGACTCAAGGCTGCTTGGATTCGCTTCAAATCATATCAGAGAGATTGTCCGCACCATGGGTTCAATCAGGTTCAGCTGCTGGGTACCTTCTACAGAGGGATCGATTGGAGGTACCAGATGGCTATGGATACTGCGAGTAATGGGAACTTCAACACCAGATATCCAGATGATGCAGTTGTGCTAATTGAGAACTTGGCGTCTAGCAATAACACCAAGAATGCTGATTTCGAGAGGAAGAAGCAAGCTGCAGGAATTGATGGGTCTCAGATTGCTGAAGTTCAAGCGAAGCTGGATATTTTGCTTGGGAAGTCGAAGAAGACTGTGCACTTTGCTGACGGAATCGATAATATCGGTGGAGCTGAAGTGGAGGATTGTAACTATGTTGGTGGTTCTGGATTTCAGGGTCAGCAATTTGGGTACAACAACAACCGAAACTTCAACAACAACACTCGCAATTACGGGAACTCTTCGTACCAGCCCATCACTCCAAATTCCACATACAATAAGATGGAACTCATGATGAAACAGCTTCTTCGAGGACAAGAGAAGTTGCAGGGGGATTTCAATGGGAAGTTTGACTCGCTGTACATGGATCTGAATGGGAAAATCGAAGCCATCAGTCTCTCCCAGAGGAAGCTGGAAACTCAGGTTGCTCAAACAGCAGCAGCTGTAAAGAGGCAAGAAGGTGTTCTTCCAGGGAGAACTGAAAATCCAAGAACACACGTCAATGCGATCTCCTCAAGTGCAGAAAATTTCGACGAGGATTCTGAAATCGCACAAGCATCGATCGATACCCTCATGTATCGATCGATACGAGTCCAGACACCTGCACGAGTGGATTCTGAAATCGCACAAGTATCGATCGATACTCATCTAGTATCGGTCGATGCTGAGACGCAGGTTGAGAAGACACCTGAGATTTCGACTGTGGTGCCTAAGGTAGTTGCAGAACGAGTGTATATACCTAGGATACCTTATCCTATGCCTCGTATTATGACAAGGGAGGAATGGGAGGTCGCTAGATGCAAGGCTTTGCTGGATAAGCAGAATGTGGAGCTTCCTTCTAATGATGATAATTCTGACAGGGACGATTCAAGAACAAGAGTATCGATCGATACCCTACCTGGTGTCGATCGATACCCCTCGCAGATCGAGCTAGAAACTGTGAAAACACCTGAGGTGATCGGAGAAAGAGTTCGCAAGCCCAAGAAGTTGAATCCTATTCCTAAACACCTCAGAGATCCTATCACTCCAAAGCAGTTGCGTGGCTTTGAGAAGAGGGTACGAAGGATTCCCCACTCGTACACTTTTGAAGAAGCTCTAGAGGACTGGCCTCTACTGAGTCACTTCAAAGATTGCAGAGAAACTGAGGAAGAGATCAAGGCACTCTTCATTAAGGCCAGAGGTACACCTCCACTGAGACAGTTGACTAAGAGGGAAGACCCAGGGATCTTCTCAGTTCCATGCTCTATCTCTAGAGTTGAATTCAAAGAGTCTCTCGTTGACTCAGGAGCCTGCGTCAATGTCATGTCCAAGGCAATTGCAGAGAGATTGGGAGCTGATATTCAATCTTCAAAGACATCTATCACGTTCGCGAACGATTCCACCTCTCTTCTATATGGGGCAATCGCTGATTTGATGATCACAATAGGAGATTGCATGGTTCCTACTGATTTTCAGGTTGTAGAGATGAATGGAAAATCTCGTACGCAGTTTATTCTCGGAAGACCGTTCATGGCTACGGTTGGTGCCATTATGGACACACCCAGCAAGCACATCTCATTCTCGTACATTGACAAGGAGGTGTACTACAAAGCCATCCCTAGAGGAACTCCCGGACGTGTCTCTTGCATTGAAGATGTCACAGGAGAGACATTAGCAGTTGATCTTTTGGAAGAGCCTCCTGATGAGCCTACTATCACAGACGTTTCAGCTGAATCACCTAGCATTCCCAAGGAAGTTGTCAAGAAGGCTAAGGCAACAAAGAAGAAGAAGGCCAATAGCAAAAACGTCAAGAATCCCCATGTCACTTTAACCCCTCAGAAGTGTGATGGAGATTCGATCGAGTACAAGGTGAAGTGCAAAGGAGCCTCGAAGCCATTCTCTAAGGCTAGAATTCTTCTTACTTCGGAGCTGAAAGAGAAAGGACAGGAGTTTGTGGACAACATGATGAGCAGAACTCTTACGCTAGCGATGTCAAGTTGTGGAGCATGTTTTGATGCAAGCTCCCATTCCTATCCTGCCTGAAGGGCGTTACAGTCAAGATAATGACGTAAAACGAGCGCTTGGTGGGAGGCAACCCACTGGTGAGTCTGTTTTTGAGTCGTTTTTCTTTTTATTTTTCGTTCGTTATGTGTTAGTGTCAGGATAAATAAGAGCAAAAATTCGAAATCGCCTTAGTGTCGATCGATACCCCCTGGTATCGATCGACACCAATCGCGAATAGACGGTTCATCAAGTCGATTTAAGCCTGGTATCGATCGATACCAGGCTGTGTGTCGATCGATACTCGATGTTCCAGCAAGGTAACTTCTTGTTTTTCCCAATTTTATTCTGTTCTTTTGTTTTCTTTCACTGAATCTAGGCTAGATAACACTGGGGACAGTGTTGTTCAAGTCTGGGGGAGGTGTCTGCTGACATTGTTCTTGTTTTTCTTAGAGTCCTAAAATAAAAAAAATTTGTCGTTTTATTGAGTCAAAACTTGTTGGAGATAATGATCATGTGCTTGAAGTGTTGCTTTGATTTGGTTTTTGAGTGACCAGTGTTGCAGGATCAGTTCTAGATCGACTAATGAAAAATCCAAGGACTGACCAGTTGACTAGAAAACATCCATGTCTCCAGCAGAGTTCTTCTGAAACCTGAGCCAAATTTCTGCACTTCATCAATGTGGTTAGTGTCTTTAGAACTTGATTCATCATTCATATCTGATAAAGGAACCCATGTGTTTAGAGTTATGGTATCTCTCTCCCCTGTTATAAGTTGATAAATAAGAGCATAAAATATGAAATGATTTTCTTCTGAGTAGAGGGTTAGGAAAATTTCCAGCGATCCCATTATTCTACTTAAGAGGGAATGATCACACAAAAGATTGGAAGCGAGGCTAGGATTTTCCTATGATGCCATTATTCGCCTACATCCTTTGATACATTGAGAGAGAAGAACCGGGGATTTGGTGGTAAACACCATCAATACTCGCGTCTCATACCTTGATGTGTATATGCAAAGCTGAAAATAAAAGAAAGAACATAATAAGAAATAAGTCTGGGGGAGAGAAATTGATACAAAAAGTGTGAAAATGGGTGGTTCCTTGTCATGATATTGTCTGGTAAAGAATCTAGAAGGTTCTTGAACATTGGCTGCAGCGATGAAACTGGCGATGAGGGTTTTATTTAAACAATGCTGTGGGATAATGTGTGGAGTCTGGGAAAGCTGCGAAAGTCTACGGAGAAGTACATGGTGGTTAGATCAAAAGCTGATTTGGTGACATTTGGGTGCTTGGGAAAATGATCTTTGCGATGGTTCATGAACAGGTGAGTCTCCGCGTTTTCAAACCTCTTTCTCTGTTTAGTCTTCTATTTGCTTGAGGGCAAGCAAAGGCTAAGTCTGGGGGAGTTGATATATCATGGTTTTTACCATATTTAAGCCATGATATAAGTCCTTTTTATACAGTCTTTCTAGTGTTTTGTAGTCTTTTAGAGTCTTTTACAGGTTATAGCATGTTTGGAGCATTATTGGAATTATTGGAGCTTTCTGGCACAGTTTGGAGCAGAAGCTGAAGTCGTGTTGCTGAGTACCTTATTTCACGACAAGCATCGATCGATACCCCCTGGTATCGATCGATACCCATCGCAGCAAAACACGACCCGCGAGTTTTCCAAGACTTGAAGAATTACAGAATTGGCCCAGAAGACTTTGATATTTACAAGATGGCCCAATTCGTGATTTAGGTTAGTTATAGGGATTTTACAGCCACTTTTATGGCTATGCTTTATTTTCGAATACTTTATTTTACTTTGGTTTGAGAGAGACAAGTCTGAATCTCCCTTCGTCCGAGATCAGATCTCAAAATCTCTTGTTACTCTTATTTTCTATTGATGATTTATTCAGTTATGTTGATTGTTTTATTCACCATGTCTGAGTATATCCACTTTAGGTTCATTGATTTTCTGAGAAAAACCCTGAGCCTATATTTCTCCCAATTGATTTACAACTCTTTTAATTTTTGCACTGCATTCAATCACATCTGAATTGCTTAGCTTAATTCTTACCTATATAATCTATTGCGCGTCTCTCTGAGTCTTTTGTGGTTCGACCCCTAGCTATACTATAACAACTGCTTTAGTACTTTTAGGGTATTAATTTGAGCATATCAACAGTATCGATCGATACACGTCAGTGTCGACCGATACAACTTGATGCAAAGTATCGATCTATACACCTTAGTGTCGACCGATACGACTGTTTGCATAGTATCGATCGATGCACCTCAGTGTCGACCGATACAAATTTTTTTCTAGTATCGATCGATACCATGGGGTGTCGATCGATACTCAAAAGGCTTCGATCGCAATCGAACCTATCAAGAACCATAAGTTGTGTTCGTTGATTATACCGTTCTTTAATCGCAATTAAAGACGATTGTAGAAGATGTTTAAAACAGTACTGCCTCTACTACACGTTTCAAGTTGCTAAATAGATTTTTGATAACGTTTGAGTATCACTAGCAGTTTGAACATCTTCTTAAAAAAGAATAGACAGAGATTGCCTCTACTACACGTTTCAGGTTGCTAAAAAGCTTTCTGATAACGTTTGAGTATCATCAGCAGTAGAAGAATCGTTTTAAAAACCGTTTGAAAAAATGTTTATTTACTCGTGATTAAAGATCCAATTGAAGTAATAAACAAAATTGGATCTTCTTTGAGTTAAGATTGTAGGACCAAAATTTCGCACAATAGACAGGATAAGATTTAATCACAATTATATAAATAAACAGTAAGGAACAGACGATTCATACAACGATAAAGCAATAAAATAAATCTAAGGAGGCGAGATGAATCTCTTTCCTTAACTCAAAGAATCTTCCGTAGTGCGACGGATTATAATAGATCAATGAGTTCCAGGATACAACCAAAGTAATCTGTATCATCTACACTTGATATCAGATCTGTCGAACATTATAACTACGATACTCTCGAATAGAAACTTACTCTAAGCAGTAGGGAATTGAAGAAACTTTTGTTAGAACTTTTAGGATGTGTTTTTAGTGTTTCAGAGGATGATTTTTAAGGTGAAAATCAGCCAGTATATATAGGAGAGAGGTTAGGGTTTTTTCCAGACAGAAACAGAATATTCCTCAGAATATTCTAGGCGGCTGCGATTTTTAAGTCGGCCTGTTGAGTGTCGATCGATACCAAGGGGTATCGATCGATAACTCTAAAAGTCCACGAGCCCATCAGGCCCAATATACGATCGACACGCGTGTGGTCTTTTCTTCTCTCTTGTTATACGTGAGAAAACATTTCTCAGCCAATGAAAACATTTCATTCGAATGAGCTTGACTCATTTCTTTTCACACTAACACAATTTTATCAAGCCCTCAAGCTTTGACAAAAAATTTGTTCCAACACAAGGTTTACCAAATTTATGTGGTGAACCCTTAGAAAAAGTTCAACCTGCATACCAACAATGTAAAATAATTATAATGATTACCAAAGGTAGATCAAATTTTTTTGTTTTACGATTTTGCGGAAGATTTGAAGCATTTCGTACGTACCTCTGCATTGAAGTGTTTATAGCCTTGTGATGATGATTCAGAAAGTACTTTAACAGCTCCTTCTTGTGAACCGTTCAAATAACCATGATAGACGACGCCAAACCCTCCTTCTCCTAGAGCTCTCTCGAAGTTGTTTGTCATTTCCATAACCTCTGCATGACTAAACCTTCGTTTTTTTGTCTCGATTGATGTCTCAGAAATACTAGGGGGTGTGAAATTCGCCCGTGGTGTAACTCTTGAAGGGGAATAGTTGTAAGCGAAAAAATTAGGTATCTATGGAAACTTGAAAACAGAGGGTTGTTCTCTAATTCGGAATATTTAAAAGAGAAAATTGCTCAGAATAACATTAATCTTTTATGTAATTACTAGATTAACACCCTCAGAACTGAGTTGACTAGAATAACACAACTCTTTTGATAACACAACTCTTTTGTCAAAAGACAGAACACCCCTATTTGAGTTACTTATTCACAGAAATGTCATTTTGATTTATTTTTCTCTACGAAAAAACCGCTTTTGAATTCAAAACAATTTTCTCTTTCTCAAACATTTTCACTTCCCTCCTCTTCCCTAGAAAATAAAAAACTGTCTTTTCATATTCCTCTCCCACACGATTTTTCGCCATCGCCGTCATAGTCTCGCCGTCGTCCTCCTCTCTTCTTCTTCTTCTTCATCGTTCATCATCGCCGCCGTCGAGAAACCCTAAAACCTAGCCGATTCTCTTTCATCGCGCCGTCAGGAAACCCTTAAACCAAGTCGCTTCTCTTCCATCTTCTCTTTCCTCGCCGCCGTCAGGAAACCCTAAAACCTAGATTTTGGTATTCTTCGTCTATTACGAGAACTTTTTAGTATTTTGATTTTGCCGCAGATTTTGCAGATTTGTTGGTATTGTTGCAGATTTTTTGGTATGATTGCAGATTTGTTCCTTTCTCGCAGACTTGTTGGTATTTTGGTGGTATTGTTGCAGATTTGTTTATTTTGTGTTACAGATTTGTTCCTTTTTTGCAGATTTGTTATTATGTTGCAGATTTGTTTGTTTTGTGTGTTGCAGATTTGTTTGTTTTGTGTGTTGCAGATTTGTTATTATGTTGCAGATTTGTTTGTTTTGTGTGTGCAGATTTGTTCATTTTTTGCAGATTTGTTATTATGTTGCAGATTTGTTTGTTTTGTGTGATGCAAATTTGTTCATTATTGCAGATTTGTTGTTATATTTGTCGCAGATTTGTTTCATTTCTTGCAGACTTGTTGCATTTCATTTGTCGCAAACTTGTTTTTGTTGCAGACTTGTTTTTTGTTGCAGACTTGTTTCATTGACTTGTTTCATTTTTTTGTGTATAGATATGGATTCTAGTGAGAAAAGAGAATATCATCTACGGATGTATAAGGTTGATCTACAGCAAAATAAAAGTATAAATCATGGATGTTCTTTGTCAATTTTGAGAGATGTCCGAAAGAGTGTTGGCGATGAAGTATGGGAGTACCTAAAGAATCAGCTCTTGGTGTTCTTATTTTGTTAGCAGAGAGTAAGTTTTGTTGGCATAGTAAGACAGTTCACTACTTCCTCGCACAATAGTTGAAAATTAAAAGTTCAAGTGAGATTTGGTGTTTGATTGGAGAGAAACCTCTGAGGTTTTCATTGCATGAATTTGCCGAGCTCTCGGGACTTAATTGTGATCCGTACATTGTTGAAAAAGAAGGGGAAGAAGCGGAAATTGATTACCGCAAAATATGGGATGAGATGGGTCTGCCTATAGGTGATGGACCTTCTTGGGAGGAGTTGGCTAAGGTGTTGACAAAGTGCAACACATGTAGCTACGAGAAGAAAAGAATTGTAGGTTGTTTGTGCATCCTCTCCTTAGGAATATTTGGTTTAAGTAGAGGATGTAGAATGGATTTGAAATGCGCCAAAAAAGCATTGGATCCTGCTGCTTTGGAGAGGTTTCCATGGGGTATGAGGTCATTTGAATTGTTGATTGAGTCCATTAAAGAAGCAAACCTTGCTGATAACTCTTACTCTTTGAAAGGATTAGTTCACGTGTTACAAATATGGGCGTATGAGTCATTTGAAAGATTATGAGAACTTTATGAGAGAAAAAAACAAGAACAAGAACTTCATATTCTCTCATAGGGTGGATCTCGTGGCCGTTATGAAATTGATGATATTGTACTTGATGAAAAGAAAAAACATGGCCATGTATATTTCTGCTTGCAATCCCTTTAGAGACTTGTTCTAGGATTCGTTGCAAACTTGTTATATTCGTTGCATACTTGTTTCATGTATTGTTGCAGACTTGTTGTGTTGCAGACTTGTTTCATTTGTTGTAGACTTGTTTCATATGTCGCAGACTTGTTGTTATAGACTTGTTTCATGTGTTGCAGATTTGTTTCATATGTCGTAGATTTGTTGGTGCAGACTTGTTGTTGTAGGCTTGTTTCATGTGTTGCAGATTTGTTTCATGTGTTGCAGATTTGTTTCATATATTGCAGACTTGTTGTCGCAGACTTGTTGTTACAGACTTGTTGTTGTAAACTTGTTTCATGTGTTGCAGATTTGTTTCATACGTCGTCGCAGATTTGTTGTCTTGTCGCATTTTTATTTCTCACTTTTAATTTGTAATTGACGACAGGTACATGTGAGACAATTTGATCCAATGGCTAACCACAACAAGGATGATCACAAACTAGACAATTTGATCAAAGACATCATGGATGGTAAACTTGCTGAAAATACATGGAGTAAGGAAAAAAATGTGGGAAAGAAGGTTGAAACTGTAGGTGGAACTTCGGAAAGGGTTCGAAGTGGTAAAGATAAAGACCCCATTGAGAAAGTTGAAACGAAGAAGCCACGGGTTGAGAAGAGGACAAGATCTACTGTGCATGGAAATGTTGATTTGAGTGACATTGGAGATTTCGGTGGACTGGTCAAAGCTTTAAGTAGCTTAAGTGAGAAAGTGGATCTGATGGAGTCAAGAATGAATGAGAGATTAATGGCAATGGATAATGACATTGGTAAACTCAAAGAAGAGGTGAAGCAACTACGACACGTGCCGACTGTCATAGTAGAAGAAGTTGATCAAAGTTCTCCTAACAGAGCTGATCAAAATTCTCCAGACAAAACCCTGGTATGTTCTTATATGTATTGTTGTAATGTTGCAGACTTGTTTTTGTTTTATTTGTTGTGTTGCAGACTTGGTATTGTTGCAGATTTGTTGTTGTGTGGCAGACTTGTTTTATTTGTCGCAGACTTGTTGGTATTCTTGCATATTTGTTTTGTTGTGTTGCAGACTTGTTTTATTTGTCGCATACTTGTTTGTATTGTTGCATATTTTTTTTTTGTTTCCAGATTTGTATTCTCTTTTTTTCTTCCTACTGTAGGATTTAATTTTGTTTCCTTATGTTAATTTTACAGTCCTGGTTAAAAGTTCCAGTGGATAATGCGGATGCTGGTGAAGCTACATCTAAAAAAGAAAACAAAAATGTTGAGGACACAGAAATTGAGGACATAACAGAGCAAGTACATAAAAAGGAGAATGCAATACAGTCTGAAACTGAGTCTGACCCCAGGAAACATGCTCTACAAAAAGCTTTGAAGCACAATTTAGAGCTCTTGACTAATGTCCTAGATGATGGTCACGATCGACCTAAGATGTTGGGTCCCACGCAGAAATCACCATTTCTGGGAAACTCAACGGTGAAACGGATAATGGAACCTGATGTCGTATTTGGTTGACATCCTAGTGATGCCGCATATGATCCTTTTACACCAGTTGCACCTGAAAAACTGCAGAATCTGAGGGATTTTATTTGTGTTCGTGAGTAAGTTGTCAACTTCATTTTTGTTTTCCATATGTTGCAGATTTATTTTTTATGTGTTGCTGATTTGTTTTATTTGTTGACTTATTCTATTAGGGAGCAGCCAATTGGGACATTCGACTGTCAACTCAATTTCTACCTAAGGCTCATGACCCGCAAAGAAGAATGGCCAGAGGAAGAAAAATCAAATTACGGTTGGTTAAGTGACCAGGTAACTAATCTAGTTCTCACAACTAGCAGATTTGTTGTGTTGCAGACTTGTTTGAGATTGTTGCAGACTTGTTTTATTTGTTGTGTTATAGACTTGTTTTATTTGTTGCAGAGTTTTTTTATTTGTTGGGTTATAGACTTGTTTTATTTGTTGTGTTGCATACTTGTTTTATTCCGCAGACTTGTTTTATTGTTGTGTTGCATACTTGTTTTATTTGTTGTGTTGCAGACTTGTTTTATTCCTTACAGACTTATTTTATTGTTGTGTTGCAGACTTGATTTATTGTTGTGTTGCAGACTTGTTTTATTTGTTGCAGATTTGTTTTATTTGTTGCAGACTTGTTTTATTGTTGTGTTGCAGTCTTGTTTTATTTGTTGCAGAATTGTTTTATTCATTGCAGACTTGTTTAATTTGTTGTGTTGCAAACTTATCCTCTTACTTTTGTTTTGCATCATATGGTCTCCTCCATGCATTTGTTACGGAAGAGGTCTCTCCGAGTACCTACCCCATTCCGGACAGAAAGAATTGCTTTCCTTGACCAATGGCTTGTCGACTTATGGAAAATCGACTATAAACAGTTTGCCATTTCGCCGCCGAAGTTCTTGTTTGGTGACGGTTATGAAATGACGTTTAATGGGACATCTCCAGATTACGCCCAAACAACGAAGAGATGGATCGACGATGTTGATGTTGTCTACTTTTTCCACAACATAAACAATAACCACTGGATTGCGTGTGAAATGGATCTAAACAAAGAGATGATTGAGATTTACGATAGCATCATTCCCGAGAACTGGAAGAAAGTGGTCGACGCGGTGAGGCCATATGCGAAAATGGTTCCATATTGGATTAAAGCTTTCACACCCAAAGGGAAAAGAAAGGGTCGTAAATTGAATCCTTTCAAACTTCACTATAACAAGCATGTCCCACAAAATGTTCAGACATGCGATTGTGGTGTCTATGCTGTCAAGTTCGTTGAGTGCCTTGCATTGGGATACCAAATGGATGGTTTAAGTGATAACACAATCCCCGAAATCCGTTTGAAGTTTGCAGCGGAAATTTTTGACGAGGTTCCTAACGCAAACCCTCAGATGTCTGACCCAAGGCCTTACGGTCAAGACAAAGTCCGCATACCTAAGCATGCCACACAATCGTAGTTTATGTACTTAGATCCAGATATGTAGACTTATGTCGCAGACTTATTATAACCTTGTTGCAGACTTGTTTATATTGGTTTATGTACTTAGATCCTTTTGTCGCAGACTTTTGTATGTAGACTTATGTTAAATGTATTGCAAACTTATTACAACCTTGTTGCAGACTTATTATAACCTTGTTGTTGCAGACTTGTTTCATTGGTTGCAGACTTATGTTATGTTGACAGTGTTGCAGACTTACATTGACAGTGTTGGAGACTTGTTTCTATTGTTGCCGACTTATTATAACCTTGTTGCAGACTTGTTGTTGCAGACTTGTTTCATTGGTTGCAGACTTATGTTATGTTGACAGTGTTGCAGACTTACATTGACAGTGTTGCAGACTTGTTTATATTGTTGCAGACTTATATTGATAGTGTTGCAGACTTATTTCATATGTTGCAGATTTATGTTTACTGACTTGTAGATTTATTGTACTTCTGCAGACTTATATTGACAGTGTTGCAGACTTGTTTCATTGGTTGTAGACTTATATTATGTTGACAGTGTTGCAGACTTACATTGACAGTGTTGCAGACTTGTTTCTATTGTTGCAGACTTATATTGACAGTGTTGCAAACTTGTTTCATATATTGCAGATTTATGTTTACTGACTTGCAGACTTATTGTACTTCTGCAGACTTATATTGACTGTGTTGTAGACTTGTTTCATTTGTTGCAGACTTATGTCAAAATAAGTCTGCAACAAATGAAACGACACGTATCCTTATTTTAACTGTTTTGCACCCTTTCTTGAATAGTAAACTATGTTTATTAGGTACTGTAAAATTAAAAACAAAGTCATCATACAAATACAAATAAAAATACAAAACCACACGAGTCTTTAAACCATAATACAAAGTGAATAAAAATTCACATGGCACATTTACGCACATTATGTCCACTTTGTTTGCAATTTGAGCAAATGTGTTGCTTCCTCGAGATTTTCTTCTCCATTGCTTTCTCCAACGCAGATTTGTATCTAGAGTTCTTTGGCCTTCCAGGTGGTTGTCGAACTTCAGGAGGAAAATGATATGCTTAAATTAATACCCTATTTATATACTAAAGCAGTAGTTATAGTATATCTAGGGGTCGAACCACAAAGACTCACAGAGACGCACAATAGATTATATGGATGAGAATTACGCTAAGCAATCAATGGTATTGAAAACAGAATGCAAATTAAAACAGTTGTAAATTCAATTGGAGAAAAATAGGTTCAGGGTATTTCTCAGGAAATCAATGAATGCAGGTAAACTAACTAACATGATTTAGATTTAGCGCGGTTCTTGAACTCAAATCACTAAAGTATAGCTAACCAACTCTCGTTGCGAAAACTATCTAAATCTAAATCCTAGGAATTCCAAATCTCTTTGCGAATCCTAAAGTCTAAATCAGCTTTTAAATCAAGTTTGGTTTGTTCACAAAACAACTAGACCAAATCTCTTTGCGAATAGTTATTTTGCTCACCTTAGGTTCTATCAGGTAATTAATCGCACTCTCGCGCCTAATCAATTATCCTAAGATCTAAGTTCTAGGTGATCAATCCAGAATTAGCTTTGCAAACAACCTATGGTGAAAAACTAATTCAGATAATGAATCCTAATAACTAATCAACCTAGCATTCAGAGAAAACCATTATGAGAACTCTGAACCTAACAAGGGATCTACTCAGACATGGAGAATGAAACAATCAACATAACTTAATAAATCATCAATAGAATAAATAAGAGTAGAGTAAAAACAGGGGTTCGAAATTTTCTCTCAGACGAACAGAGTTCTGACTTGTCTCCCCTCTCAAAAGCTCTCTCAGAAATCCTCAAATTAATCAAAGTAATGAAAAGCACACAGCCAAAGTGGTTGTAAAACCTAATTTAATAGTCTAAACACGAATTGGGGCCTTCTTGTAAATATTAAAGCCTTCTGGGCAAGTTCTGCAATTCTTCAAACTTCATTAAAAGTCGCGACTCGTGATCTCCTTGATGGGTGTCGATTGATACCAGGGGGTATCGATCGATGCTTGACGCTTCGATCGGGCACTTAGTCACCAGACTTCAGTTTTGCTCCAGAACGCTCCATAAAACTCTAATATCTCCAATAATGCTCCAAATGTGCTAAAACCTGTAAAAGACTCTATAATAGAATAAAGACTCGATAAAACAGACTTATATCATGGCTTAAACAGGGTAAAAACCTTGATATATCAACTCCCCCAGACTTAGCCTTTTGCTTGCCCTCAAGCAAATAGAAGACTAAACCAGAGAAAGAGGTTTGAAAACGTAGAGATTCACCTTGTTCATGAAACATTGCAATGACCAATTTCCCAAGTACCCAAATGTCACCTAACCAGCTTTTTGATCTAACCACCATGTACTTCTCCGTAGGCATTCACAGCGCCCCAGACTACACACATTATTTCGCAGCATTGTTCAATTAAGCCATCCTCGCCAGTTTCATCGCTGTGAATTAATATCAAGAACCTTCTAGATTCTTTCCCATACAATATCATGACAAGGAACCACCCTTTTTCACACTTTTTGGTATTATTTCTCTCTCCCAGACTTATTTCTTATCATATTCCTTGCATATACAAATTAAGGTTCGAGACGCGAGTATTGATGGTGTTTGCCACCGAATCCCCGGTTCTTCTCTCTCAACGTATCAAAGAATGTAGGCGAATAATGGCATCATAGGAAAATTCTAGCCTCGCTTCCATCCTCTGTGTGATCATTCCCTCTTGAGTAGAATAATGAGATCGTTGGAAATTTTTCTAACCCTCTACTCAAAAGAAAATCATTTCATCTCTTAATGCGCTTATTAATTAACTAACTTGTAACAGGGAGAGAAATACCATTAATTCAAAACACATGGGTTCCTTTGTCAGATACGAATGACGAATCAAGCTCTATAGATACTAACCACATTGATGAAGTGCAAAAATTTGGCTCAGGCTTTAAGGAACTTTGCTGGAAACATGAGTGCCTTCTGGTTAACTGGTCAGCCTTTGGATTTTTCATTAGTCGATCTAGAACTGATTCTGTAACAATGGTCACTTAGAAGCAAGGTCAGATCCAAAGATTCAAGAAAAAGATCACAGTCTCAGACAGAGTTTTGACTCAATAAAACGACGAATGACTCAAAAACGGACTGACTCGAAGAAAAACAAAAAAAAAAGTCAGCGACTACCTCCCCCAGACTTAACCAACACTGTCCCCAGTGTTATCTAGCCTAGAGTTGGTGAAAGAGAACAAATGAATCAAATGGAATTAGGAGAAACAAGAGGTTACTGTGCTGGAACATGGAGTATCGATCGACACACAGCTTGGTATCGACCGATACCAGGCGTAAATCGATGCTATGTTCTCCTCATTAGCGTAGGGTGTCGACCGATACCCAAGGGTATCGATCGACACTCAGGCAATTTCGTTGTGCTCCTTGTATATCCTGAAACAGACCCAAAAACAAAAAAGAAAAAGACACAAAAACAAACTCACCAGTGGGTTGCCTCCCACCAAGCGCTCGTTTAATGTCATTAGCTTGACTGTACCACCGTTCAGGCAGTGGGTGTAGCATCCAGAGGCATCATTCGTCCTTCTGGAATCTCGGCTTTCGCCCAATAGTGTTTCACCCTTTGTCCGTTGACAGTGAACTCCTCTGACCCAAAAAAGATCCAACAGCAAAGTCACTAGCGTCACACATGATCTCAAAAGGCAGAGTCCAATCAGGAGGTTGCACAATAGGAGCACACACCAAAGCCTTTTTTATCTCCTCAAAGGCTGCAAGACAGTCAGATGTGAAATCGAATTTGATCTCCTTGCATAATAAAGCAGTGAGTGGACGTGCTATCTTGGAGAAATCCTTGATAAACCTCCTGTAAAACCCAGCATGATCAAGGAAGCTTCGAATATCCTTCACAGAATTTGGTGGTTGGAGGCTCGTCATAACCTGAATTTTTGCCTTGTCAACTTTGATTCCAGCCTCCGAAACCTTGTGCCCAAGCACGATGCCATCCTGAACCATAAAGTGACACTTTTCCCAATTAAGGACCAAGTGTTTCTCTTCACACCTCTGTAGCACCTTGCACAAGTTATCCAAACAGTCCTCGAACGATGATCCATACACCGAAAAATCATCCATGAACACCTCCATAAAATCCTCAATCATATCTGTGAAGATAGACATCATACATCTCTGAAAGGTGGCTAGAGCGTTACACACTCCAAATGGCATTCTCCTGTATGCGAACGTGCCATAGGGACATGTAAAGGTCGTCTTCCCTTGGTCATCTGAATGTATTGGAATATGGAAGAAACCTGAATATCAATCGAGAAAACAGTAGTAGGGATGACTAGCCAACCTCTCCAACATCTGGTCAATGAATGGCAGTGGGAAATGATCCTTTCGTGTAGCTGCATTCAACTTCCTGTAATCGATGCACATTCGATGTCCAGTGATCGTTCTTGTAGGAATCATCTCATCCTTGTCATTCTTCACCACGGTTATCCCTCCTTTCTCTGGAACAACGTGCACTGGACTGACCCAAGAGCTATCCGAAATAGCATAGATAACACCAGCTTTCAAAAGCTTCATCACCTCCTTTTTGACCACTTCCATCAGATTCGGATTCAGCCTCCTCTGATGCTCAATTGAAGTCTTTGACTCGTCCTCAAGGTGAATCCTATGCATGCACAGGTCCGGTGATACACCTGAAATGTCATCAAGAGAATAGCCAAGAGCTTTGTGATACTTGCGCAGCTTGCTCAACAGTAAGGCAATATGTGTGTTGTTCAAAGAAGCATTGACGATCAATGGGTATGTAGAATTAGGGCTAAGAAAACTATACCTCAGGTTTGGTGGGAGTGGTTTTAGTTCTACATTAGGAGCGTTCTCTGCACTCCAATCTCCAAGCCCATCAGCTTGCTTAGAACCTTCGGCCATCTCTCCCTCGATTCGCTGGGTGTCGACCGATTACAAGGGGGTATCGATCGATACTGGCGATGCTGAATCGAGCATCCTTGAGTATCCAGCTGTATCATCACACGAGTGCACCTCTGAAGTGGCTGAACGGACTAATGCTCTCTTTAGTGGGTCCTCAGGATGCATCTCCAGGAAATACTCTTCAGCTATGTCATTGAAGGTGTCAACAAAGAAGGTCTGCCCATCTATGGTTGGTCTCTTCATCATCTTTTCCATATGGAAAGTCATGACCAAATCATCAATGTTGAGAGCGATATTCCCATTCTTGCAATCAATCAAAGCACCGACTTTTGCAAAGAAAGGTCTGCCTAGAATGAGAGGATCCTTAGGCTCATCATCATACTTCAGCACGATGAAATCAGTTGGGATCAAGCAATTCCCAATCTTAATAAGGACATCTTCGAGTAACCCCTCCGGAAGTCTAACTGAACGATCAACAAGTATCAGGGATATCCTCGTGGTTGTGAAGTCTGTTATTCCCATCCTTTTGGCAACTGAATATGGCATGAGGTTGACACTTGAGCCAAGGTCACAAAGAGAACGCTCAAACCTGTCTGTGAATATCGTACAATCCAACACAAAACTCCATGGATCTTGCAATTTCTTTGGGATCATGTTGGTCAGGATTGCACTGCACTCATGAGTAATCAACAAGCATCCTTCTTCAAGATTCACGTTGCTGGACACCATCCTCTTGACATATCTCCTGAAGGCTGGAGAAGTCTTGATGGCGTCGATAAAAGGTAGTTCAACGATCAACTTATCCATAATTGCCTTGCATCTAGAGTCTTCTACCTCCTTCTTAGTCTTCCCAGCAGCTCTGGGATAAGGTATCCTCGGCGTGTAAACTATTGCTGCGACCATATTAGGCATTTCCTTCGAAACCTTAAGAGTCAATTTGGTTGCGGGATCAGTATCGACCGATACTGGAATAGTGTCGATCGATACTTGCAGTTTTGATTTGTCCCGTGAAAGTATTTTGAGAGGTGTCGATCGATGATGGCTAGTGTCGATCGATACTGGAGCGATTTCGGTATCCTCATCGTCAAGATCAACTAAAATCTCTGCAATCGGGTCAAATTGTACTCCTAGAGTGACCTCTTTTCCACTCCTTAAGGTGATTGCATAGATGTGAGCCCTTGGGTTCTCTACTTTCCCTGGAAGAAAGCCTTCTTGCCTTTTCACAGCCTCTGAAGTATGAGCTATATGGAGTTCCAACTTCTTCTGCTGAATATTGATAGCGTCGATCCTTCCGCTCAGATCATTATATAGGACATCAATCTTCCCATTGAAATCCACAGTGAGCTTCTGCTGTCCTTGAAGAAGTTGTTCGAATATAGACTCGATCTTGCTATCTAGAAGCTTAGCAGGTACATGCTGATAAGATGAATTCCCATAGTTCCTGACGTACCCACTGTTCTGAGATGGTTTCTGGCCAAACTGATTCGACCCTCCTTGCTGCGAGTTGTTGTTGAAGTTGCGGTTGTTGTTGAATTGATTTCTCTGACCCTGAAAACAAAAACCACCAATGTAGTTAACATCTTCTACTTCATCCTCGGTGAATACCTCAACATCTTCAGCAAAATGAACAGCTTTCTGTGTCTTGCCCATCAGAAGACTGTGCATAGAATCCAACTTAGCTTGAAAGTCAGCGATCTGTGAACCATCGACGTTACCAGCTAGCTTATTCCGCTCGAAATCAGCATTCTTGGTGCTATTTCTAGACCCCAAGTTCTCAATCAGGACATAGGCTTCATCAGGGTACTTGGTGTTGAAGTTTCCATTGCTCGAAGCATCCAAAGTCATTTGGTACCTCCAATCAAGTCCTCTAAAGAAAAACCCCATCAGCTGAACATCAGAGTATCCATGATGTGGACAGTCTCTCTGATATGATTTGAACCTCGTCCAAGCAGCCTTGAACGCCTCAGTAAGTCCTTGAGAAAATTGGGAGATCTTGTTCCAAAATTCCTCAGATCTTGCGTCATCATAGAAATTGGTCAGGAAAGCGGTCTTAGTTTCCTCTCAGTTAGTCAGCGATCCAGGAGGTAACTGGTTCAGCCAGTAGGTTGCTTCCACCAAGAGAGTATGGGAAAAGCTTGCAGAAGAGGCAGTCGTAAGAGACTCCATTGCTCTTGATGCTAGTGACCAAATCCTCAAATCTCTCAACATGATCCATGGGATGCTCGTTGGAAAGACCATGAAAAGGGTGCTGTCCCACAAGAGTGTAGTATACAGGTTTCAGCTCAAAGTCATTCCTTGGAAACGCAGGAGGACAGATCGCAGAACGATTTGCGTAAAAGTGGTAAGGCATGTTGCATTCACCAATCGTCCTACCACGATTAACCACAGCGTTCCCAGCGTTCACTGCGTTCGCGTTCCCAGCGGCATTCTCATCGACAACAGGAGCAGGTGGAATGATGTTCCCCTCTCCATCTAGAAGTTGTCTTCTCTCATTGCACAAACGACCCTCTAGGTCCCTGTTGGCACCAGCCTTATCCCAAACCAACTCTACTTGATTGTTGTTCATCCTTGCTGGTTTCTTTGCTCTTCGATTTGTGCGTTCCAAAAGTGCTAGTTGCTCGAGTGACAGATCAACTAACTGAGTGCTCTTGTTCTTTCTGGTTTCACGATTAGGCATGCACCTGAAACAAGAGTCAAAAACGTTAGTAACTTGTAACACGAAGAGTATCGATCGATACCAAGTGGTGTCGATCGATATCAACAAAAGAGAACGGCGAGTATCGACCGATACTAGATAGTATCGACCGATACCGACGAACTTAGTCGAAATTCTCAAACATAATCTACTGGCGAATTGAGTCCCCGGCAACGGCGCCAAATTTGATATTCTCAAATTAATACCATATTTAGATACTAAAGCAGTAGTTCTAGTATAGCTAGGGGTCGAACCACAAAGACTCACAGAGACGCACAATATATTATATGGATGAGAATTACGCTAAGCAATCAATGGTATTGAAAACAGAATGCAAATTAAAACAGTTGTAAATTCAATTGGAGAAAGATAGGTTCGAGGTATTTCTTAAGAAATCAATGAATGCAGGTAAACTAACTAACATGATTCAGATTTAGCGCGGTTCTTGAACTCAAATCACTAAAGTATAGCTAACCAACTCTCGTTGCGAAAACTATCTAAATCTAAATCCTAGGAATTCCAAATCTCTTTGTGAATCCTAAAGTCTAAATCAGCTTTTAAATCAAATTTGATTTGTTCACAAAATAACTAGACCAAATCTCTTTGCGAATAGTTATTTTGCTCACCTTAGGTTCTATCAGGTAATTAATCGCACTCTAGCGCCTAATCAATTATCCTAAGATCTAAGTTCTAGGTGATCAAACCAGAATTAGCTTTGCAAACAACTTATGGTGAAGAACTAATTCAGATAATGAATCCTAATAACTAATCAACCTAGCATTCAGAGAAAACCCTTATGAGAACCCTGAACCTAACAAGGGATCTACTCAGACATGGAGAATGAAACAATCAACATAACTGAATAAATCATCAATAGAATAAATAAGAGTATAGTAAAAACAGGGGTTCGAAATTTTCTCTCAGACGAACAGAGTTCTGATTTGTCTCCCCTCTCAAAAGCTCTCTCAGAAATCCTCAAATCAAAGTAATGAAAAGCACACAGCCAAAGTGGCTGTAAAACCTAATTTAATAGTCTAAACACGAATTGGGGCCTTCTTGTAAATATTAAAGTCTTCTGGGCAAGTTCTGCAATTCTTTAAACTTCATTAAAAGTCGCGACTCGTGATCTCCTCGATGGGTGTCGATCGATACCAGGGGGTATCGATCGATGCTTGACGCTTCGATCGGGCACTTAGTCACCAAACTTCAGTTTTGATCCAGAACGCTCCATAAAACTCCAATATCTCCAATAATGCTCCAAATGTGTTAAAACCTGTAAAAGACTCTATAATAGAATAAAGACTCGATAAAACGAACTTATATCATGGCTTAAACAGGGTAAAAACAATGATATATCAGTAAACACAATTTCGCAGCGACATGTTCATGAATTGGTTGAGCTACATCACTTGGCATAATTCACATGGCGTAAGCGTTACTGAGGTATTTCTTATAGTAGTACGGAGAAGTCAGACCAACACGGGACATTCTCTTAGCTTCTCCACCTGCAATTGCGTGAGCACAATGCAACTTATCCAAGTCAAACCTACGACATGTGCATTTACGTTCCCGTACATTAACAACATGTACATGCGTCCCATTACTGACTTATACTTGATCTGCATCTATTTCTTGCACGGTCAACAGCCTCGAATCATTAACACGTGGCTGCCAAAATGTAAATAAAAGTAGTGAGGACTTAAAACATATGTTGCAGACTTATTAGATATGTCGTAGACTTATTAGATTCGTTTGCAGACTTATTAGATATGTTGCAGACTTATTAGACTTGTTACCTCTATTAATTTCTCCGCAGCACGTGTGAGTGTTGTAGTCATTAGGCCTGCTTGAAGCCTCCGCTTTGAGAACCATCTTGTTAACATGGACCGTATGGCGTCTAAGAGCTTAGAAATGAGTAGGTTCCTAGCATCCGAGAGCACTCTATTTATTGACTCCGCTATGTTGGAAGTTTATATGTTGCACATGTGTCCTGGAAAATGAGCACGACTCCACACCTTCACATCAGCCTTCTGCAGATAAGAGTGAAGTGCATGATTGATGTATTCGATCGCATTGAATAAAGCATTGAAATCCGCTATCTTATATACGTTTGCTGCTTTTTTTACCAACCGAAACACTTCACGTCCTTTAAACCTTGTTATTATGTTCTTGTACATATGATATGTACATATGCCACGACTCGCCAATGGATACACCTTTTTAATGGCCTTCGATATCGATCTATGCCTGTCAGAAATGATGGAGAGACTAACATCATGTGGAATCACACAACTAAGCTGTGTAAAGAACTATTCCCATGATGCATCATTCTCCGTGTCAACTACGGCAAATGCTATTGGGAAAATATTAAAGTTCCCATCCTGACATGTTGCCAGAAGGAGTGTTCCTTCATATTTCCCTCGGAGATATGTCCCATCAACAACAACAACTTTGCGCATGTACTGAAAGCCGTTTATGCTTGCACCAAATGAGATGAACAAATACTTGAATCGATCTTCTGCATCGACTTCAAGACACATATAAGTACCAAGATTATCTCTTCGTATCAAGTATAAGTACGAAAGTATTTGCTCATATCCACTCTCCGGTGAACCCATTGCCAAGAGTCGTGCATGCTTTAAGGCTCGATAAGCTTTCCAGTATTCCATCTGTCACATTCATAAAACAAAAGGTCTGCGATAAACAAAATAAGTCTGCGACAACTGACCAAAATAAAACAAGTCTACAACAAAACAAAACAAGTTTGCAATAAACAAAACAAGTCTGCGATAACTGACCAAAATAAATCTACAATAAACAAAACAAGTCTGCAATAAACAAAACAAGTCTGCGACAACTGACCAAAATAAGTCTGCAACAAAACAAAATAAGTCTGCAATAAACAAAACAAGTCTGCGACAACTGACCAAAATAAGTCTGCAACAAAACAAAGTAAGTCTACAATAAATAAAACAAGTCTGCGACACATGATGACTGCAGCCATACCTTAATACCATATCGTTTGTTCAGAGCATCTGCAACATGACTAGGTAACACTTTTGAACCAATGCCACCCACAAAATCCTTGTACAGTTGTCCCACTCGTGTGTAGCTTGGCGACAACGGGCTCCACGGTCTGTCACAGAACATGTATGTTCTTTAACATATACTTTTAGGGAAAACGATCTATTTCCCCCTCGGAACTATGATATAGCACCAGTTCCACACAAACTTTCACCCTCGTCTTATTTCCACATGGTTTAAAAGTTAAAAACGTATATACCCACAGTTTAAAAGTTTGAAACCAGTTTACCCACATAATGAAAGTTCAAATCCAAATTGCACACGGACAACGGTTAATTTTGGTTTAGCGTATACCAATTCATACTTAACCAAATAAACACAAAATTAAACCAAAACTAAAACCAATTATGACCCACCCAATTACCACCCGATTCAATTTCGAAACTATTAACTCTTTACAATTTAAAAATAAAATAAAATATATTTTAAATGATTATTTGATTATTTAGAAAGTAAAAAAAAAATGTTTCTTCATCTTCCCCGTTGGAATCGCGACGGAGATAAGAGTCCAAATCGGAGACTCCATTAATCATTTGCCTTTCTCCTCCATCCATACCCTCTTACTTTTATTCTCTATCTATAATAACTTCGCCGCCATTAAACAGAGCTAAGCTCTTCTTCTCCATCATCTCCAATCTCTCTCTCTCTGAAGGAAGAAATCAAAAGCAATGAGCTCAATGATGGAAACTCTCCAGATTCGTAAACTGTCTCGTCATCCGTTACTCCGCCGCCGACGATGAGCCAAGTCTCCTCCGCCGTCGTCTCTCTTCTCTCTCCCTCAATCTCTCAAGCCATCCTGCATCGATTGCAGCTCGATTCCCGACATCCAAGTCGGTTTCCGCCATGGGAGAGCAAGCAGAGATCAATTGGAGTATAATTCTGAATAATTTGTGGTGATTTATGGATGTTTTGATCTCAAATTCGTTGACAATTTTCAGAATTTTTACTCTTATGTGAATCGAATTAGAAACTAAGAATCCATATCTGTGGTTCGCGATTTACAGAATTCAGTGAAGCGATTTGTTTCGTACTTAGCCTTGAATGTAAAGAGCTTAGCGATTTGCACAATTTGTTTCGTATTGAATCTACAGGTCAGGAATCCGATGACACATCCTAATGCTTTCAGGTTTCTCAGGCAACAAGTGAACGCATCAATCTACAAATAACTAATCGATTTCATATGAAGAATAACTAATTGATTTCAAAGTAATCATCGATTTAGGGTTCTTTGATTCTCAAATTTTAGATTTAGAGATATTTTAGAGGAACTGTTAGATCTCCGTACGTAATTTAATGATGATGATTTTCCCGAAACGAATCTGAAAAAGATTGTATTATTTGTGTTAGCGGGTGAAGAAGAAGAAGATTGGGGAGAGTTTACGGGTCGGGTTTATGGGTTGGATTTTAGGTTGAGTCGGGTTTCCAATTGGGTCTGGTGACCGGTTTAGGTGGTTTGGTTTCGGGTTTAGATCATAAACCGATAAAACCAATGTCCGTGTGGAAATTGGTTTCGAACTTTCAAACGGTGGGGAAATAAGTCTTAAACTTTCAAATCGTGGGGGTCTAGTACGAGGTTCAAACTTTGTGTGGAACTGGTGCTATATCATAGTTCCGAGGGGGAAGTAGATCGTTTTCCCATACTTTTATAAAGAAACATGGAAAATCTCCAACTGTAGTAGCTCGGACTCTCCATGTGCATCCTTCTATCCAACATCGAAAAATTAATAAGGTTGGCGTTGAATAATCAACCTTGAAATCAAACTTCTGCGGAACAGAAAGAATCTTCAACATCATCTCCAATGCGTCTTTGTTATCATATCTTTGTCCTACCGATATATCCAACGAAGTCATTTTCATTTTCCGGTATTCTTCATCAACTTTGTAATCATTCCTTTCTGCCCTTTTTTGTGTGGCACTCTTGATTTCTCTTCCTTCTCTTCCTCCTCACGAAGCCTTCCATATAGACAGTAATCCTCATCACCAGAACTAGCACCGTCTGGATCGTCACAACAATCAAACCTGTATTGGTCCTTCTCGTCCTACTCCTCATCACCAGAACTAGCATCCCCTTCTTCTTTTGCATTACCAACAAATTCAACTTCTATTTTTGCTCGCTTCAGCGATGATCTACCTTTTGCACGATTCTCTTCACCATCTTCACGCTTTGCCTTCGGCAGATTTTTTGCATTACCATCAAATTCAGCTTCCATTTTTGCTTGCTTCAGCGATCATTTACCTTTTGCACGATTGTCTTCACCATCGTCAAGCTTTTGAGCGTTCTTTAACTCCAATGATACCTCCTTATCTGATACACATAGCCGCATCGTATCTTATTTGAATTGTTCAAAGAAACCTTGCAATTGTCTCGTATTACCAACAAAGACAGGAGGAGTGTCTACTGGTAACTTGACCAATATCTTCTTCGGAAACATGTAGCTCAATTCAACTTCGTACTTATTCTTATCAACTCCATAATCCTCGTACACCATTTGAATGAATTCGTCGAATGAAGTTGCAGCATTGGTTCCAAGAACTCGAGAACCTCTACTACTATCGACAACAAAAATCCATCTACTCTTCTCAAATCTCCAATTACCCCAAACCAATATAATTTGCAACATTATCGGTGATAGGGCGACGATGGAGAACGAGATCGGCGGCGACGATAGACAACGGGATCGGGGCGGTGACGACGACAGACAACGAGATCGGCGGAGTTAGATAAAGTTTTTAAATTTGAGAATGACGGAGATAGATTATCTGTGACAATGGAGAACGAGATCGGCCGCCGTTGATATATCATGGTTTTTACCCCCTTTAGGCCATGATATAAGTCTGTTTTATAGAGTCTTTATGCTATTTCGTAGTGTTTTAGAGTCTTTTACAGGTTCTAGCACGTTTGGAGCATAATTGGAGTTATTGGAGCTTTCTGGAGCAGTTTGGAGCAAAGCTGAAGTTCGTGTTGCTGAGTACCAGATTTCACGATCAGTGTCGATCGATACCCCCTGGTATCGATCGATATCCATCGCAGCATGACACGACCCGTGACTTTAATGAAGAGTTGAAGAATTGCAACTTGGTCCAGAAGTCTCTAATAATTACAAAAAGCCCCAATTCATGATTTAGGTTATATATAGGAATTTTACAGCCACTTTGTTGGCTACGCTTTATTTTATTCTGGATTTGTGAGAGAGCTTTTCAAGGGAGACAAGTCTGAAACTTTGTTCATCGAGAGAAGATTTCGAACCCTTTTGTTACTCTTTCTTATTTTCTATTGAGTATTTATTCAAACATGTTTATTGATTTAATTTCCATGTTTGAGTAGATCTCTTGTTAGGTTTAGAGATTCTCATAAGGGATTTCTTTGAATGCTAGTTTGATTGGTTATTTAGGGTTCACAATCTGTATTAGTTCTTCACCTTAGGTTGTTCTCAAAGCTAATTCTGGATTGATCACCTAGAACTTAGATCTTAGATTAATCAATTAGGCACGACAGTGCAATTGAGTAATCTGATAGAACCCTAGGTGAGCAAATTAATTATTCGCAAAGAAATTTGGTTTAATTGATTTGTGAACATATCAAACTTGAAATTAAGACTGATTTATTCTTAGGAATTTGCAAAGAAATTTGGGATTCTGAAGTTTAGATTTAGATAGTTTTCGCAACGACAGTTGGTTAATTATACTTTAGTGATTTGAGTTCGAGAATCGTGCGTAACCTGAACCCTGATTAGTTATTTTATTTTGCATTCATTGATTTCCTGAGAAATATCCTTGAACCTATCTTTCTCCCATTGAATTTACAACTCGTTTACTGTTTACTGCTTTCGTTTAATTTGAATTGTTTAGCTTGATTTGACACTATACAATTTATTGTGCGATTTCTCTGAGTTCTTGTGTTCGACCCCTGATATACTGCAGCAACTGCTTTAGTACTTTTTAGGGTATTAATTTGAGCATATCAAATTTGGCGCCGTTGCCGGGGACTCAATTTCGCCATTAGATTTTAGCTGTCGAGTTTCGACTAAGTCCGTCGGTATCGGTCGATACTCGTCGTTTCTTTTTGTTGATATCGATCGATACCACTTGGTGTCGATCGATACTCATCGTGTTTTTGGTTACTTACGTGCTTGACTCTTTTTTTCAGGTGTATGTCTAATCGTTAAACCAGAAGGAGCAAAGGCACTCAGCTAGTTGAACTATCATTGGATCAGCTAGCACGTGTAGAACGCACAAACAGAAAGGCAAAGCAAACATCAGAGATGAACAACCCAGTGGTTTTAAGAGCTGATGAAGGTGGAGTCTTGAGAGACCAAGAGGGTCAAGTGTGCAATGAGAGAGGGCAACGACTTGATGAAGCTGGAAACATCATTGTCCCTCCTGCTGTTGTTGGTCAGATTGTCGCGTCAGCTGCGCAAGCCAACGTTGGGAATGATGGGGTTTATCGAGGTAGAACACTTGGTGAGCACAACAGACCTGATCAGTTCTATGCCAATCGAGCTGCGATTCGCATCCCAACTTTTCAGAGGAATGACTTCGAGCTGAAACCTGCGTATTACACTCTTGTAAGTCAGAGCCCTTTCCATGGCCTACCTCATGAGCATCCCATGGATCATATCGAAAGGTTCGAGGATTTGGTCACTGGTATGAAGTACAATGGAGTGCCCAATAAGTTCCTTTTCTGCAAACTTTTCCCGTACTCTCTTGGTGGGGATGTTGCTTATTGGCTGAAGCAGTTAGCTCCTGATTCGCTTACTACATGGGATGAGACAAAGAATGCGTTCCTGAATAATTTCTTTGATGATGCGAGATCCGAGGAGCTCAGGAACAGATCTCTCAATTCGCTCAGGGTCCGACAGAAGCATTCAAGGCTGCTTGGATTCGTTTCAAATCTTATCAGAGAGACTGTCCGCATCATGGGTTCACTCAGGTTCAGCTGCTGGGCACTTTCTACAGAGGGGTTGATTGGAGGTACCAGATGGGTATGGATGCTGCGAGTAATGGGAACTTCTTCACCAGGTATCCGGATGATGCGGTTGTGTTAATTGAGAACTTGACGTCGAGTAATAGCATCAAGAATGATGATTTCGAGCGAAAGAAGCTAACTGGAGGAGTTGATGGATCACAGATTGCTGACGTGCAGGCCAAACTGGATTTCCTGATCGGGAAGTCGAAGAAGTCTGTGCATTTTGCTGATGAAGTCGCTAATGTGGAAGAAGAAGAGGAGGATGTTAACTACGTTGGTGGTTCTGGTTTTCAGGGTCAGCGATTTGGGTACACCAACAATCGAAACTTCAACAACAACAATCAGCAAAGTGGGTACAAGTTCGAGGGGAACCAGTCTGGTTTTGGAGCGAAGCAATTTACTCTGAAACCACTTCAGAGCAGCGATTTCACTCGAAATTATGGGAACTCCTCGTACCAACTCATCTCTCCAAAAACCATGGAGAGTAAGATGGAATCCATGATGGAACAGATTCTTCAGGGACAACAGAAGTTGTAGGGGAATTTCAATGGGAAGTTTGACTCTCTGTACATTGATCTGAATGGGAAAATCGACGCCATCAATCTTTCCCAGAGGAAGCTGGAAACTCAGGTTGCTCACACAGCAGCAGCTGTAAAGACACCAGTTCAGACATCTGTCCGAGAGAATCCAAAATCCCGTGTGTCGATCGATACTCTCCTAGTATCGATCGATGATGAGACACAAATCGAGAAGGAACCCGAGATTGTCAAGGAGAGGGTGTACAAACCCAAGATGCCTTATCCTATACCTCCTAAGTTTACAAAGAAGGAATGGGAAGACGCCAGATGCAAGGCTATGCTGGATAAGCTGGTTGTGGAACTTCCTTTTGTTGATGCTATTAAGACTTCTCCAGCCTTCAGGAGATATGTGAAGAAGATGGTGTCTAGCAATGTGAACATCGAGGACGGCATCATGATGATTACAGCTGAGTGCAGTGCGATACTACTCAACAAAATTCCCAAGAAGCTACAAGACCCAGGGAGCTTCGTTTTGGACTGCATTATCTTCACAGAGAGATTTGAGCGTGCTCTCTGCGATATTGGGTCGAGTGTGAACCTTATGCCACACTCAGTTGCCAAGCGAATGGGGATGATAGATTGATATATCATGGTTTTTACCCTATTTAGGCCATGATATAAGTCCTTTTATAGAGTCTTTCTAGTGTTTTGTAGTCTTGTAGAGTCTTTTACAGGTTATAGCACGTTTGGAGCATAATTGGAATTATTGGAGCTTTCTGGAACATTCTGGAGCGAAGCCGAGATCCGTGTAGCTGAGACGTCGAAATCACATGAGTATCGATCGATACCCCCTGGTATCGATCGATACCAGTCGAGGAAACAGAAGGATCGCGACTTATTGAAGAGTTGAAGAATTACATAATTGGCCCAGAAGACTTTGATATTTACAAGAAGACCCCAACTCGTGATTTAGGTTATTTATAGGATTTTTACAGCCACTTTGTAGGCTATGCTTTTTATGTTTTATTTTCTATACTTTATTTTACTTTGGTTTGAGAGAGACAAGTCTGAATCTCCCTTCGTCCGAGATCATATCTCAAAACCTCTTGTTACTCTTTCTATTTTATTGATGATTTATTCAGTTATGTTGATTGTTTCATTCTCCATGTCTGAGTAGATCCACTTTAGGTTCAGGGTTCTCATAAAGGTTTTCTTTGTATGCTAGGTTGATTATCTGTTTAGGATTCACCATCTGAATTAGTTCTTCGCTTAGGTTGTGTTCAAAGCTAATTTTAGGTTGACGAATCTGGAACTTAGATCTTAGGATAATTGATTAAGCACGACAGTGCGATTAATTACCTGATAGAACCTTAGGTGAGCAAATTGATTATTCGCAAAGAGATTTGGTTTAATTGATTTGTGAACATATCAAACCTGATATTAAAGCTGATTTAGACTTTAGGATTCGCAAAGAGATTTGGAATTCATAGGATTTAGATTTAGATAATTCTCGCAACGACAGTTGGTTAATTATACCTTAGTGATTTAAGTTCAAGAATTGCGCTAAATCTGAATCCTGCTCGTTAGTTTATCTGCATTCATTGATTTCCTGAGAAAAGCCCAGAGCCTATCTTTCTCCAATTGAATTACAACTCTTTTAATTTCTGCACTGCTTTCAATTACATCTCTTGGCTTAGCTTAATTCGATACTATACAATCTATTGTGCATCTCTGTGAGTCTTTGTGGTTCGACCCCTAGCTATACTATAACTACTGCTTTAGTACTTTTAGGGTATTAATTTGAGCTTATCAAATTTGGCGCCGTTGCCGGGGACTCAATTCGCCATTAGATTTTAGTTTGAGAATTTCGACTAAGTTCGTCGGTATCGATCGATACTCTGTAGTATCGGTCGATACTCGTCGTCTTCTTTTGTTGATATCGATCGACACCACTTGGTATCGATCGATACTCAACGTATTTTTTTGGTTACTTACGTCCCTTGTTTAGTGTTTTGTTTTCAGGTGTATGCATGTTCGTTAAACCAGGAGCAACAAGAGCACTCAGCTATTTGAACTGTCATTGGTACAGCTAGCACTTGTGGAACTCACAAACAGAAAGACAAGGCAAACATCATGGATGAACAACCCAGTGGTTTTAAGAGCTGATGAAGCTGGAGTCTTGAGGGACCAAGAGGGTCAAGTGTGCAATGAGAGAGGGCAGCGATTTGATGAAGCTGGAAATGTCGTTGTCCCTGCTGCTGTTATTAAGATTGTCGCGCCAGCTGGGTGATATGTGCATATTCTTTATGGTTTTAGCATGCATTTCATCTAGATTTTAGGTCATTTACTTAGGTCTTTATAACTTATCATGCTTGTTCTTGTCTCATTTAGAGTCTTAGGTGTTTTGCATTAGGTCCTAGTGAGTCTTGCATATTTGGAATCCTTTTAGGTACTTTGGAGGCAATGTGATGGAGTTGGCTTAAGGGCATTCGGTTCGGGAGCAAGAGAAGCGGTTAGAGATGTTTTGGGAGTATATCAGCTCCAACATCGATCAAAAAGAAGGTCACTCATCGATGCAACTGATGGATGCTGGACCAGGGAGCTTAGCCTCGCCCAAGACCTCTCCAACATCGATGTCACTCATCGATGTGAAGCTCCAGGAAATTCACATCGACCAAGACAAGGGTCACTCATTGATGCAACTCGTTGATGTGTTTCCTGTTTTCTACTTTTTCCTATAAATACTTGTCTAAACCTAATTTTTAGGTTATGCTTTTTATTATGCTCAAAACTTGATCTTTGAGAGAGTTTGAGCTTTGTAAGGAGGATCTTTTATTTTATTGCAATTTGGTATTAATTCTCATCAATCTCTTCCATCTATCTTCTTTTCATCTTGATTATTCAACAATCACCCATGGATTCAATCTCAATCCCCATCGATTTTGAGAGGCTTTCCATGGATCTTGAGTAGTCTTTTAGGATCTTGAGATTGGGTAGATTAGGATGTTCCTAGGTTTGATTCATGATGTTTAGGGCTAGATCTTCTTATATCCCTTCTTGTTTAATGTTCTTAATGCTAAACCTAGCTTGAAAAAGTAGATTTAGATCATGAGGCATTTCATGAACACCAAGTGTTTGATGAAATGCCAAGATGAATTAAACAAGAGATTTACATTCCTAGCCTATGACAATAGTTGTCTAGGGTGCATTTTTGGTTGATCTTGTTGATTTAAACTTAATGCTCATTAATCATTGTTCCACAAATGACCATTTTGCTAATGGGATTAATGATTAGTGAAGTGATTAATTGCTTGAAAGAGAGTTAGTCAAGTCTAGGATCTCTTGCCTAGGGGTTAGCTTAATTGAGTAAATGAACATCATGAGTTGAACTTGGGACTTCTTATATCAATAACCCTATCTCTAGATTCGCTTTTGCTTATTGAATTTACAATCTTGCTTAGTGTTTTGTTTAGTTCTAAATCGGTTACTTAACAACAAACTCGTTTAGCTTAAATTACTCTAGAATCTTGTATTTTTAGTGATTAGGAGATTTCCCAATAAGGTTCGATACCTCTTATGCTTCAATCGCATTTAGAGAATTGACTCTAAGAGACTTGCAAAAGTCTTGTATCAATTTGGCGCCGTTGCCATATTGGGATTCTTTCTTCCATTAAAATTTAGGTTCTTAAGTGAGCTTAAGTTTTCTTTTCTACAAGTTACTAATAGCGTTTGCTTTCTTATTGCTTCTACTCTCTATAGGTATATGCATACTCGTTCCCGAGGCAACACTAACCTTGTCGAGCCAAGAGACGATATTGATCAACTTGAGAGAGGTTCTAGAGCAAGAAGAAATCGACCGCCGGTTCAAGAGCAAGTGATCATCGATATGGAAGACTTGAGAGACGTTCCACTTGGGAACATCAATGAACCCATTCTCGGCCAAAGGAACGGCGGGAATGGGGATGGAAACCACCAAGCACAAGGAGGAAACGCCCACAACGATCCTCTTCCACCCGCCCGTCCAAGAGGTCCCAACCATCCACCTAGAGCTAGAAACGTGGTTGGAGAAGGTGATGCCGCTAATGCTCACCAAAACCGCCAAGGCATTCAAGCTCCACCGGTGGAGAATAACAACTTCGAAGTCAAACCGGGAGTTATCAACATGGTTCAAGCCAATAAATTTCATGGCTTGTCCATGGAGGATCCATTGGACCACATAGACCAATTCGACCGTATTTGTGGTCTCACAAAGATCAATGGAGTCTCGGAAGATGGGTTCAAGCTTCGTCTTTTCCCATTCTCTTTGGGCGACAAGGCTCACCAATGGGAAAAGACCTTACCTCAAGGATCTATCACTTCGTGGGATGATTGTAAACGCGCGTTCCTCGCCAAATTCTTCTCACCGGCTAGAACGGCCAAGCTTCGCAACGAAATCTCAAGTTTCACACAACGATCCAATGAGTCTTTCAATGAGGCTTGGGAGAGATTTAGAAGCTACACGTCTCAATGCCCACATCACGGCTTTAGCAACGCCTCTCTTCTTAGCACACTCTACCGTGGTGCTTTGCCTAAGATCCGTATGCTTCTTGACACGGCATCTAACGGGAACTTCTTGGCTAAAGACGTTGAGGAAGCAATGGAACTTGTTGAGAACTTAGCCCAAAGTGACGGTACCTATGGCGATGACTATGACCGCGCCACAAGGACCACTAGTGATTTTGATGAGAACAAACGGGCCAAAGACATGAAAGCTCTAAATGACAAGTTGGACAAGCAAGCCAATTTGATTGACAAACTACTAGTGTCTTCCCAAAAGACGGTCAACTTTGTGGATGCTTATGATGAGAATCAAGGTTACTATCAAGAGGAGAATGTAGACATGAACACTCAAGAGGAGGTTAACTACTTGGGGAATCAAGGGAATTTCCAAAACCAAGGAAACTACCAACGCCAAGGGTTCAATCAAAACTACCGGAACCACCCCAACTTCTCCTACCGTAATACAAATGTGGAGAACCCACAAGATCAAGTCTACCCTCAACAACCTACTCAACCTCAAGGAGCTCCACCAAAACAATTTCCACCTCAAGGGCAAGCTTCTAACGCCAACAATCAAGCCTTTGTCCCAAGGAATCAATTCCAAGGGAACCAAGGTGGATTTCAAAACAAAGCACCACCCGGTTTTCAAGCACCTACACCTCAACCGAAGGAACTTGATTTGAGTTCCATGTTCCAACAAATCCTCAAAGGACAAGCGGAGATCCATACAAAGGTGGATTGCTCTTATAATGACCTCAACTCAAAGATCGAAGCTTTGAACTCCAAGGTTAAACACATGGAGAACAAAGGTCTCGCTTCTTCCTCCCGACCACAAGGTCAACTTCCGGGCAAATCCGAAGCGAATCCCAAGGAGTATGTCAATGCCATAACTTTGAGAAGTGGCACGGTCTTGCCTACACGCGAAGCTCCTTCTCCTCTCAATGTGGACATTGAGGACCAAAGTGGGGGGGTGGAACTTCAAGAAGATGAGGTCGTAAAGGAGCACAAGGAACTTCACGAGTTAGAGAAGATAAAGCCTAGAGTGGTTGTTGCTCAAGAGGAACCAAAGAAGAAGGTCTTCGTTCCCAAGCCATATGTCCCAAAGCTACCTTTTCCCGGTCGTTTCAAGAAACAACTCATGGATAAGTATAAAGCCATTTTTGATAGGCAAATGGAGAAAGTGGAACTCACAATGCCTTTGGTGGATGCATTCTTACTTGTCCCCCAATATGCCAAGTTCTTGAAAGATGCCGTGAGTGAAAGAGCCAAGGAGATGGAATCCATGGTCATTCTAACTCATGAATGTAGTGCCATTATCCAAAAGAAGGTAGTCCCCAAGAAGCTAGGAGACCCGGGATCCTTTACTTTACCTTGTGCTCTTGGACCTCTAGCTTTCAATTATTGCCTATGTGATCTTGGAGCAAGTGTGAGCCTCATGCCATTCTCGGTAGCTAAGAGACTAGGCTTCACGCGATACAAGGCTTGCAACATCTCTCTAATATTGGCGGATAGGAGTGTGAGAGTCCCCATTGGCCTACTTGAAGATCTACCAATCGTTGTTAAGGATTTCATCGTCCCCACGGACTTTGTGGTTCTTGAGATGGATGAAGAACCAAAGGACCCTCTTATCTTTGGTCGACCGTTCCTAGCAACCGCGGGAGCGATAATCGACGTAAAGAAGGGCAAGATAGATCTCCATTTGGGAAAAGGGGAAGTGCTTGAGTTTGACATAAACAAAGTAATGAAGAAGCCCACTATAGACGGGCAATGTTTCTACATCGAGACCATGGACGAGTTGGCCGATGAATTACTTGAAGAAATGAGAATAGAAGATGGGTTAGAAGTGGTTTTGACGAGGGAACACGGTGATCACGGGTTTTTGAGCAAGGAGAGTCAAGGCTTTGAGCTTCTCATGGATTCTCATAAGCCGGTTGATGAGGACACCACGTCTACTGAGTTGTGCATCCGGGGTGCTACGGTTCAAGAAGAGTTCGTTCTAGCATTCAAGGAAACTAGCAATGGTAAGTCTAGTTTTGAGGAGGACGATTGGAGCGAGCTAAAGGCCCCAAAGGTGGACCTAAAGCAACTACCCGCGGGATTAAGGTATGCGTTCTTAGGTCCAAATGAGTCTTATCCGGTTATCGTGAACGAGAGTCTAGATGAAAACGAACTATCCTCCCTTCTCGTGGAGCTTAGGAAGTTTAGGAAAGCAATTGGCTATTCTCTAGATGATATCAAGGGTATTTCCCCAAGTTTGTGCACACATAGAATCCATTTAGAGGATGAATCAAGGACCTCTATTGAACATCAAAGAAGGCTAAACCCTAATTTGAAAGATGTTGTAAAGAGAGAGATTCTTAAGCTCTTGGACGCGGGGATTATCTACCCGATATCGGATAGTACATGGGTCTCCCCGGTCCATTGCGTGCCTAAGAAAGGGGGGATGACGGTTGTTAGAAATGAAAAGAACGAAATGATTCCTACTAGGACGATAACCGGGCATAGGATGTGCATAGACTATAGGAAGTTGAACTCATCTACTCGAAAAGATCATTTCCCGTTACCTTTCATAGACCAAATGCTCGAACGTCTCGCTAACCATCCTTTTTATTGTTTCCTAGACGGTTATTCGGGGTTCTTTCAAATACCCATACACCCGAATGACCAAGAGAAAACCACCTTCACATGCCCTTACGGTACCTTCGCATATCGAAGGATGCCGTTTGGGTTGTGTAATGCTCCCGGAACTTTCCAACGTTGCATGATGTCCATATTTTCCGATCTTATTGAAGACATGGTAGAAGTCTTTATGGACGACTTCTCCGTGTATGGATCTTCCTTTGGTGTTTGCTTGTCCAATCTTTGTAGGGTCTTGCAACGATGCGAAGAAGCAAACTTGGTGCTAAATTGGGAGAAGTGCCATTTCATGGTACGAGAAGGGATCGTGCTAGGACACAAGATTTCCGAGAAAGGGATAGAGGTGGACAAGGCCAAGATTGAGGTGATGGTTAGTTTGGAGCCGCCTAAGACGGTCAAAGACATCCGGTCTTTTTTGGGTCATGCGGGTTTCTACCGGAGGTTCATCAAGGACTTTTCAAGAATTGCTAGACCCCTATCCCGGTTGCTTTGCAAGGAGGTCGAGTTTGTGTTTGACGAGGAGTGCATGGGAGCATTCCTAGAGATCAAGAAAGCGTTGATTAGCGCCCCTATAGTCCAAGCACCGGATTGGGACCTTCCGTTTGAGATCATGTGTGATGCTAGCGACTATGCGGTTGGAGCGGTTTTGGGTCAAAAGAAAGATAAGAAGACCAATGTGATCTACTACGCTAGTAGAACTCTAGATGATGCTCAAACTAGGTATGCCACCACGGAGAAGGAGTTGTTGGCCGTAGTCTTCGCCATGGAGAAGTTTAGATCTTATGTTGTGGGTTCAAAGGTGATTGTCTACACCGATCACGCGGCTTTAAGGTACATTCATGCGAAGAAAGACACGAAACCAAGGCTACTACGTTGGATCTTGCTACTCCAAGAATTCGATTTGGAGATAGTAGACAAGAAGGGCATAGAGAACGGAGTAGCGGATCACTTGTCTAGAATGAGAATAGAAGACCTTGTTCCCATTGAAGACAAGCTTCCCGAAGAAAGTCTCATGGTTGTGAAAGTATTGAGAAGAGGAATTGAAGCCGTGAATGGTATGGAGGAAGCTAGCGGTCTACAAGATGAAAAGCTCCCATGGTTTGCGGATCTAGTCAACTACCTAGTTTGTGGGAAGGAACCGCCTTTGGATGGGTATAAGAAGAGAAAGTTCTTCCACGACATCACTAGATACTATTGGGACGAGCCTTACTTGTACAAGTTGTGTTCGGACGGATTGTATCGGAAGTGCGTAGCGGAAGAAGAAGTGCAAGGGATCCTACTACATTGTCATGGGTCAACCTATGGAGGGCATCACGCATCCTTCAAAACCGCCACAAGAGTCTTGCAATGTGGGTTTTGGTGGCCTTCGTTATTCAAGGACGCACACACCTTTGTCTCCTCTTGTGACGCATGCCAAAGGAAAGGAAATATTGGGAGAAGAGATGAGATGCCTCAAAACCCAATCCTTGTGGTGGAAATGTTTGACGTGTGGGGCATCGACTTTATGGGACCTTTCCCGTCATCATATGGTAACCAATACATATTGGTGGCGGTCGATTACGTGTCCAAATGGGTAGAAGCCATTGCAAGCCCGACTAACGATGCCAAGGTCGTTCTAAAACTGTTCAAATCCGTAATTTTCCCGAGGTTCGGAATTCCGAGAGTGGTCATTAGTGATGGAGGTAGTCATTTCATCAACAAGGTGTTTGAAAGCTTACTAAAGAAGCACGGTGTGAAGCATAAGGTAGCAACACCTTACCACCCTCAAACGAGTGGCCAAGTAGAAGTGTCCAACCGGCAAATCAAGGCCATACTAGAGAAGACGGTTGGAAGTTCAAGGAAAGATTGGGCCAACAAGTTGGATGATGCCTTATGGGCATACCGGACCGCCTTTAAAACACCAATAGGGACTACACCATTCAACTTGCTTTATGGGAAGTCATGCCACTTACCGGTTGAGTTGGAATACAAGGCCCTTTGGGCGGTGAAACTACTAAATTTTGACATCAAGACCGCACAAGAGAAGCGGTTGATCCAACTTCACGAATTAGAGGAGATTAGGCTCGATGCCTATGAGAGCTCAAGAATCTACAAAGAGAGGACCAAGGCATTTCACGACAAGAGGATAGTGCACAAGGATTTCAAGGTTGGAGACCTCGTGTTGGTATTCAATTCCCGGTTGAAGCTCTTTCCCGGGAAACTCAAGTCGAGGTGGTCGGGTCCGTTTGAGGTCAAGGAAGTGAGGCCATATGGGGCCGTGGTACTTGCTAACAAAGAGGGCCGTGATTTCATTGCTAACGGCCAAAGGCTCAAGCTCTACCGAGCAAACCAAATCATCGAAGAAGGAGGCTCGATCCCTCTAGATGACGTTCCTCTAGCTTGAGAACGGTAACAAACGTCGAACTTAGTGACGTTAAACAAAGTGCTCTTGGGAGACACCCCAAGCTTATCATTGTACATACTTTATTTTCATGTCTCTCTATGTTTTCTTGTTCTTTTTGATCTTTTGTTGAATGGTTGCAAGGGTCTTGATGATCTAATGGTCGTGAGCTTAAGGACAAAAGTGTGTAAGATTGAGGTGATCACTCTCGTTCCCTCCATTTACTTCCAAGGTAAAACTCCAAACGTTGTGAATAGCATTTATAATCGCATTTTCTTTCTTTCATGCATTGTTTAGCTCTCTCTTAAGCTTCTATTACACAAGGGACTGTGTAATTTAAGTTTGGGGGAGGGCTTGTGTGTTATCTAACATCGTTTTTGATGTTCTTATTTTCCCCTTTTGCATCTTGAGTCTCATGCATATCATGCATTTTCAATAATTTTGAAAATTTTAGGACATTTAGGATTGCATTTTCACTTGTAGGTGGTGTCTAGTTTGCATTTTAGCTTGCATTCGCATAAGCATGGAGTAATGACAACCTTGTAATTAGCTTAACTAGCAATTGATTCAACGCCCGAGTTATTAGTTGTTTGATGCATTGAAGTTGAATCCGAAATCAAGGACGAACCATTTGATAGAACGCATGCGTCATTGCCTTTCTTTGATTGAAGCAAGCTTGAATTGAACCTAGCCTCATCTAAGTGATAATCTAAATTGAATATGTAATTATTGTGCTTGTGTAGATTTAAACAAAACCGCGGATCACTTATACATACTTAGGCATTCTTTCTTCCTTTTCACCACTCTTGCTTGCCTAAGTAGCCAAATCCCATTTTTGGATTGGTTTCCCCACCTTGCCAATAACCTTCTTTCTAGCCCTAAAACTTTTGTGTGTGCTTGTGAGGCCTTATTTGGAGTGAACTTGACAAAACGTGTTAGGAATAAGGGCGACAAGGAAGCAATCTTGTGTAGATTTAGTTCCAACATCAAGGAGCTAAACTAGGACTAGGCTAGACTAGGTTGGGCGGTTCTTATTTGTAACATGGGGAACGGTTAGAAATGTTTTAGGAATGGTTTGATTTGGTGTATATGGTGGAATGAAAAGGAGAAAGAAAGGACGATGAAGAGGGGTGTGCAATGTGATGGTTAGTTGGTGCAAGGATGATTAAAAGCAATGCTCTAAGTGACAAAGAGAAGCCTCAAAAGATAAAGAAGAAAAGAAGGCCAAAAAGCCAAGGCATCAAAAGATGAGAAGAGGCATGAATCAAAAGAAGAGAAAGAAAGAGCTAAATAAAAAGAAAAGAAGCATCCAACCACAACCAAGGTAAAGAAGAAAGCCCCCATGAGAAGAGAAGGTGAAAATGAGAACGAAGAAGTGTGTTTGGGTATCCAAGGCAAAATGCCTTGTAGGAAAAGGGTAGAATAGGATTCGGGAACAAGCAAAAAGAGGTTAGATTGGGCTAAGGTTAGTAACATTCTAGGTATTCGGGTAGACGAGAGTCTTTCCTTGTATGCATAGATTGCTCTTTACCTTTAGCATTTTGTCGAAGTTTGCTCGTTCATTGAGAGATCCTTGTGTTTGATCACCCATGCATATTGATGAGATCACTTTCATCTCATAACCGGTCCTTTAGCCAAGCGGTTTCATTTGATTTTGCATAAGCACAATTCACGGATACAATCATTAATGAATGTTAAGAGGCTAGAGAGTAATGGAGTTTGTCTAGATTGAGGTTTGGCTTTGTTGCATGTTGAGAAGGAAATGGCTAACTCCTTTTGAGTAGACAACTTTGGTGCATCCTAGAACTAGTAACTTGGACGTTGAGTGCGATTGTTTCTTGTGCTTCTTATAGGTTCGAGCTCCACTTGCATTTCATTGCATCTCTCATTCTTAACCTCGTTTGCTTGAGGACAAGCAAAGGTTTAAGTTTGGGGGAATTGATATGTGCATATTCTTTATGGTTTTAGCATGCATTTCATCTAGATTTTAGGTCATTTACTTAGATCTTTATAACTTATCATGCTTGTTCTTGTCTCATTTAGAGTCTTAGGTGTTTTGCATTAGGTCCTAGTGAGTCTTGCATATTTTGGATCCTTTTAGGTACTTTGGAGGCAATGTGATGGAGTTGGCTTAAGGGCATTCGGTTCGGGAGCAAGAGAAGCGGTTAGAGATGTTTTGGGAGTATATCAGCTCCAACATCGATCAAAAAGAAGGTCACTCATCGATGCAACTGATGGATGCTGGACCAGGGAGCTTAGCCTCGCCCCAGACACTCTCAACATCGATGTCACTCATCGATGTGAAGCCCCAACATCGACCAGAAGGAGGTCACTCATCGATGCAACTGATGGATGCTGGACCAGGGAGCTTAGCCTCGCCCAAGACCTCTCCAACATCGATGTCACTCATCGATGTGAAGCTCCAGGAAATTCACATCGACCAAGACAAGGGTCACTCATTGATGCAACTCGTTGATGTGTTTCCTGTTTTCTACTTTTTCCTATAAATACTTGTCTAAACCTAATTTTTAGGTTATGCTTTTTATTATGCTCAAAACTTGATCTTTGAGAGAGTTTGAGCTTTGTAAGGAGGATCTTTTATTTTATTGCAATTTGGTATTAATTCTCATCAATCTCTTCCATCTATCTTCTTTTCATCTTGATTATTCAACAATCACCCATGGATTCAATCTCAATCCCCATCGATTTTGAGAGGCTTTCCATGGATCTTGAGTAGTCTTTTAGGATCTTGAGATTGGGTAGATTAGGATGTTCCTAGGTTTGATTCATGATGTTTAGGGCTAGATCTTCTTATATCCCTTCTTGTTTAATGTTCTTAATGCTAAACCTAGCTTGAAAAAGTAGATTTAGATTATGAGGCATTTCATGAACACCAAGTGTTTGATGAAATGCCAAGATGAATTAAACAAGAGATTTACATTCCTAGCCTATGACAATAGTTGTCTAGGGTGCATTTTTGGTTGATCTTGTTGATTTAAACTTAATGCTCATTAATCATTGTTCCACAAATGACCATTTTGCTAATGGGATTAATGATTAGTGAAGTGATTAATTGCTTGAAAGAGAGTTAGTCAAGTCTAGGATCTCTTGCCTAGGGGTTAGCTTAATTGAGTAAATGAACATCATGAGTTGAACTTGGGACTTCTTATATCAATAACCCTATCTCTAGATTCGCTTTTGCTTATTGAATTTACAATCTTGCTTAGTGTTTTGTTTAGTTCTAAATCGGTTACTTAACAACAAACTCTTTTAGCTTAAATTACTCTAGAATCTTGTATTTTTAGTGATAAGGAGATTTCCCAATAAGGTTCGATACCTCTTATGCTACAATTGCATTTAGAGAATTGACTCTAGAGACTTGCAAAAAGTCTTGTATCACTGGGCGCGCCAACGTTGGGAATGCTGCAGGTGATCGAGCTAGGACACTTGGCGAGCACAACAGACCTGATCAGTTCTATGCCAATCAATCTGCGATTCGCATCCCAACTTTTCAGAGGAACGACTTCGAGCTGAAGCCTGCGTACTATGCTCTCGTGAGTCAGAGTCCTTTCCATGGCCTACCTCATGAGCATCCCATGAATCATATCGAAAGGTTCGAAGACTTGGTCACTGGTATGAAGTACAATGGAGTGCCCAATGAGTTCCTATTCTGCAAACTCTTCCCGTACTCTCTTGGTGGGGATGTTGCTTATTGGCTGAAGCAGTTAGCTCCTGGTTCGCTAACTACATGGGATGAGACGAAGAATGCATTCTTGTGCAATTTCTTTGATGACGCGAGATCTGAAGAGCTCAGGAACAAAATTTCTCAATTTTCTCAAGGTCCAACAGAGGGACTCAAGGCTGCTTGGATTCGCTTCAAATCATATCAGAGAGATTGTCCGCACCATGGATTCAATCAGGTTCAGCTGCTGGGTACCTTCTACAGAGGGATCGATTGGAGGTACCAGATGGCTTTGGATACTGTGAGTAATGGGAACTTCAACACCAGATATCCAAATGATGCGGTTGTGCTGATTGAGAACTTGACGTCTAGTTATAGCACCAAGAATGCTGATTTCGAGAGAAAGAAGCAGTCTGCAGGAATTCATGGATCTCAGATTGCTGAAGTTCAAGCGAAGCTGGATATTTTGCTTGGGAAGTCGAAGAAAACTGTACACTTTGCTGATGGAGTCGATAATATCGGTGGAGCTGAAGTGGAGGATGTTAACTTTGTTGGTGGTTCTGGATTTCAGGGTCAGCAATTTGGGTACAACAACAATCGGAACTTCAGCAACAACACTCGCAACTACGGGAACTCTTCGTACCAGCCCATCTCTCCAAAGTCTACGGATAATAAGATGGAATCCATGCTTGAGCAGATTCTTCAGGGACAGCAAAAACTGCAAGTGGATTTCAATGGGAAGATTGACCATCTGTACACTGATCTCAATGGGAAGCTTGACCACCTTAATGGGAAGATTGAAGCTGTCAACCTTTGTCAGAGGAAGCTGGAAACTCAGGTCGCTCAGACCGCATCAGCTGTGCAGAGGCAGGAAGGCTTTCTTCCAGGAAGAACTGAAAATCCAAGAGCACACGTCAATGCGATCTCCTCAAGTGCAGAAAATTTTGATGAGGATCCTGAAATCGCCAAGGCATCGATCGATACCCCTAAGTGTCGATCGATGCCGGTTACAATTCTGAAACGGGATACTTCCAAAACCCGTGTATCGATCGATACCCCATTGGTATCGGTCGATACTGAGGCAATTTCTGAGGAGACAACTGAGACTTCGACTGTGGTGCCTAAGGTAGATGCAGAACGAGTGTATACACCCAGGATACCTTATCTTATGCCTCGTGTTATGACAAAGAAGGAATGGGAGGACGCCATATGCAAGGCTTTGTTGGATAAATCTGTTGTGGAGCATCCTTTTGATGATGATAAATCTGCCAGGGACGATTCAAGAACAAGAGTATCGATCGATACCCTGCCTAGTGTTGATCGATACCCATCGCAGAACGAGCCATAAACTGTGGAAACACCTGAGTTGATCAAAGAAAGAGTTCGCAAGCCCAAGAAGTTGAATCCTGTTCCTAAACACCTCAGAGATCCCATCTCTCCAAAGCAGCTGCGTGGCTTTGAGAAGATGGTAAGAAGAATTTCCCCTAAATCATCTTTTGAAGAAGCTCTAGAACACCGTCCTCTTCTAAGTCACTTCAAAGATTGCAGAGAAACTGAGGAAGAGATTAAGGCACTCTTCATTAAGGCTAGAGGTGCACCACCTCCACTGAGACAGTTGACCCAAAGGGAAGATCCAGAGAAATTCGTGGTTCCATGCTCTATCTCTGGAGTTGATTTCAAAGAATCTCTCGTTGACTCAGGGGCTAGTGTCAATGTCATCTCAAGGGAAATTGCAGAACGATTGGGCGCTGATATTCGATCTTCAAAGGTATCTATCACATTCGCGAACGACTCCACCTCACTTCCATATGGTACAATCTCTGCTTTGCTGGTCAAAGTAGGAGATTGTCTGGTGCCGACTGATTTTCAGGTTGTAGAGATGAGTGCGATATCTCGTATGCATATACTCCTGGGACAACCATTTATGGCTACTGCTGGCGCAATCATAGACACGCCTAATAAGAGAATCTCTTTCTCTTACATTGACGGAAGGGTCTATTATGATGTCATTCCCCCTAAGAGTGTTCCCACACGTGTCTCTAACATCGAGGTTGTTACAGAAAAGTCGCTGGCAGTTGATCTTTTGGAAGAGCCTCATGACGACCCAACCGTCGCAGACATTTCAGCTGAACCGCCCATCATCCCTAAAGAAGTTGTCAAGAAGGCTAAGGCAACAAAGAAGAAAGCCAAGAGCAAAAGAGTCGAGGATCCCCATGTCACTTTGATCCCTCAAAATTTTGATGGAGATTCGATTGAGTACAAGGTGAAGTGCAAAGAAGCCTCGAAGCCATTCTCTAAGGCCATAATTCTTCTTACTTCGGAGCTGAAAGAGAAGGGAAAAGAGTTTGTGGAGGGCATGTTGAGCAACACTCTGAAGCTAGCAATGTCAAGTTGTGGAGCCTGTTTTGGTGCAAGCTCTCACTCTTATCCAGCCTGAAGGGCGTTACAGTCAAGCTATTGACGTTAAACGAGCGCTTGGTGGGAGGCAACCCACTGGTGAGTCTATATATATAAGTATTTTCTTTTTATTTTTCATTTTGTGTCAGGATAAACAAGGAGCAAACTCGAAATCGTCTGAGTGTCGATCGATACCCTTCAGTATCGATCGATACCCTGCGCGATTGAGAACGGTTCATGTCGATTTAAGCCTGGTATCAATCGATACCAGGCTGTGTGTCGGCCGATACTCAATGTTCCAGCAAGGTAACTTCTTGTTTTTCCCAATTTTATTTTGTTCTTTTGTTTTCTTTCACTGACTCTAGACTAGATAACACTGGAGACAGTGTTGTTAAAGTCTGGGGGAGGTGTCTGCTGACATTGTGTTTGTTTTTAGAGTCAATCGTTTTATCGAGTCAAAAACGTTTTATTGAGTCAAAACTTGTTGGAGATGATGATCCTGTTCTTGAACCTATTGATATGATTTTGTTTTTGAGTGCACAGTGTTACAGGATCAGTTCTAGATCGACTAATGAAAAATCCAAAGACTGACCAGTTGACTAGAAAACATCCATGTCTCCAGCAGAGTTCTTCTGAAGCCTGAGCCAAATTTTTTGCACTTCATCGATGTGGTTAGTGTTCATAGAGCTTGATTCATCATTCATATCTGACAAAAGAACTCATATGTTTAAGATAATGGTATTTCTCTCCCTGTTACAAGTAATAAGATGCATTAAAAGATGAAATGATTTTCTTCTGAGTAGAGGGCTATGAAAGTTTTCAAGGATCCCATTATTCTACTTAAGAGGGAATGATCACACAAAGGTGAAAGCGAGGTTAGGAAAATTTCATGTGATACCATTATTCGCCTACACCTTTGATTACTTTTGAGGGAAGAACCGGGGATTCAGTGGCTAACACCATCAATACTCGCGTCTCAAACCTTAATATGTAAATGCAAAGAACATAATAAGAAATAAGTCTGGGGGAGAGAAATAATACCAAAGAGTGTGAAAAAGGGTGGTTCTTTGTCATGATTTTGTATGGTAAAGAATCTAGAAGGTTCTTGAACATTGGCTGCAGCGATGAAACTGGTGATGAGGGCTTTATTTGAACAATGCTGCGAGATTTTGTGTGGAGTCTGGAAAAGCTGGGAATGTCTACGGAGAAGTACATGGTGGTTAGATCAAAAGCTGATTAGGTGACATTTGGGTACTTGGAAAGAGGGTCATTTCGATGGTTCATGAACAGGTGAGTCTCCGCGTTTTCAAACCTCTTTCTCTGATTTATGCTTCTATTTGCTTGAGGGCAAGCAAAGGGTAAGTCTGGGGGAGTTGATATATCATGGTTTTTACCCTATTTAAGCCATGATATAAGTCATTTTTATAAAGTCTTTATAGTATTTTGCAGTCTTTTAGAGTCTTTTACAGGTCATAGCACGTTGGGAACATTATTGGAGATATTGGAGCTTTCTGGAGCATTTGGAGCAAAGCAAAAGTTCGTGTTGCTGAGAACCCGATATGAAGCCTTGGTATCGATCGATACTGGCTAGTATCGATCGATATCCATCGCAGCAAGACACGATCCGCGAGTTTTCCAAGACTTGAAGAATTGCAAAAGTGCCCAGAAGTTTTTTATCCTCTTGATAAGCGGCTTTGATGTTTTTAATAGCAACCACTGCCATAAATTTGAACGATATGTTAGATTGAGCAAATTGAAATAAACAAAAGTATGCATTACACCAAAGTGATTATAAGGATAGTGGCAATTTCTCGGGCTCTTCAAAGATTGTGCGCCCTTGAACCCTCTAGTTCGGTTTCCGCTTGGGAGGGAGACAAATGTTTCGTTCCCAAGGAGAGATGTATGAGTTTCGGTCCAAAACTCTTCGAATTAACTTTAAAACAAAAAAACAATTCATGCATTACAGCATTTACATACGTACCATCATTTTCTTCTGTTTCAGCATGTGGAAAATCGGCAACGGTGAAACCTTCAGCAGCGTTAAGCAGAGGTGGGTGTGTAGACTTGCTCGATTTCATCAGCGTTATGATGCATTTTTGGTTTTCGAAAATAACTGGAGACGGGTTGTGTATCGTTTCGGACTGCAGATACAAAGGCTTGTAAGAGTCGTTAATGGATACCCCGTTCAAAGAAATGTCGAACTCTCTACTCTTGTTGGCCTGCAAGACTTGAACCTCAGCAAAGTGGAGGTAAATGTAAACTTTATCATTAGAGGATTCGAGAAACTCAAGATCTATCAATGGCGCACTCGCATTCGCAGGTGTCGCAGGTGTTGCAGCGGTTTTGAGAGCCTCCTGAGGAAGACGGAAACTATTGGAATCAGTTTTCACCTTAAGACTGGTGGATATCTCCTTCTAGTCTGTGTGATTGTAGTAATTCCACATTCTATCATAGACATCCTCTTTGTACCTATTTTTTGCAATTTTAAATTTATTAGTCATGTATCTTAATTGAATAAATAAAATTAAATAAAAACTTATATCAAAGCACAGACTCACCGTAGAACGTCTTCGGAATTGCTAAGATAAAACCGCGAAAACAACTTCAACGAGCCCGATGTGGTGATGTAACTGTTATTTGGTACTGGCCTCATTTCAATGGCCGATATAAATGGCGTTGACCCTTCTGTCTTAACAAGACATAGGTCCAAAATGTTTGATCTTGGGATGTGAAAGATCTCCTTTCGTCCATATTTTTATGTGTCTATTGTTACCCAAAAATTAGGGCCTATGTACAAGTCAAATCTAGGATAAATATTAAGACCATCGTAATTCCTATATATAGGTCAAACTCTGATCAAATAGTTGGTTCCCTGCTTCACCGTAATATTGTAACAGTTGCGTATTCCGTCTGGAAAGTATCTAACCGTTGTTTGCGGCTTTAGGTAATCTCCCTCAAGACTTCTCTGAATCCGACCAATTTTTCCAGTTTGGATAAAGTTTGAATCTGATATGTATTGTAATCCAGTTGCAGGCTCGGTGTAAGGAGACTGTTCAATCGGGGATAACCCACAATCCAAATTGATGAACTCTGTTCCATTCATCAAAATCAAAAGAAAGAATTATGGAAAATTCCACACAATTCTTATTATTTTTCCTAAGAGTGAATTTGGTAGATCTACGTAATATTCATGACAACTGCAAGAAAAATGCTGCTAGAAAATAGTAAAAATGTACCGAGTAAATTGGGTGAAATTTAACACCATTTATTATCTTAACTAGATGAGTCCCCGCGCTAACGCGCGAGTATTTTTATTTAAAAGTTTTTTGGTGCTTTTTAAAAAAAAAAAATTCGTAACAAATGCAGATCTAGAGAGGCATCATGCCAGCTGATATTTCGATTACTACTACAAAGTCGTAACCCATTATATCTATCCATTAAGTCAAATACATACGCTCCTACTCTGAATCATGCGACATATGCTTATCCAAAGACATTTAAACCACATTATGAGCACATGCATTGCTATAAAACACAAGATGTTACATCAAGAGCGTACCATGAATAGTTTGAGTAGCCATGAAACGAGCCGCCAACATCCGAATTTTTACCATCCCCTCTTTTCCCGGTATCCGAATCAGGATAAGCATTAGGCATGCTCTGACCTCTAAAGTAAGATCCCAGAACTGATACACCATCACCAACGCCTGGCTCACCAATACCACCCATTTGGCTCGACTGTAACTAATCATGGCTCAACCCACCATGGGTTTGAGCACTCGCCAACATGGGATACATGTAACCTCCTCCGGCTGCTGCTGCTAAAGATGGATTCCCCAACATTTCAGTTACATAAACCGGATGGTATTGGTTCCCTAGCATAAACGACGATGCAGCCATTCCACCACCGATAAATACATGTTGCCCATCTTCACCGGACCCGCCTGGTGATGTCCCTTTCTCGACGACACATACCCCATTGAAGCAAGTTGGCATGTTGTCGTTCGATTAAGAATCCTCTTCTTCGGCTCCTTAAGCGTCTCTCTTGCTTCTTTCTTCGTCTGAAATCTTTAGCCTTGCCCCTTGTAATTCATGAGATTGAATCCGCGATCATTTCTATTCCAAAACGAATCATCGCTGGAAGAGTCTTGTTTATATGTTATATATATTTTCTATTTTGTGTTTAGTAAAATATGACTAATTTTTTTTTTAGTTTAACAAATACAACCTAATTCGAGATAGAGGCCATTTGATGAATTTGTTTTATTATTGTATAATTAATTTGTGTATCCAATTTTCTTTATTATTAAACTAAAATAAATATATAAAATAAAACAATATGAGTTTATAATATTGTGATGAGCCCATGTGTGTTTACAAATAAAACTGTTTGACCTTCATCTTCTTGTAATCTATTTGCCTTCTTTTCTAGGGTTTGCATCCGTCTTCCCCAAACTTTGAAACCATTCACTGTGTTACCACCATGTTCTGATGCGACCATTGATTCATAGAATTCTTTATCACCATCAAAGAGTCTTATGACATAACGATTTTCTTTGAAAATTTTATGTGTAACGCTTCTAATGGTTCGAATAACTTCATAGCTCATATAATTTCTTTTGTGATTTATCATCATTCGTAGATAATATAGCTCACATGCTGATGAATGAATGTTAAATGTCTTATCGGTGCTCTTTCCTCTTAGTCGTGTTTTTTATCCTAAACAAATATTGTAGGAAACTCGTCATATGTTAGACTGTTTGCATGCCAAAAAGTAGCCAAATTTATTTCTTGTGCAACTATAAATAACATACTTAAAAGAATCAACACTTGCAATAATATACATAATACATATGTTAAGTTTTTATTTTAAAAGACAATTTAACATACCTTTGAATTTAGACAGAATTTGTTATACGAATAGAATAGCAACCATTGAGTGGGTATTTATATTTTGGTATATTTGCAAAAATACCCTACAATTTGAAGTCAAAGCTAGAAATGCCCCCTTCCTCTCCTCTTTTTTCAGAATCCCACGAATTATCCTTTAAGAATCTAGGTATTCACGCAAATGACATTCCTCAGACTGCTGTTAGAGTCTAACGTTTTTTTCAAAAGACAAAAAAAAATTCAGATCTAACTTAATTACGAAAATGTCATTGCCTTCAATTCTCAACCTCCACGACAACCACCATCGTCGACGAGTTAATGCAGTAACTAACCCATTTTTCGCCATTAAAGCCCAAGAATAGAGCTCGGACTTCATTTTCGCGAGTTCTCCTCTCCGATTTCTCTCATTTCCCCTCAATTTTCCGATTCAAACTTACCAAAATCATTTTTATGGCATAAAAACGGCAAAACACGACTGGGCTTGCGGGATTTCGGTGATATTAGACGTTCTGGGCGCTCGACGAGGGTGAAAACAAACTCTAAACGGATATAGGTACGAATTTTTGCATATCGTCGATTTTCAGATCTGAGTTGTATACTCAGACTGCTTTAGAAGTCTGATGAAACCCACATGGTCAACGAGAGGGTAGTTTTGCAATTAACTTTTAAATACTCATATTAAAATTGAAGTCTGGTAATTTTCTTTGAAAACAAAAAAATCAAGAAAATCCTCTAATCGAGGCATAGGGTAGTTTTGCAATTTACCGAAAACTTGACTTTTTATTCAGACTTCATATCCAGTATGAAGGAAAAATGAGCGACTTTGACTGGAAGTTGATTGTTTTTTCAGACGGAATCAGAAGTCTGAAAAAAAAAACAGGGTACTGGTAGTAATTGACCGAAATTTTTCAAAAGTTAACCAAAATGAGGGAAAAAGTATCAGACTTCTCTGGCAGTCTGAACAGGAGGGAAAAATTTTCAGACTTCTATGGCAGTCTGAAAATGATGAAATCTTTCAGACTGCTAAAAAAGTCTGATATCGAAGATTTTGGTCAACGCAAAAATACACCAATTTCTGTTAGACTTCTATCGCAGTCTGAAGAAATTCTTCAGACTGCCCTGGAAGTCTGGGAACGAAAGTCAAACTTCGGTCAATTGCAAAACTACCCCATAATTTTTTCAGACTGCAGGAGAAGTCTGACAAATTTCAGACTTTTCCGTGAAGTCTGACAAAAAAGTCAAATTTTTGATCAATTGCAGAAATACCTTTTTCTTTTTCTCAGACATCTAATGCAGTCTGACAAAAAAGTCAAAGTTTGGGTCAATTGCAAAAATACCCTTTTTGTCAGACTGCGATAGAAGTCTGCTTTGGTAACTTTTCGTCAGACGGCATCCGCAGTCTGCTTTGTAAGATTTTAATTGCAAAAATACCCTCTTTTTCAGACTGCCATAGAGGTCTGACGTACTGTTTGTCAGACTTCTGTGGCAGTCTGGATTGACAAATTTTTTAAAACCGTTTTGTTTTGTATATTTGTGATGAATTTCGTTGATTTTAAATTTTTTTATATGTGTGTTAGTTGTATATGTTCCTCCTGTGTTAGTTTTACATGCTTATGTTCGGTAATTATTTTTAAATATTTTTTTTTAATAATTCTGGCAATGTAGCTAATAGAATCAGACTTCGCGAAGAAGTATGATATTTCCATTAAGATCGCTAATGTTGTTTTTCCATGATTGTTTTTACAATAATGGTGCATCTACCTGTTAATTTTGGTGAATGGGTTGTGAGAGACCAGATTTGGCATTTTATGGTGTATACAGGCCCGACCCAGAGGCTAGGCAGGCTAGGCCAAGGCCTTGGACCACCTTTTTTTTAGTTTTTGATGGGCCACAAAATTGATGTTTCCATTTTTTATAAGGCCACCAAAAACATTTTATACTTATCCTTTTTTATATCAAGTTATTTTATTTCTTGTTTTTTCCAATGATTTTCAAATTAAATTTGAATTATGCCTTAAAACTTTTATTTTATACATTTTATAAAGGACCACCTTTTTTTTGTCTCGGACCACCATTTTTGTTGGGCCGGGCCTGGGTGGATACTCTCAAAGGAGGGCGGTTTATCACTTTGGGCGATTGTTCTACATATTGTGAACTTGTTGAGATGGTACAAGATGATTATATGCTGGACATCATATTCGTTACCGGAACCACTCTTGCAACAGATCGGTCCGGAAAGCCCTCCTATTTATGTCACAAATGATAGGCAAAAAAGGAGGATGGTCGAGTTAGCTAGTGTGCATTTAATCCGTCTTTGTGTCTCGAGCCAATCCGATTTGGCATATCAAGATGCGGAGAATCACGATGTAAAAGATGAAGATGAAGATGAAGATGATGAAGACAAAGACTGGGAAGACGAAGATGTGGGCTCAGTATCAGATGATTCTCTTTGTGGTGGTGGTGATGATGGTGGTGGTGGTGATGGGCCAGAGCAAGTTTTCAAGAAACATGATGAGTCTTACTATGATGGTGTAGATTATAGCATGTATGGGAAAGTGGGAGATGAAGATGAAGATGATAAAGAAGATGCTATAATCTACACCATCATAGTAAGACTCAGCGGTTTCTTGAAAACTTGCTCTGGGAGATGAAGATGAAGATGATAAAGAAGATAAAGATAATAAGACTTACGAGTTGCAGCATGTGGCTGAACGATTTGCTGGTCGAGGAAGAAATTGGTCTGACGGCATCTTTCTCAGAAAGTGTTTTGATAGCAAGCAAGATCTTATATCAGAGCTACGTTTGACAGCGATAATGAGGAAATACGCATTTACAGTAGATAAGTCTGACAAGAGCATGTTTGTCGCTAAATGTCTTGTGGAAGGATGCAACTGGAAGCTTCGAGCGGCTGTCAAGAACGAACCAAACAAGTTTTGGGTGATGATCTATAATAGGGCCCACACATGTTCAACGCTGGACCGGAAAGCTAATAAAAAACGTCATACTCCGCATTATATTGGTTGGTTGTTTCTAGAATGCTTTGGAATAATTGATAAGATTACACCAAAGCATGTCTTAGTATCAATGAACAAGCAGTATGGGATTAAGATGAGCTACACAACTGCATACAGAGCGTTGTTACATGCTCAAAAGTTGGTGAGAGGATCAGCGGAAGATGGCTATGAGAGACTGCCTGCTTTATCGCATGGAATCGAGCAAACCAACCCGGGAACGCAGACTGCTCTAGAACTAGATGATGAGAATAGATTTAAATATCTATTTTTAGCATTTTGAGCATCCATAGAGGGATTTAAGTATCTTAGAAGAGTCATTGTGGTAGATGGTACGCATCTTACGGGGCCGTATGGAGGTGTTATGCTAGTGGCGGCCTCACAAGACGCCAATTTTCAAATATTTCTGTTGGCTTTTGGCATTGTAGACTCTGAGAATGATGCCTCGTGGGAGTGGTTTTTCACAAAGCTTAGAGACTGCATTTCGGAGCAATATCCTCTGGACATAGTCTCAGATAGGCACACATCCATCAAGAATGCTATTGAAAAGGTTCTTCCTTGGGCAAAGCGAGGGATTTGTTATTACCATCTACAAAATAACGTAGTCACAAAGTTCAGGGGAAAACATCTTTTGTACTTGGTGAAAAACGCGGTGTACGCATATACGATGTACGATTTTAACCGATACATGGCCTCCTTACGAGCGGTAAATCCTGACCTTGCTAGATACTTGGAGGAGGAGGATCCGAGTCTATGGTCACACGTTCATTTCTATGGAGACAGGTATTATCTGAAAATGTATTTTTCTTATCAGACTTCTTGTGCAGTCTGATTCGTCTTTATCAGACTTCTATTGTAGTCTTGTTTTCACTTGCGTTAACCGCGTTCACTTTGTTGGAGAAAGGTACAACATAAAGACGAGCAACATTGCCGAAACTATAAACTCCGTAGTCAAGAAGGCAAAAGTATATCCTATCTCTTTCCTTTTGGAGTTCATACAAGAGAAGCTAGGGACGTGGTTTTGTAAAAAGTGGCTAGATGCATTGAGTTTCACAACAAAATTTAGCCGAAGAGTTGAATATTTGATGGCTATTCGTGAATATTATGCGGACTTCATGACGGTGGAACGCGTTGATGGGTATCGATTCGTTGTTAAGGGAGGACATATGGATTGTGTGGTCGACTTGCACAACCGAACGTGTGAATGTGGTGTGTGGGATTACAAAAAGATACCTTTCTCACATGCAATCTGCGCTGCACCAAAACTTGAGCTACACCCATATACGCTGCCATGCCCATCATACGGTAGGGACTATCTGTTTCAGGCATACGCAATGAACATCCTTCCGAAGAACTGTACTATGAAAGCTCCTGACACCGTACGTGTCCTTCCCCCGCATAATCTTCGTCATTCTGGAAGACCTCAGAAGTCGAGGTGGCAAACTTGGCTAGAAATTGCCAAGACAAAGGGCAATAAACCACGGAAGCTTCCCAAGCAATATACTTGTTCTAATTGCAAACAACCAGGCCAAAAAAAACCAAATTGTGTAAGCTAAATCACCTTACACTCACCTGTTTTATAGTTGTTTTCATCTATCTACTGTATATGAGAAGCTTCTGTCTTTTTCGGTGGAGACAGGTAACCAAACCTAAGAAGGATTAGATCTGGTAGAAGTCTGATGTACTGACTAATGCAATTTAGAAGTGTGATAGAGAAGTCTGAAGAAAGTCTGAGAGGAGTCTGTTGGTGTCTTTCCAGTACAATATTTCGTTTCCATGTCGGTTTTTAAGTTGTCTAAGTCTAAGAACTTGTTGTGTTAATCGTTGGTTGTTGTTGTTGGCTTAAACTTAATTTGTAGTACTTATGTGTTCGCTGCATATCGTCAATTCTAAATAAGTCTTAAGAAAATCACACCCTTTCCAAACTACAATATAAGTTGATATATCATGGTTTTTACCCCATTTAAGCCATGATATAAGTCCTTTTATAGAGTCTTTTATAGTATTTTGGAGTCTTTTAGAGTCTTTTGCAGGTTTTAGCACATTTGGAGTATTCTTGGAGATATTGGAGTTTCTGGAGCATTCTGGAGCGAAGCTGAAGTCTGCTGGCTAAAGTACCCGAATTCACGTCAAGTATCGATCGACACCCCCTGGTATCGATCGATACCCATCGGAGCAGATTTCAAAGTCGCGACTTAATGAAGTTTGAAGAATTGCAAAAGTGCCCAGAAGTCTCTGATAATTACAAGAAGACCCCATATCGTGTTTTAGGTTATAAATAGGATTTTGCAGCCATTGTTTAGGCTATGCCTTTTTATGCTTTATTTTACTTTGGTTTGAGACAAGTCTGAATCTCCCTTCGTCCGAGATTAGATCTCAAAACCTTTGTTTCTCTTTCTGATTTATGAAAAGTATTTACTCAAACATGTTTATTGATTTAATCTCCATGTCTGAGTAGATCTCTTGTTAGGTTTGGGGATTCTCATTAGGGTTTTCTTTGAATGTTAGGTTGATTAGTTATTTAGGGTTCTAAATCTGAATTAGTTCTTCACCTTAAGTTGTTCTCAAAGCTAATTCTAGATTGATCACCTAGAACTTAGATCTTAGGATAATTGATTAGGCACGACAGTGCGATTAATTACCTGATAGAACTAGGGTGAGCAAATTGATTATTTGCAAAGAAATTTGGCTTAATCGATTTGTGAACATATCAAACTTGAAATTAAGGCTGATTTATTCTTAGGGATTTGCAAAGAGATTTGGGATTCCGAAGTTTAGATTTAGATAGTTTTCGCAACGACAGTTGGTCAACTATGCATTAGTGATTGAGTTCTAGAACCGTGCTTAAACTGAACCCTGACTAGTTAGTTTATTTCACATTCATTGATTTCCTGAGAAATATCCCTGAGCCTACTTTTTCCCATTGAATACACATCGTTTACTGCTTTCTGATATCTGATAGACCTGAATTGTTTAGCTTAGCTTGATCTTATAATTTATTGAGTGATTTCTGTGGATCCTTGTGTTCGACCCCTAGCTAGACTACGACAACTGCTTTAGTACTGTTAGGGTATTAAATTGAGCATATCAATTTTGGCGCCGTTGCCGGGGATCCAATTTCACCATTAGATTGTAGCTGTCGAGTTTCGACTAAGCCCGCCAGTATCGATCGATACTACCTAGTATCGGTCGATACCGAGGCGATTTTGTTTTGCTGATATCGATCGATACCATCAGTATCGATCGATACTTATCGTGATTTTGGTTACTAACGTTCTTGATCTTAGTGTTTCAGGTGCATGCCTGTTCGTGAAACCAGAAGAAACAAGAGCAGCCAGCTAGTCAATCTTTCGTTAGAGGGACTAGCACGTTTAGAGCGCACAAACAGAAAGACAAGGCAAACATCAGAGATGAACAACCCAGTGGTTTTAAGAACTGATGAAGCGGGTGTCTTGAGGGACCAACAGGGTCATGTGTGCAATGAAGGAGGGCATCGACTCGATGAGGCTGGGAACATCATCATCCCTGCTCCTGTTGCTGAGAATGTCGCGCCAGCTGGGCGCGCCAACGCTGAGAATGCTGCAGGTGATCGAGCTAGAACACTTGGCGAGCATAACAGGCCTGATCAGTTCTTTGCCAATCGAGCTGCGATTCGCATACCGACTTTTCAGAGGAATGACTTCGAGCTGAAGCCAGCATACTACGCTCTCGTAAGTCAAAACTCATTCCATGGTCTGCCCCACGAACATCCCATGGATCATATTGAAAGGTTCGAGGACTTGGTCACCAGCATGAAGTACAATGGAGTGCCCAACGAGTTCCTGTTCTGCAAACTCTTCCCATACTCTCTTGGTGGGGATGCTGCTTATTGGCTGAAGCAGCTAGCTCCTGATTCACTTACTACTTGGGAAGAGACGAAGAGAGCATTCCTGTGCAATTTCTATGATGCTGTGAGATCCGAGGAGCTCAGGAACAAGATCTCTCAGTTTGCTCAGGGTCCGACAGAAGCATACAAGGCTTCATGGGTTCGTTTCAAATCCTACCAGAGAGACTGTCCGCACCATGGGTTCACTCAGGTGCAGCTGCTGGGCACTTTCTACAGAGGGGTTGATTGGAGATACCAGATGGCGATGGATTCTGCAAGCGACGGTAATTTCTTCACCAGATATCCTGATACTGCGGTTGTGCTGATAGAGAACTTGGCATCTAGCAATAGCACCAAGAACGCTGATTTCGAAAGGAAGAAGCAAGCTGGAGGGACAGATGGGTCGCAGATGGCTGACATGCAGGCCAAGCTGGATTTCCTTGTTGGGAAGCAGAAGAAACCTATGCACTTTGCTGAGGAAGTAGCGAATGTGGGAGAAGAAGAAGTGGATGTTAACTACGTTGGTGGTTCTGGATTTCAGAGTCAACAATTTGGATACAACAACAACCGTAACTTCAGCAACAACAATCGCAACTATGGGAACTCTTCGTACCAGCCCATCCCTCCCAAATCCATGGATAACGAGATGAAATCTATGATGGAACAGCTCCTTCTGGGACAGCAAAAGCTGC
>PKML01073886.1:0-25308 GCA_002933935.1 Eutrema yunnanense
TCATGATTGTACCTGCAATTGCTTCGTGGACATTACGTGGTAGAAGACATGCAAAAGCAAATGGAAGGAGGCGCTGCATCACCACATGACAATCATGACTCTTCATCCCAGTAAACTTCCCTTCTCCATGATCAACACAGTTCCGAAGGTTAGATGTGTATCCGTCCGGGAATCTAACACTTTCGGTAATCCAGTCAAAAAACTCGGCCTTTGAAGGTTCATCGAAACGAAAAGCCGGGACCGGAGGCTTCCCGTTCCTTGTCACATGTAGTGCTCTACGAGAACAAATGTTTGGCAAGTCCAATCTAGACTTCAGATTGTCCTTCGTCTTCCCTTTGACATTGAGAACGGTGTTCATAATGTTGTCGAAAAAATTCTTCTCAATGTGCATGACATCCAGATTATGCCTCAAAAGATGGTTCTTCCAATAAGACAAATCCCAGAAAATGCTCCTCTTGTGCCAGTTATGAATGTTGCCACAACCATCAACAGGATGATGCCCGTTACCACCACAATCTCTCTGCACCAAAATCTCTGAACTGAGTCAACAAATACTCACCATCTAACTCAGGAGGTGGACCATCAAATACTTTCCGGTTCTTCCTAAACAATGTGGTGCTCCGACGATAAGGATGATCGCTAGGTAGGTATCGCCTATGACAATCAAACCAAGACATTTTCCGTCCGTGCTTTAATTGGAACGCATCAGTGTTATCTTGACAGTACGGGCACGATAACCTTTCGTGCGTTGTCCATCCTGATAACATGACATATGCTGGAAAATCGCTAATAGTCCACAAAAGTACCGACCGCATGATGAAATTTTGGTGACAAGAAACATCAAACGCTTCAATTCCTTGATCCCATAACATTCGCAGCTCATAAATCAATGGTTGCAAAAACACATCAAGTGATCTCTTCGGATGCTCTGGTCCAGGAACGAGAATGCTAAGGAACAAGAACTCCCTTCGCATGCACAAAGATGGCGGCAAATTGTAAGGTGTTACAATTACTGGCCACAAAGAATATTTTCTGCCGTGCTTCCCAAAAGGGCTGAAACCATCGGTACATAATCCAAGGTATACGTTCCTCGCCTCAAACGCAAAGCTGGGATAAATGGATTGAAAATGTTTCCATGCTCCTGCGTCTGACGGATGGGCGATTTGTCCATCTGTTGTATGCTCTGCATGCCATCTCATTGCTCCCGCTGTGCGCTCTGACTGATATAACCTCTTCAATCTCTCTATTAACGGTAAATACCACATCCGTTTATATGGCACTGGCACTCTTCCACCTGTTTCCTTATACCGAGGTTTGCGACAAAAACGGCATGTCGTACGGTCTGCGTCCTCTCTCCAGTAGAGCATACAGTTGTCTATGCATACATCTATCATCTGATACGGCAATCCTAGACCTTGAACAAGTTTCTGTATCTCATAGTATGATGCCGGTGCAAGATTATCTTCTGGCAAAATTTCTTTCACAAAATCAGCGATTGCATCCACGCACTCCTCACTCAAATTGAAATCCTTCTTTATACCCATCATCCTTGTTGCAGTTGATAAAAGGGAATGTTCACCTCTACACCCATCATATAACGGATGTTTAGCAGCGTCTAACATATCAAAGAGTCTCCGAGCTTCTAAGTTAGGTTATTCTCCTCTATCTCCATACTCAGCAACCGATGGTATACTTTCACGAAATGCATCGTTCACCATCTGAACATGACCTACAGTACTTTGTACTTCCATTGCGGGTTCTTCTAAGCTAGTGTTATCCCCAATATAATGTTCACTAGTACTAGCATAATTATCCACCATTGTATCATTTTCTCCATGATAATACCAAATCTTGTAACCCGGCATAAACCCATGACAATACAAGTGTGACCATACTTCATCTATCACGATAAATCTACGATTCCCACAATGGGTACAAGGGCAATAGATTTTACCGGTTTTTTTTGCTTTCTTCTGCATACCCGCAAATGCCATGAATTCCTGTAGACCTTCTTTGAATTCCTCCGTAACTTGGCCCGTGTCCGGAATTTGATGAGGCTTGTCCATCCATGATCGAAAATAATTATAAGGATTTGAAGAAGACATTTTCGTAAGGATTTGAGAGATTTTTTTTTGTTGTGATTATAAATGAAGCATTGATACGTTTTTATAAGGAAAATTTTGTGTATTTTCCGACGGATTTCCGACGGATCTAAAGTATATATTATCGATGTCGGCAACCATGTCGGCAAAGTCACCATCCGTCGGAAATCCGTCGGAATATTCCGACGGATGGGCGTCGTCGGAAATCCGTCGGCAGTATGTCGGCAACATCAGAATTGCTCGGAAAGTCGTCGGAAATCTGTCGAAAAGTGTCCGACGGATTATGGTCGTTGGAAATCCGTCAGAAATTTCGACGGATTTTCGACGGGTTCACTTTTCCGACGGTGTTCTGACGGATTTCCGACGGATGAGAAGTTCGTCGGAAATCCGTCGGTTGGCTGTCTGAAATTTCCGACGGAATTATAGCCGTCGGAATTTCCGTCGGAAATACCCCTGTTTTCTTGTAGTGTACGAAGATGGAGTCCTTGTGTTGGATCAGAGGCAACCCCAACACGAAGTCCATCGAGATATCCACCCATGGTACAGTGGGAATCGGTAGTGGCATGTAGAGACCATGCAGATGCACCTTGGATTTGGCTTTTTGCAAGTCATGCATCTGGCCCAAAATTGTTCCACCATCTTTTTAAGGTGCACCCAGTAGAAATGCTCCACCAGAACGATTAAAGTCTTCTCTCCCAAAATGCCCTAGAAAACACATGAACACTAGAGGCACTGATTTGTACCATTTGGAAATTTACCTTAATATATCAAGTTTCGAATGCTATGGGAAAGTTACATGTTGGAGCCGATTAGAATAAAAGAAAACAAGGAACATTAGTATGAAGATTTCTATAACAAAGGTGTGAATCAATCAGCCCTACAAGTAACACATGGATAGTAGAAGATAATAATGTAGGAGCTGAAAGGTCACACAAACTCCCTTCATCGTCAAGAGAGTTTTATGATGATTGTGACAATACTTTTCTAAATATTTTCTTCTTACTGTGTGCTTATATACACAATTAGATTTCCATATTTTTTAAAAATGCATAATTCATTGGTCTACTGATATGTTCAAATTAATACCATAAAAGTACTAAATCAGTAGTTGTAGTAAGTGTATGGGTCGAATACAAGAACTCAAGAAATCACACAATAGATCAGATAGATTCGAATTAAGCTAAACCAAAAGATGTAATTGAAAACTAGTACGCAATTAAAAGTGTTGTAAGTCGATTGGGAGAAAAATAGGTTCAGGGTATTTCTCAGAAAATTAATGAATGCAGATAAACTAACTAATCAGGGTTCAGGTTACGCACGGTTCTTGAACTCAAATCACTAAAGTATAATTAACCAACTCTCGTTGCGAGAATTATCTAAGTCTGAATCCTAGAATTCCAAATCTCTTTGCGAATCCTAAAGTCTAAACCAGCTTTTAGTTCAAGTTTGATTTGTTCACAAAACAACTAAACCAAATCTCTTTGCGAATAGTTATTTTGCTCACCCTAAGTTCTATCAGGTAATTAATCGCACTCTCGTGCCTAATCAATTATCCTAGGATCTAAGTAGTAGGTGATAAATCTAGAATTAGTTTTAAGAACAACCTATGGTGAAGAAACTAATTCAGATTATGAACCCTAAACAATAAATCAACCTAGCATTCAAAGAAATCCCTTATGAGAACCCTAAACCTAACATGAGATCTACTCAGACATGGAAATTGAAGCAATAGACATGGCTGAAAAAATACTCAAATAGATAGTAAGAAAGAGTAACAAAAGGGTTCGAAATCTTCTCTCGGACGAACAGAGTTTCAGACTTGTCTCCCTTCAAAAGCTCTCTCACAAAGCCAAAGTAAAATAAAGCATAGCCATCAAAGTGGCTGTAAAATCCTAATAAATAACCTAAGTCACGTTTTGTGGATTCTTGTAAATAATAAAGTCTTCTGGGCAATTTTGCAATTTTTCAACTCTTGGAAAAGTCGCGACTCGTGTCTGCTGCAGTGAGTATCGACCGATATTCATCATCCAGAGGCATTATGTGCCCTGTTGGAATCTCGGCTTTCGCCCAATAGTTTTTCACCCTTTGTCCATTGACAGTAAATTCCTCGCCTATAGGATTAATCAGCACAATGGCACCATGTGGTCTGACCTCCTTGATTGTGAAGGGACCTGACCAACGAGAACGCAGTTTACCAGGAAACAATTGCAAACGAGAGTTATACAGAAGTACCTGGTCGTTCGGCTCGAAATGCCTGGAGATGATCTTTTTATCATGATAGGACTTAGTTCTCTCCTTGTACAGCTTCGAGTTCTCGTAGGCGTGGTGCCTAATCTCATCCAACTCGTTCAGCTGAATCAATCTCCTCTCAGCTGAAGGCTTGATGTCGAAGTTCAGCAACTTCGTCGCTCATGCTGCCTTGTGCTCGATCTCCACTGGAAGGTGACATGCTTTCCAATACAGCAAGTGAAACGGTGTAGTAGCCAGCGGTGTCTTGAAAGCAGTTCTGTAAGCCCATAGCGCGTCATCCAGCTTCGTAGACCAATCCTTCCTAGAAGTACCCACTGTCTTCTCCAAAATTTCATTGATTTGTCTGTTGGAGACCTCTACTTGCCCACTGGTTTAAGGGTGATATGGAGTAGCCACACGATGATTGACACCATGCTTCTTCAGCAACTTCTCAAAAACTTTGTTAATAAAGTGGCTGCCACCATCACTTATAACAATACGCGGCACTCCAAATCGTGGAAAAATGATAGTCTTAAACAGCTTAAGAACCACCGCAGACTCATTGGTTTTACTAGCAATCGCTTCTACCCATTTGGACACATAGTCCACAGCAACCATGATGTATCTGTTCTTCTGTGACGAGGGAAAGGGACCCATAAAGTCGATGCCCCAGCAATCAAAAATCTCAACCTCAAGGATGAAATTCTGTGGCATCTCATGTCTCTTACTGATCTTCCCTCTCCTCTGACAGGCATCGCACTGCGAAACGAAAGCATGAGCATCCTTAAACATAGTAGGCCACCAGAAGCCTGCTTGAAGAACCTTGGACACTGTCTTGAAAGTGGCAAAGTGTCTAGCATAGTCGAATCCATGGCAATGAAACAAAACATCAGGTACCTCTTATTCAGCAATGCATCTCCTGTAAATGCCATCAGAACAATTCTTGTACATGTAAGGTTCATCCCAAAAGAATCGCTTTATGTCACGCATGAACTTCTTCTTGTTATATTTCTTGAGGTGCTTTGGCTCTGCATCTGCAGCGAGGTAGTTGGCAATATCGGCATACCATGGTTGATCATAATCGGCTGCAGCAACTAGATACTTTTCGGAAACACCAAGGTGTTCAACAATCAAAACTGGCTCGGAAATCGCAGGGTATCGACCGATACCGTAGGAGTGTCGATCGATACCGAGACCTGCAATTCGTGGGTATTGCTGAGTTTCTGCGAAATTCATCTGAAACCCAGTTTCAATGACGTAAATGGATTCCTCTTGTAGTTGATCATCAATAGGGACGTCTGCATCGATCCGAATCCTCGAGAGATGGTCAGCGACTCCGTTCTCTATGCCTTTCTTGTCCTTAACCTCGATGTCGAAAACTTGTAGCAAAAGAACCCAACGACAAAGACGAGGCTTGAGATCCTTATTCTGCATCAGATATTTGAGAGCAGCATGATCTGTATGAACAATCACTTTGCTCCCAATCAAGTAGGATCAAAATTTCTCAAAGGAGAAAACAACTGCAAGTAGTTCCTTCTCTGTGGTGCTGTAATTCCTCTGAGCATCATCCAATGTCCTGCTGGCATAGTAGATAACGTGCAGCTTCTTATCCTTCCTCTGACCCAGAACCGATCCAACAACAAAATTGCTAGCGTCGCACATGATCTCAAAAGGCAGAGTCCAATCAAGAGGTTGCACAATAGGAGCACTCACCAAAGCCTTTTTAATCTCCTCAAAGGCTGCAAGACAATCAGGTGTGAAATTGAATTTGATCTCCTTGCATAATTGAGCGGTGAGTGGGCGAGCTAGCTTGGAGAAATCCTTGATGAACCTTCTGTAAAACCCAGCATGACCAAGGAAACTTCGAATATCCTTCACAGAAGTCGGTGGTTGGAGACTTGTCATGACCTGAATCTTGGCTTTGTCAACTTCGATCCCAGCTTCAGAAACCTTGTGCCCAAGCACTATGCCATTTTGAACCATAAAGTGACACTTTTCCAAATTAAGGACCAAGTGTTTCTCTTCGCATCTCTCTAGCACCTTGCACAAGTTGTCCAGACAGCTCTTGAATGATGATCCATACACTGAAAAATCATCCATGAACACCTCCATAAAATCTTCAATCATGTATGTGAAGATAGACATCATACATCTCTGAAAAGTGGCTGGAGCATTACACAATCCAAATGGTATTCTCCTGTATGCGAACGTGCCATAGGGACATGTGAAAGTTGTCTTCCCTTGGTCATCTGGATGTATCGGAATCTGGAAGAAACCTGAATATCCATCGAGAAAACAGTAGTAGGGATAACTAGCCAACCTCTCCAACATCTGGTCAATGAATGACAATGGGAAGTGATCTTTCCTTGTGGCTGCATTCAACTTCCTGTAATCAATGCACATTCGATGCCCAGTAATAGTGCTAGTAGGAATCATCTCATCCTTCTCATTCTTCACCACATTTATCCTTCATTTCTTAGGAACAACGTGCACTGGACTGACCCAAGAACTGTCTGAGATGGCATAGATAACTCCTGCATCTAAAAGTTTCATGACCTCTTTCTTAACCACTTCCTTCAGGTTTGGATTCAGCCTCCTCTGATGCTCAATTGAAGCTTTTGACTTGTCCTCAAGATGAATCCTATGCATGCACAGGTCCGGTGATATACCTGAAATGTCATCAAGAGAATAGCCAAGAGCTTTGCGATACTTGCGCAGCTTGCTCAGCAGTAAGGTAATCTCTGCGTTGTTCAAGGAAGCATAGATGATCACTGGGTATTTGGAATTAGGACCAAGAAAACCATACCTCAGATTTGCTGGAAGTGGTTTGAGTTCCACCTTAGGAGCTTTCTCCTCGCTCAAATCTCCAAGCCCAGCAGCTTGCTTAGAACTTTCGGCCAACTCTCTTTCTGGTCGCAGGGTATCGAACGATACTAGGTGAGTATCGATCGATACTGGCGGTGATGTATCGAGCATCTTCGCGTATTCAGCAGCAACATCACTCGAATAGACCTCTGACTCAGCTGAACAGAACAATGCCCTCTCCAATGGGTCCTCAGGATGCATCTCCAGGAAGTACTCTTCAGCAATGTCACTGAAGGTATCAACAAAGAAAGTCTGCCCATCGATGGTTGGTCTTTTCATCATCTTCTCCATGTTAAAAGTCATGACCAACTCACCGATGTTAAGAGCTATCTTCCCATTCCTGTAATCAATCAGAGCACTAGCTGTTGCTAGGAATGGCCTTCCCAGGATAAGAGGATCTCTGGGTTCTGAATCATACTCCAGAACAATGAAGTCAGTTGGGATCAAGCAATTCTCAATCTTTATAGGAACATCTTCGAGCAAACCCTCTGGAAGTCTAACTGAGCGGTCAACAAGTATCAGTGAGATCCTTGTGGAAGTGAAGTCTGTCATTCCCATCCTTTTAGCAACTGAGTATGGCATGAGGTTGACACTTGAACCAATGTCACAAAGAGAACGCTCAAATATGTCTGTAAAGATCGTGGAATCCAAGACAAAACTCCCTAGATCTGGTAGGTTCGTTGGGATCATGTTGGTTAGGATTGCATTGCACTCATGAGTAATCATCAAACATCCGTCTTCAAGGTTCACATTGATGGACACCATCTTCTTGACATATCTCCTGAAAGCCGGGGAAGTTTTGATAGCATCGATGAAAGGAAGTTCAACAACCAGCTTGTCCAAAATTTCCTTGCATCTAGAGTCTTCTACCTCCTTCTTAGTCTTCCCAATAGCTCTGGGATAAGGTATCCTCGGTATGTAAACTCTCTCTGCAACCGCTTTAGGTATTTCCTCCATAACCTTAGGTGTTGTATCGATTGCAGGTTCAGTGTCGATCGATACAAGGGTGGTATCGATCGATACACGGGACTTTGAGTTTTCCCGTGAAAGTATCTTGATCGGTGTCGATCGATGCTGGCTAGTGTCGATCGATACCCTGGGATTTCAGAATCCTCATCGTCAGACTCGACGAAATTTTCAGCAGTTTGGCCAATTTTCGCTCTTGACGTTACCTCTTTTCTACTTCTCAAGGTAATTCCATTGATGTGTGCCATTGGGTTCTCTCCTTTCCCTGGAAGAAAACCTTCATGTCTTTTCGCACCCTCTGAAGTCTGGGCTACTTGAGTTTTCAGCTTCTTCTGGTGAATACCAAGAGCATCGATCATTCCACTCAGATCTTTGTACATAGCATATATCTTACCATTGAAGATCACTGTTATCTGCTGCTGTCCTTGAACCAGCTGTTCTAGCATAGACTCAATCTTGCTCTCTGGGGTTTGAGCAGGTATAGGTTGATAAGATGAATTCCCATAGTTCCTGGTGTAACCACTGTTCTGAGGAGATTTCTGGTTGAATTGATTCGACCCAAAACCACTCGTATTAGCATCAGATTTGAATCCTCTTTGCTGGAAATTGTTGTTGAAGTTTCGGTTGTTATTGAATTGGTTCCTCTGGCCCTGAAAACCAGAACCACCAATGTAGTTAACATCGTCTACTTCACCCTCATTGAACACCTCAACATCTTCAGCAAAATGAACGGCCTTCGCTGTCTTGCCCATCAGAAGACTGTGCATAGAATCCAGCTTGGCCTGAACTTCAGCAATCTTCGATCCATCCATGTTCCCATTCTGTCTCTTTCGCTCAAGGTTTGCATTTTTGGTGCTATTGCTAGACGCAAAATTCTCAATAAGCACATAAGCATCATCTGGATACCTGGTATTGAAATTTCCATTGCTCGAAGCATCCAAAGTCATCTGATACCTCCAATCAATCCTTCTGAAAAAGAAACCCATCAACTGAACATCAGAGTACCCGTGATGTGGACAATCTCTCTGGTATGATCTGAATCTCGTCCAAGCAGCCTTGAACGCCTTAGTAGGTCCTTGAGAAAACTGGGAGATCTTGTTCCTTAGATCCTCGGATCGTGCATCATCATAGAAGTTGTTTAGGAAGGCAGTCTTAGTCTCTTCCCAAGTAGTCAGTGATCCAGGAGGTAACTGCTTCAGCCAGTAAGTCGCATCTCCACCAAGAGAGTATGGGAAGAGCTTGCAGAAGAGGTAATCATAGGACACTCCATTGCTCTTGATGCTAATGACCAAATCCTCAAACCTCTCAATATGGTCCATGGGATGTTCATTGGAAAGACCATGAAAAGGGTGCTATCCCACAAGAGTGCAGTATGTAGGTTTCAGCTCAAAGTAGTTCCTCGGAAACGCAGGAGGACGAATCGCTGATCGATTCGCATAAAACTGATCGGGCATGTTGTACTCACCAATCGTTCTACCACGATTAACCACAACGTTCCATGCGTTCGCATTCCCAGCGATAATCTCCTCGACAACAGGAGCAGGTGGAATGATGTTCCCCTTTCCATCCAATTGTTGCCCTCGCGCATTGCACAACTGACCCTCTTGGTCTCTGAAAGCACCAGCTTCATCTCGAACCAAAACCAGTGGATTGTTGGTCATCTCTGCTGGCTTCTTTGCTCTTCTGTTTGTGCGCTCCACAAGTGCTAGCTGCTCTAATGACAGTTCAACTAGCTGAGTGTTCTTGTTCCTTCTGGTTTCACGAATAGGCATACACCTGAAAACAAAAGTCAAGAACGTAAGTAACTGAAATTTACGACGGGTATCGACCGATACCACTGGGGTGTCGATCGATACTCAACGATTTAGACAAAATTCTTAGCTAAAATCTAATGGCGAATTGAGTCCCCGGCAACGGCGCCAAATTTGATATGCTCAAATTAATACCCTAAAAGTACTAAAGCAGTAGTTGTAGTAAGTGTAGGGGTCGAACACAAGAACTCAAGAAATCACACAATAGATCAGATAGATTCGAATTAAGCTAAACCAAAAGATGTAATTGAAAACTAGTATGCAATTAAAAGTGTTGTAAGTCGATTGGGAGAAATATAGGTTCAGGGTATTTCTTAGGAAATCAATGAATGCAGATAAACTAACTAATCAGGGTTCATGTTAAGCACGGTTCTTGAACTCAAATCACTAAAGTATAATTAACCAACTCTCGTTGCGAGAATTATCTAAGTCTAAATCCTAGAATTCCAAATCTCTTTGCGAATCCTAAAGTCTAAACCAGCTTTTAGTTCAAGTTTGATTTGTTCACAAAACAACTAAACCAAATCTCTTTGCGAATAGTTATTTTGCTCACCCTAAGTTCTATCAGGTAATTAATCGCACTCTCGTGCCTAATCAATTATCCTAGGATCTAAGTAGTAGGTGATAAATCTAGAATTAGTTTTAAGAACAACCTATGGTGAAGAAACTAATTCAGATTATGAACCCTAAACAATAAATCAACCTAGCATTCAAAGAAATCCCTTATGAGAACCCTAAACCTAACATGAGATCTACTCAGACATGGAAATTGAAGCAATAGACATGGCTGAAAAAATACTCAAATAGATAATAAGAAAGAGTAACAAAAGGGTTCGAAATCTTCTCTCTGACGAACAGAGTTTCAGACTTGTCTCCATTCAAAAGCTCTCTCACAAAGCCAAAGTAAAATAAAGCATAGCCATCAAAGTGGCTGTAAAATCTTAATAAATAACCTAAGTCACGTTTTGGGGCTTCTTAATTATAAATAATAAAGTTTTCTGGACAATTTTGCAATTCTTTAACTCTTGGAAAAGTCGCGACTCATGTCTGCTGCAGTGAGTATCTACCGATACTAGTCAGTATCGATCGATACCTAGGCTTCAAATCGGGTACGCAGCAACACGAACTTCTGCTTTGCTCCAAAATACTCCAGAAAGCTCCAATATCTCCAATCATGCTCCAAAGGTGCTAAAACATGTAAAAGACTCTAAAACACTACGAAATAGCAGAAAGACTCTATAAAACGGACTTATATCATGGCTTAAAAAAGGTAAAAACCATGATATATCATGTACGTATAAAAGAAATCTCGATTTAAAATAATTGGCAAAATATCATCTCTTCCATAAACTTTGAGGACTAGTTTGGAATTCGGTATGGTATCATTTGTACCAATTTTTCTAATTTTATAATGATGAATATCTTAAAGGAAAAAAAAAATCATTTAACATCTTCTACTATTATATGACATAAGAAATAAAATAGTTAATATTGAATCAAATAGATATCTACCCATATTAAAACATAGTAAAAAAATATGCATAAAAAGTGAAAATAGTAAAAGAAAACATAAACATTCTAAGTAAAAATAAAAAATATTTACGTAAAAAAAATGATATGTGTGTTTGCGCGGGCATTCACCTAAACTAAATAGCATATAATAAAAGTAATTTCAAAGCAATAGTGGAGAAAAAACAAGAAATCCGTCTCATAGTGGTACAAAGTTATTGTGAATATTTTAAAGAAAACAAATCATTTAATATCTTTTACTATTATATGCCATAAAAGGTAAAATAATTAATACTCAATTAAATATAAATCTATACATATTAAAAACATAAGCATATTAAGAAAAAAGTGAAAACAGAAAAAAAACAAACATAAACATACTAAGTAAAAAACAATTATGTAAGAAAAATGATATATGTGTTTAGTGTAAAATAAAAAATAATTTAAAAAAAAAAAGAATGGAGAGAAAATAAAAAAACCTTCTCATAGTGGTAAGATGTTATTGTAAATTAATTTAACATCTTTTTCTAGTATATGACATCTGAAAATAAAATAGTTAATACTGAATCAAATATAAATCTACACATATTAAACCATAGTAAAAAATCTATTTGTATATTAAAACACAGAAAAAAATTGAAAAGAGTAAAAAAACATAAACATATTAAGTAAAACAAATATTTACGTAAAAAATGATATGCGTGTTTGTGCGGGTATTCACCTAAATGAAATATCATCAAATAAAAGTAATTTTCTTAAAAAGTAGAGATAAAAACAAGAAAACCTTCTAGGGTTGATGTGATGATTTTTCGCTCAAGACTCTCCTCCTCGCCCAGAGGCTTTGGAGTTACTCTCCGAGAGAAAACTCTCCTTCCCCCCCCCCTAAAATTTCTTGATTTTGCTCGATTTCGTAGAACTTTCCTTTCTACTACAAGCCTCGTCGCTGAATTTCTAGGGTTCCTTCTCCCTCAGCAGCCGCATCCCCTCCCCTTGTTATCTAATAGTCATCCTGTTCTTTTGGAACACGAAGCACTCTTCTTGTTACTGATGGATGGTACACTGAATCTGGCGATGCAAACAATGAACCTTGAGGAGGATTTACCGGTAAACATTATGGAAGATGGTAACTTCAGTGCGGTGGAGAGGAGCTCACGGAGTCTGATTGGTCGCTTACTAAACCCTGATTCTCAGAATATGGCTCGGATGTTGAGATTGATGCCTAGGATTTGGAGGATTTATGAGAGGGTAAGGAGAATTGCGTTGACACGGGACACATTTTAATTTGTTTTTGAATGGGAAACATATCTTCTAACAGTGATGAAGGCGGGTTTATGGTCCTTTGATGAATGGGGGATGGTTCTGGAACGTTGGGTAGAGCCTCCTCCTCTTGATTTTCAGAAAACAGCGCCTGTTTGATTGAAGCTGCACAAGATCCCAATGAACTTTTTCACTTTGGCGACCATCGGGGCTATAGTAGATCAGATTGATCATGTGAAACAAATTGATTACGATCCAGAAAAACCGCTTTTGCAGGCTGTTTTCAGAGTGATGGTGTCGATAAACCTCGAGAATCCTGTCCGCGACACGAAATTGTTGAATCTTCCACGTGGTGCGGTGGCCATAGTGGAAGTGGAATATAAAAAGAAATTTAAAAAAATGCATCCATTGTCTTCGTTTAACCAATGAGAAACAGAGGTGTCCATTGCTACAGGGGACCAAACTCAGAGGTCACAACTCTGGGAGTAGGCAGTCGGCTCTCCCCCCCCCCCTTGCACCAGCTATTCACCGTCGCCACCATACCAACCTTGCTAATCAAATCATGCCCCTCATAAGTCCCTCGATCCCGCCTGGATTTGAACTGCAACCTACGTTAGTCACTCCAGAAGTTTTAGAGCAGATGCGCATCTATATGAATTGTGGTGACCCAATAAAATGACTTTTGCGAGAACATGATATATCATGGTTTTTACCCTATTTAAGCCATGATATAAGTCCGTTTTATCGAGTCTTTATTCTATTATAGAGTCTTTTAGAGTCTTTTACAGGTTTTAGCACATTTGGAGTATTATTGGAGATATTGGAGTTTTATGGAGCATTCTGGAGCGGAACTGAAGTCTGATGACTAAGTGCCCGATCTGAGCGACACGCATCGATCGATACCCCCTGGTATCGATCGACACCCATCGAGAGATCACGGGCCACGACTTTTTATGAAGTTTGAAGAATTGCAGATCTTGTCCAGAAGACTTTGATATTTACAAGAAGACCCCAATTCGTGTTTAGGTTATTTAATTAGGATTTACAGCCACTTTGTAGGCTATGCTTGATTTTGTATGCTTTATTTTACTTTGGTTTTTGGAGAGACAACTCTGAACTCCTGTTTTTATTGATTCCTTTTAATGATCTATTCAATCTTGTTGCTTTCAATCTCCATGTCTGAGTAGATCCACTTTAGGTTCAGGGTTCTCATAAGGGTTTTCTCTGGATGCTAGCTTGATTAGTTTATAGGATTCACCATCTGAATTAGTTCTTCGCTTAGGTTGTCTTCAAAGCTAATTCTAGGTTGACGAATTTGGAACTTAGATCTTAGGATAATTGATTAGGCACGACAGTGCGATTAATTACCTGATAGAACCTTAGGTGAGCAAATTGATTATTCGCAAAGAGATTTGGTTTAATTGATTTGTGAACATATCAAACCTGATATTAAAGCTGATTTAGACTTTAGGATTCGCAAAGAGATTTGGAATTCCTAAGATTTAGATTTAGATAATTCTCGCAACGACAGTTGGTTAATTATACCTTAGTTATTTGAGTTCAAGAACTGCGCTAAATCTGAATCCTGTTAGTTAGTTTATCTGCATTCATTGATTTCCTGAGAAATACTCTGGGCCTATATTTCTCCCAATTGAATTACAACTCTTTTAATTTCTGCACTGCTTTCAATTACATCTGATTTGCTTGGCTTAATTCGATACTATATAATCTATTGTGTGATCTCCGTGAGTCTTTGTAGTTCGACCCCTAACTATACTATAACTACTGCTTTAGTACTTTTAGGGTATTAATTTCAGCATATCAAATTTGGCGCCGTTGTCGGGGACTCAATTTCGCCATTAGATTTTAGCTGTCGAGTTTCCACTACGCCCGTCGGTATCGATCGATACTCTGTAGTATCGGTCAATACTCGTCGTTTCTTTTTGTTGATATCGATCGACACCACTTGGTATAGGTCGATACTCAACGTATTTTTTTTGGTTGCTTACGTGCCTTGTCTAGTGTTTTGTTTTCAGGTGTATGCCTGTTCGTGAAACCAGAAGGAACAAGAGCACTCAGCTAGTTGAACTGTCTTTGGAGCAGCTAGCACTTTTGGAACGCACAAACAGAAAGACAAAACAAACATCATGGATGAACAACCCAGTGGTATTAAGAGCTGATGAAGCTGGAGTCTTGAGAGACCAAGAGGGTCAAGTGTGCAATGAGAGAGGGCAGCGACTTGATGAAGCTGGAAACGTCATTGTCCCTCCTGCTGCTGTTGTTGAGATTGTCGCGCCTGCTACGCAAGCCAACGTTGGGAATGATGCAGGTGATCGAGTTAGGACACTTGGCGAGCACAACAGACCTGATCAGTTCTATGCCAATCGATCTGCGATTCGCATCCCAACTTTTCAGAGGAACGACTTCGAGCTGAAGCTTGCGTACTATGCTCTCGTGAGTCAGAGTCCTTTCCATGGCCTATCTCATGAACATCCCATGGATCATATCGAGAGGTTCAAAGATTAGGTCACTGGTATGAAGTACAATGGAGTGCCCAATGAGTTCCTCTTCTGCAAACTTTTCCCATACTCTCTTAGTGGGGATGCTGCTTATTGGCTGAAGCAGTTGGCTCCTAGTTCGCTAACTACATGGGATGAGACGAAGAATGCATTCCTGTGCAATTTCTATGATGATGCGAGATCCGAAGAGCTCAGGAACAAAATTTCCCAGTTTTCTCAAGGTCCAATCGAGGCACTCAAAGCAGCTTGGATTCGTTTCAAGTCATACCAGAGGGATTGTCCGCACCATGGGTTCAATCAGGTTCAGCTGATGGGTACTTTCTACAGAGGGATCGACTGGAGGTACCAGATGGCTCTGGATACTGCGAGTAATGGGAACTTCAACACCAGGTATCCAGATGATGCAGTTGTGCTAATTGAGAACTTGGCGTCTATTAATAGCACCAAGAATGCTGATTTCGAGAAGAAGAAGTAGTCTGCATGAATTGATGGATCTCAGATTGCTGAAGTTCAAGCGACGCTGGATATTTTGATTGGGAAGTCGAAGAAGGCTGTACACTTTGCTGATGGAGTCGATGATATCGGTGGAGCTGAAGTGGAGGATTGTAACTACGTTGGTGGTTCTGGATTTCAGGGTCAGCAATTTGGGTACAACAACAACCGAAACTTCAACAACAACAATTGCAATTACGGGAACTCTTCGTACCAACCCATTCCTCCAAAGTCCACAGAGAATAAGATGGAATCCATGCTTGAACAGATTCTTCAGGGACAGCAAAAACTGTAAGTGGATTTCAATGGGAAGATTGACCATCTGTATACTGATCTGAATGGGAAGATTGACCATCTGAATGGGAAAATCGAGGCTCTCAATACCAATCACAGGATGCTGGAAACGCAAGTAGCTCAGACTGCAGCAAATGCCAAGGGAAAGTCGGTTCATTCTCACAATGCACACGTCAATGCAATCAGCTCAAGTGTAGAAAATTTCGATGAGGATTCATAAATCGCAAGGGCATCGAACGATACCAGCCAGTATCGATCGATACCAGTCCAGACACTTGCACGAGTGAATCCAAAATCACATGTATCGATCGATACCCCTTCTGTATCGATCGATACCAAGACGCAGATCGAGAAAGAGCCTGAAATTGTCAAGGAGAGGGTGTATATACCCAAGATACCTTATCCTATGCCTCATATTATGACAAGGAAGGAATGGGAGGACGCTAGATGCAAGGCTTTGCTGGATAAGCATAATGTGGAGCCTCCTTTTGATGATGATATATCTGCTAGGGATTCAAGAGCGAGAGTATCGATCGATACCCCACCTGGTGTCGGTCGATACCCCTCGCAGATCGAGCCAGACACTATGAAAACGCCTGAGTTGATTGAAGAAAGAGTTCGCAAGCCCAAGAAGCTGAATTCTATTCCTCAACATCTCAGAGACCCCATCACTCCAAAGCAGCTGCTTGGCTTTGAGAAGAGAGTACGAAGGATACCCGACTCGTTCACTTTTGAAGAAGCTCTAGAGGGCTGGCCTCTGCTAAGTCACTTCAAAGATTGCAGAGAAACTGAGGAAGAGATTAAGTGATGCGTCCCTGCTTGATCAACTCCGGAGGAAGGCTGATGAAGATGAATCTGCAACAAGCTGGTGGCGATGGTGATGATTCGCGGTGATGATGATGTTTAGATGGACGTGATTTGCGATGATAAACGGGATTGATAGAAGTGATTTCGTGGATAGATTGCAGGTGATTAGATGAAAGAACAGATAGTAGAGTTTCTGGATCACACAGGTGTATAGAAACTCGGATTCAACAAAGGAATCAGGTTGAGAGAAGAAACACTGTTTTTGTGCAAATTGCATCTAAATTCTTCGCTGAAAAAAAACAAAGGCGGCCATAGGGTTTTATAAGCCAGCCATAGGGTTTTATAAGCGTGGCTTATGGTTTTATAAGCCTGGCTTAGGGTTTTATAAGCGTGGCTTAGGGTTTTATAACTCAACCCTAGCGACACGACAAGCGTTTGAAATAAAACAACAAGGTGTCTAAAGTTTAAATAAAACAACGAGGCGTCCCAACCCTAAGGTTCCTAATCGGTGCACCTCTAAACAACTAAGTATTAAGCCAGTGTGACTTATACCTTATTACCCATTGGTCATAACTCCTAAGTAACTCGCCGTAGTGAATCATCTGCCTCGTTAAAAACCCTGTTGAGAAAACCCAGTGGGACAAAACTCAACATGGGAAAAGAGTACAGAATCTTCACCTAAGTTACTTAGTCTTCAGGACCGGGTGTAGTCTTCAAAGTGGAGATGTTGAAGACTTGGATCGATGGCAGATTGAGTGATGAGTGAGTGAGAGTGAGAGTGAAGTAGGTCTGAGTGAGCTTCACTGTGAGTGAGAGAGTGAGCTTCACTGCTATCTTCTTAGTTCTGGTTCGAATTACTCCATCTGGCTCCAACTCCTTGTCTGCTTCTGCTTCCTTAGTTTCCTTGCTGGCCATGATCACATCATTAAGGCACTCTTCATCAAGGCAAGAAGCAAGTCACTACCACTGAGGCAGTTGACTAAGAGAGAAGACCCAGGGATATTCTCTGTTCCATGCTCTATCTCTGGAGTTGAATTTAAAGAGTCTCTCGTTGACTCATGAGCCTGCGTCAATGTCATGTCAAGGGTGATTGCAGAGAGATTGGGAGCTGATATTCGACATCCCAAGATGTCTATCACATTCCCAAACTGTTCAACCTCACTCCTGTATGGTGCAATACCTGATTTGATGATCACAGTAGGAGATTGTCTGGTTCCTACTGACTTTCAGGTTGTGGAGATGAGTGCAATATCTCGTACGCAATTGATTCTTGGAAGACCGTTCATGGCTACGGTTGGTGCGATTATGGACACGCCGGGCAAGAGAATCTCGTTCTCATACATTGACAAGGAGGTGTTCTACGAAGCCATTCCTCCTAGAGAAGCTCCCGGTCGTGTCTCTTGCATCGAGGTTGTCACAGGAGAGACATTAGCAGTTGATCTTTTGGAAGAGCCTCCTGACGAGCCAACTGTCACAGACGTTTCAGTTGAACCGCCCAGCATCCCCAAGGAAGTTGTCAAGAAGGCTAAGGCAACAAAGAAGAAGGCCAAGAGCAAAAGAGTCAAGGATCCCCATGTCACATTGATTCCTCAAAAGTGTGATGGAGATTCGATTGAGTACAAGGTGAAGTGCAAAGGAGCTTCGAAGCCATTCTCTAAGGCTAGAGTTCTTCTTACTTCGGAGCTGAAAGAGAAGGGAAAAGAGTTTGTGGAAAGTATGTTGAGCAAAACTCTGAAGATAGCGATGTCAAGTTGTGGAGCCTTTTTCGGTGCAAGCTCCCATTCTTATCCTGCCTGAGAGCGTTACAGTCAAGCTAATGACGTTAAACAAGCGCTTGGTGGGAGGCAACCCACTGGTGAGTCTGTTTTTGAGTCGTTTTTCTTTTTATTTTTCGTTCTGTGTTTGTGTCAGGATAAACAAGGAACAAAACTCGAAATCGCCTCAGTGTCGATCGATACCCTGTTAGTATCGGTCGACACCAATCGCGAATAGATGGATCATCATATCGATTTAAGCCTGGTATCGATCGATATCAGGCTGTGTGTCGATCGATACTCGATGTTCCAGCAAGGTAACTTCTTGTTTTTCCTAATTTTATTATGTTCTTTTGTTTTCTTTCGCTGACTCTAGGCTAGATAACACTGGGAACAGTGTTGTTCAAGTCTAGGGGAGGTGTCTGCTGACATTGTGTTTGTTTTTCTTAGAGTCAGTTGTTTTATCGAGTCAAAATCAATTTATTGAGTCAAAACTTGTTGGAGATGATGATCATGTGCTTGAACCTATTGATGTGATTTTGTTTTTGAGTGCACAGTGTTACAGGATCAGTTCTAGATCAACTAATGAAAAATCCAAAGACTGGCCAGTTGACTAGAAAACATCCATGTCTCCAGCAGAGTTCTTCTGAAGCCTGAGCCAAATTTTTGAACTTCATCAATGTGGTTAGTGTTTTTAGAGCTTGATTCATCATTCATATCTGATAAAGGAACCCATATGTTTAGAGTAATGGTATCTCTCTCCCCTGTTATAAGTTGATAAATAAGAGCATAAAAGATGAGATGATTTTCTTCTGAGAAGAGGGCTAGGAAAATTTCCAGCGATCCCATTATTCTACTTAAGAGGGAATGATCACACAAAGGTTGAAAGCGAGGTTAGGAAAATTTCTCGTGATACCACTATTCGCCTAAACCTTTGATACATAGAGAGGGAAGAACCGGGGATTCGGTGGCAAACACCATCAATACTCGCGTTTCGGACCTTGATGTGTATATGCAGATCTAAAAAAAGAGAACATAATAAGAAATAAGTCTGGGGGAGAGAAAGTGATACAAAAAGTGTGAAAATGGGTGGTTCCTTGTCATGATATTGTATGGTAAAGAATCTAGAAAGTTCTTGAACATTGGCTGCAGCGATGAAACTGGTGATGCGGGTTTTATTTGAACTATGCTGCGAGATAATGTGTGGAGTCTGGAAAAGCTGCGAATGTCTACGGAGAAGTACATGGTGGTCAGATCAAAAGCTGGTTATGTGACATTTGGGTACATGGGAAAAGGATCTCTGCGATGGTTCATGAACAGGTGAGTCTCCGCGTTTTCAAACCTCTTTCTCTAGTTTAGTTTTCTATTTGCTTGAGGGTAAGCAAAAGGCTAAGTTTGGGGGAGTTGATATATCATGGTTTTTACCCTATTTAATCCATGATATAAGTCCATTTTATCGAGTCTTTATTCTATTATAGAGTCTTTTACAGGTTTTAGCACATTTGGAGTATTATTGGAGATATTGGAGTTTTATGGAGCATTCTGGAGCGAAACTGAAGTCTGATGACTAAGTACCCGATCTGAGCGACACGCATCGATCGATACCCCCTGGTATCGATCGACACCCATCGAGAGATCACGGGCCGCGACTTTTATGAAGTTTGAAGAATTGCAGATCTTGCCCAGAAGACTTTGATATTTACAAGAAGAACCCAATTCGTGTTTAGGTTATTTAATTAGGATTTACAGCCACTTTGTAGGCTATGCTTTATTTTGTATGCTTTATTTTACTTTGATTTTACTTTTGGTTTTTGGAGAGACAACTCTGAACTCTTGTTTTTATTGATTCCTTTTGATGATCTATTCAATCATGTTGCTTTCAATCTCCATATATGAGTAGATCCAATTTAGGTTCAGGGTTCTCATAAGGGTTTTCTCTGGATGCTAGGTTGATTAGTTTATAGGATTCACCATCTGAATTAGTTCTTCGCTTAGGTTGTGTTCAAAGCTAATTCTAGGTTGACAAATCTGGAACTTAGATCTTAGGATAATTGATTAGGCACGACAGTGCGATTAATTACCTGATAGAACCTTATGTGAGCAAATTGATTATTCGCAAAGAGATTTGGTTTAATTGATTTGTGAACATATCAAACATGATAATAAAGCTGATTTAGACTTTAGGATTCGCAAAGAGATTTGGAATTCCTAGGATTTAGATTTAGATAATTCTCGTAACAATAGTTGGTTAATTATACCTTAGTGATTTGAGTTCAAGAACTGCGCAAATCTGAATCATGTTAGTTAGTTTATCTGCATTCATTGATTTCCTGAGAAATACCCTGGGCCTATATTTCTCCCAATTGAATTACAACTCTTTTAATTTCTGCACTGCTTTCAATTACATCTGATTTGCTTGGCTTAATTCGATACTATATAATCTATTGTGTGATCTCCGTGAGTCTTTGTGGTTCGACCCCTAACTATACTATAACTACTGCTTTAGTACTTTTAAGGTATTAATTTGAGCATATCAGAACACAAAATGAAGAAAACGTTGGATGATATGTCCAATGATCCTGAAACACAACGATCTTATCTTAGACTCGAAGCTCCTCCTATTTTTACTGCCACCTCTCATCAAAGCAGGGAAAATCACGACGATATTAAGCAAGAGAAATCCTTGATGAACATTCTGTAAAACCCAGCATGACCAAGGAAACTTCGAATATCCTTCACAGAAGTCGGTGGTTGGAGACTTGTCATGACCTGAATCTTGGCTTTGTCAACTTCGATCCCAATTTCAGAAACCTTGTGCCCAAGCACTATGCCATCTTGAACCACAAAGTGACACTTTTCCCAATTAAGGACCAAGTGTTTCTCTTCGCATCTCTCTAGCACCTTGCACAAGTTGTCCAAATAGCTCTTGAATGATGATCCATACACTGAAAAATCATCCATGAACACCTCCATAAAATCTTCAATCATATCTGTGAAGATAGACATCATACATCACTGAAAAGTGGCTGGAGCATTACAAAATCCAAATGGCATTCTCCTGTATGCGAACGTGCCATAGGGACATGTGAAAGTTGTCTTCCCTTGGTCATCTGGATGTATCGGAATCTGGAAGAAACCTGAATATCCATCGAAAAAACAGTAGTAGGGATGACTAGCCAACCTCTCCAACATCTGGTCAATGAATGGCAATGAGAAGTGATCTTTCTTTGTGGCTGCATTCAACTTCCTGTAATCAATGCACATTCGATGCCCAGTAATAGTGCTAGTAGGAATCATCTCATCCTTCTCATTCTTCACCACAGTTATCCCTCCTTTCTTAGGAACAACGTGCATTGGACTGACCCAAGAACTGTCTGAGATGGCATAGATAACTCCTGCATCTAAAAGTTTCATGACCAGAAACCATTCAGTCCGTCCATATGACGACACTCATTTGGAACTGTCATGGGTTGAGGAACGACATGACGGTTCGAAGCTTAGAGGAAATGTGTCGTGAGCATTTCCCGGACTTTGTGTTTCTCCTAAAGACTAAAACCTCTAGTGATCACGTGTTGAGTAGTACAAGATCGTTGGGTTACGACCACAATCATTTGGTGAACCCAGTGGATCTTAGTGGTGGTTTGGCTTTATTTTGGAGACAATCGCATAAGGTGGATATTATATATTCTGACAATAGAATAATTGACACGCAAGTGGAAGTTGGGTCCCTCACGTTTTTTATAACGTTCGTCTATGGTGATCATGTGAGGCACCTAAGAGGTCGAGTATGGAAGAAGATCTCGGATATCAGTATTATTAGAGACTCATCATGGTGTATTGCTGGAGATTTCAATGAAATCATGAACAATGGTGAAAAAATTGGTGGACACCCGAGAGCCGAAGCGTCCTTCTATCCCTTCCGAAGGCTGATACGAGAGTGTCGTATCAAGAAAACCCCAAGTTCTGGTAATAAGTTTTCTTGGGGTGGTATGAGAGAAATAGTGGATTTGAATGGCTTGAAAGAGACCGTGTGGTTTTAATGTAGATTGGATAGAGCATTCGAGAACGCGGAGTGGTAAAAACTCTTTCTATGTACGCTTTCGACTTATTTGAAGAGAGTGAGATCTGATCATCAGCCCTTATTGACGAAGATAGAGATGGATACTCCGGTCCGTACAGGTCATTTCGTTTTGACAGGAGGTGGTGCGATAAACCAGAGATTCATGAAATTATAAAAAATAGCTGGAATTCCCAACCCAGAAATGGTAATTTCAAAGTATCGAATCATATATATGGGTGTCGTAAAGCCTTAGCGAAGTGGAAGAGATCGTCAAACTCCAACTCTAAGATTAAGATACAAAAGCTTACCGAGGAACTAGACCGAATATCTTCAATGGTTAAACCAGACCTGAGGAGGATGTCAGATATCAAAACAGAGCTGATGTAGGCGATTAAAGAAGAGGAATATATTGGAAGGAGTTAAGCAAGGAAAGATGGCTTGTTGCTGGGGATAAAAACACTCGCTTCTTTCACAGCAGTGTTCAAACTCGCAAAATGAATAATCAAATACCTTCCTTACTTGATGATAATGGGGTTGAACACGTCTCGGAGCAGGAGAAAGGTAAGATAGCGGTAGTGTATTTCACGAAGCTGTTTCGTTCTTCTCACCCATCAAACCCATATGAGTTGATGGAAGGTTTCCCGGTGAAAGTATCGCATAGTATGAACCGAGACCTTATCAAAACGGTGCAGAATTTTGAGTTTAAGAGAGCGGTCAAGAGCATTAAAAGCGACAATTCTCCAGGGGCTGATGGTATGACCGGGAAATTCTTTCATCACTTCTGGGACATCACATGTCATCATATCACGGCGGAAGTTATGAAATTCTTTGAGACTGATACGCTTCCTCCTGATTGGAATTTTATCCATATTTTCCTCATCCCGAGGAAACCTAATGCAAATACTATGTCTGATCTTCGGCCCATCAGTCTATGCTCTGTTACGTATAAGATCATCTCAAAGATTTTGTGCTCCAGACTCAAGCGGATTTTACCGCAGATAGTGTCGCCGACTCAAGGTGCATTCGTATATGGTCGTCTTATCTTGGATAATCTCTTGATTTCTCATGAAATGGTGCACGTGTTGGCTATCAAAACGGACATGTCCAAAGCTTATGATCGCGTAGAGTGGGAGTTTTTAGATAAGTTGTTTCTCAGAATGGGTTTCGATACAAGATGGTGTAATTGGGTTATGAGTTGCATTCGCTTTGTCTCCTACACGGTCTTGATGAATGGCCATTGTTATGGTTGCATCCATCCTGAACGAGGCATTAGACAAGGAGACCCGCTTTCTCCATTTCTGTTTATCTTATGTGCTGAAGCTTTGGTCCATGTCATGAACAAAGCTGAGGAAGATGGAAGAATTTCGGGAATGAGATTGAACACCAAATGTCCGTCTATCCAACATCTCTTGTTCGCGGATGATAGTTTCTTTCTCTGTCGAGCTACCTTGAAAGAGTGTGTTGAATTCCTCTGTTGCCTGAAGCTATATGGTGATTCTTATGGTCAATTGATTAATTTCCAGAAATCATCCATCACATTTGGCTTAGATATCGATCCGATCTACAGAAGGCTGTTTGCTGAGCTGCTGAACATTGATAAAGAAGGAGGAGCAGGGACCTATTTGGGACTTTCGAAGTGTTTTAGTGGCTCTAAACAAAAACTTCTTGCTTTCATTGGAGAAAAATTAAGCAAACGATTGAGTGGCTGGTATGCTAAAACGCTATCTCTTGGTGGCAAAGAGGTTCTTCTAAAATCAGTGGTTGTGGTTCTACCGGTTTACGCTATGTCATGCTTTCGTCTAATGAAACATCATTATCAGAAGATCACCAGTGATATGACTGATTTTTGGTGGAATGCTTGTGAAAAGAAGCAGAAAATTCATTGGGTTTCCTTGAAAAATATGTGCAAGTCAAAGCAGAATGGTGGTCTTGGATTTTGGGATGTCGAGAACTTCAATCAGGCGCTCTTGGCTAAGCAAGCATGGAGAATCCTAAATGATCATGATAGTCTTATCGCAAAGCTATACAAAAGACGATATTTCTCCTCGAAATCATTCCTGGAATGTGGCAAAGGCTATCGCCCCTTATATGCTTGGCAAAGTATTTTGTTTGGACGAGAACTACTAGCAAGGGGTCTTATTAAGTCCATTGGGAACGGTCAGTCTACGCAGATCTGGATGGAAAAATGGATCTTGGACGAACAATCAAGAAGACCTCGCAATATGCAGTCCCTTATTGACCTTGAGCTTAAAGTTAGCTCCTATATATCCCCTAAAGATAAATGGCGAGAAAATGTAGTCACATATCTATTCCCCCCTGCTGATGTGGATAGAATTTTAAGCCTCCCTCTCGGTAATGTTGAGGATCGTTACATCTGGACTTACACCAAAAATGGAGCTTACTATGTGTGGAGTGGCTATTGGTTCTTTGCAAATCATCCACCTATTCCTCCTCCCAGCGATCTCAACACGAATGATATGCTCAAATTAATACCCTAAACAGTACTAAAGCAGTAGTTATAGTATAGCTAGGGGTAGAACCACAAAGACTCACGGAGATCACACAATAGATTATATAGTATCGAATTAAGCCAAGCCAAAAGATGTAATTGAAAGCAGTGCAGAAATTAAAAGTGTTGTAAAT
>PKML01073890.1:0-14369 GCA_002933935.1 Eutrema yunnanense
AGTATGAGGATGTTAAAGGCAAATCGCCGAACAACTTTTTTGAATGCAACAATTGTGAAGAACCTGAAGTTGACGTTGCATATCATTGGTCAAGTGTGTGCATACTCGGTGGTTCTCGTCCAATTATACTGAAAAGGTTACGTTATAGTCTTCTCAAGTTCACGTTTCATATAAACTTTTTTTTTCTTTTTTCTAAACGTTTCATTTAAACTTTAATTAACATGACAGGGAAATCAAATCATCATCAAGTGATGTTGTATTACCCTCTAATAATCAGAATGGTGATGATGCAACTTCATCTAAGAAAGAAGTTGGTAATTGTTCTTCATCAAAGGAAGTTGTCATTATTGAAGAGCTTGACAAAGGAAATCTAGATGGAAAAGTAGCTGCAAAAGGGAAAAAGGTTAGTAGTTTTTTTTGTTTTTACATGCAATCTTGATGCTGTCTCAATTCTTTAAAACGAATGATGGTTGTTTTCAGGTGAGCATACTCTATACTGGGAAGCTAAAAGACACCGGAAAAATATTTGAAACAAACCTTGGACAATCTCCATTAAGATTTCGCATAGGTAAACGATTTCATAGATTTTGTAGAATCTTTATTATCATTGTTGTTTCTCCCATCCTCAAACACAATCAGGTTTTGTTTAATTATAATGCTCTTCTTGCAGGTGGAGAGAAAGTCATAACAGGTCTCAGCATTGGTGTTGAAGGTATGTCTAGTAGCTTAAGCAGATGATTTGGACTGACAAAAAAAATTCATAAATTTTGATGTAACTTTTAAATAACAAGGCTGCGTCTCTAATTGTCAGGGATGCGAGTAGGTGCGAAAAGGAGACTCACAATTCCGCCATCCCACGGGTATGTTTCTTAGTGATATCAGTTGAGGATGTCTAGATGATTCATCTCATCAAAATGTTACTAAAACTACCTTTTGTTGTGATAAACACAGGTACTCAGAAGAAGGATTCAAAGATGTTGTGCCAAAGAATGCTTGGCTCGTCTATGAAGTCGAGGCAGTAAAAGTCAGATGATCTTTTTGGCTCCAAGTCGTCTACTTGTCTCCATGGAAAAGTTTATTGGCTCCTCCTGCCTCATGTTTTATTCTTCTTTTTTGGGATTTGTTAGCATTTTACATAACTCAAAACTCTACTGATTATTCAGTTAAAGGCCTCATTGCATGGTCTTGGTTTGGTTTTGTTATGGATTTTTTTTTTTGGTTTATTCAATGATTTTCAGAAATTAAAAAAAGTTGGACATGCACAACTACATTTTTCTGGATCATAAATCTAAAATAAGTCTATAAATATTATATGGAGAAAACTCAGAGGAGGGCTCCTATCATCACATTTGATCCAATTCTTTGTTGTAGGAATCCTAGAAACTGTTATTTACCAACAACTCTCTTGAAGGTTTTAGCCTTTTTGGGAGAAGATTATCAGTTGCAGGAATTACAAAATCTTTATCATTAAGCGTCATTGTTAAGCACTAGAAGATAAAAAAAAACCGCTATCTTGAACTCACTTGCAGATGATACAAAGCAAACACAAATCGATCAACCCTTGAAAGTCTGCAGAAGATGAAGAGAACAAATTTCAACCATTACACAACATGAGTTGGTTTACTACTTTGGATGTATAAGCAATAAAGATTACGACTTTGTTTTTATCAGATTACCACAACACACACTTAATCATAGCTACAACTTTTTAAGTTTTAAGGTAATTTAGTTATCTCTTTGGATTCATAAGCAGCATCAGCTGAAGAAGTATCTATGTCGTTGAGACCCAACTCCTCGTTTTGTTCCCATGATCTCTCGTACTCTTCATCTGTTTCAAACACAACAACAACATTTGTTACTTGAAACCCAAGAGTCCTGTCCTCCTAGTTGACATATTTTTAGTCACAACAATTTCATAATCATCCCTTTCTGAATGTTTGTTTCTCTTCGACTTATAACAAAGGAACGTATAACGGATACAACCTCTGAATATTTTTTTCAATCTTTTTCCAGAGTCCAACTTAAGGTTGTAGAGAAGGAAGATGGAGGAACTTACATGTGAGCTGATGGTCATCTTTGATATCATCTGTTACTGGTGATATAAAGGAATTCGCTAATTCATCATCAAGAATCAAAGTCCAGTGCTGTTCTAAGCTTAGTAGCTGCAAGAATAGATAAAAAAGAAAAAAAAAACAGCTTCATAATACAAACCAGATCTTATTGCTTTGCTTTTTCTTGCTTATCAAGAACAAGAGAAGGCTAATACTTAACGGAAAATCAATAAGAGTTGCTACCTTAGTTAGCCTGGATCCAAATTCTCTCCAGTTGTTCTTCTTACTCTCGTCCAAACTGTCACCAAAAGTGAATCCGTGGACTCTCGCTAAGCCTGTGAGAACACCATATCACACTTGGGTCAGTAGTTAAGAGCTACAATCCATCATTCTCACGGAAAAAAACATAGGAAGCTTCCTAAATCCAAGCAATGAAAGCTTTATAAGGAAGAACATAGGATACTTGGACCATGATGACTAATGTGTCATGGTTCTCTATATATGTTTTACAGTACTTAGACAACTTAAAAATGAATGAAGACGAAATCAGACTTAACAATGATAATGACTAGATGTTGAAAGGTCATACTTACTTTCTCTGATCTGTGTGACCAGCCCTTCTACTGTTGTTACCATTCCACCAAGTGTACCACCAGCTAGCTCCAGATCAAGTTCTGGGATTTTCACTCCTGCAGTGTCCGACTAATACACGCAAAATTCACCATTAATGTGGGAAGGTGGTTTTCCAAAAATAAAATAATGAAGACTTTTTACGGTACCAAGTACTCCCTCTGTTCTATATTAGATGAGGTTTAAGGTTTTTTCACACAAATTAAGAAAACTTGTGTAATACCATTTTTAACCTCATTTATTATTGTTTAATTTCTAATTTGCTAAATAAGTATCTTAATAATAGAAGGGCAAAAAAGTCATTTTATGGTAATTTATGCATTGGTAAGTGAAAACATCAATTAATTGTGGAAAAAACAAACTTCTTAAAACATCAATTAATTCAGAACAGAGGGAGTAAGATTTAGCACTCAGCTAGATCATTGTCAAACCTTTACATAAACTACATACATTCTGTTAACGTATGTGAAATTCTAAGCTACTTTAAGATACATAGAACGATACGAGAAATCTCTCTTGGTCCGCCACTTATCCAACATTTTCTACAGAGGTTACTGATGCAATACTAGAGCAAACAAACAAATTGAAGCGGAAAACTAACCTTGATAACATCTCGGCTAAGGTCATTGATGTTCCTCACAGAGAGAGTAATTTTCTTTCCCTTTTTAAGAATTGCACCACCAGGCTTCAACTGCTCACAAGTACCCAAAAATAATTAACAACCTAAATTCCAGGCATGTCTGCAAAATCTCTATAAGGATCAAACCAATGGAGCCCAACCTCAGAATTGCGATAGCCACAATCATCACACGTAGATGCCATGACAATAACCTCCTGAAAGTACGGGATTTCTATTCTATGTCAAGTGGTAAACAGCATCTAGGAGTTCACCAACAAACTCAAATACGTAAAACTTATTGCTGAAACCAAGGAATGGACAGATCCAAAATTTGAAAGGATACTAGTCACAAACATCCGTGTCTCGCACAGCTTCGTGCAAGCTCCGCAAGTTGAAGGGAAAGTCATGACCTGTTAGAAATGAACAATAGCAATGTGATATGAAATATATTATCACCATCTAAAATTTTTACTCAACAAAACAACCTTTGGCACTGATTTCTTTTCTCAAGTGATCATAACTGTGAACATTCAACATAACCATTCCAAAAGTTACCTCTTCAGGTGCAGTGTATCTGAACAAGTTATCGGAAATATCAGTGCTATTACTTTGAGCAATCGCCCGATTACCAGCTCTTGCTCCGATTGTTCCATGGGGTAGAGCAGCTGTTTCAGCAGAAGGTGTACCAAGGCCTCTTTCTGACTGTCCAGTCTGAGATGGGTTAGCAAGATATCCAAGTGTTGCTTGTTGCTCGGGTGTTCGCTCATAAAATTTGATCGTTAAAGAGGGATCTGGTGATGGTGCATGTCTGTCATATGTTGTAAACTTGTCATAAGCAAATAAACAAAATATAACTTCATTGTTTTTTTTTGGTATTTCCAATATGAATATCCTTACGGGTTCTCAATGAAACTGTTTCCAGCAGGATCATCCAAAATGAAGGTGAAGGATGTCTCTGCTTTGGCACAAGCTCTCAGTTTAGACAAGAATTGGTCTATTGCTTCAGCAGTTTTAGGATCCACTTTCTGTGTCAAGAAAAATCTATAGTTTAAGATATCTGTAAAACAATCAAACTGGGCATATAAGAAAATGTCCAGCTCGGTTCTTCTTGAAGGGCACTCAGTTCATCTTTGTATTTACCCTGCGTTCTTCTTGAAGGGCACTCAGTTCATCGGCAGCCCGTGCTAATATCCCTTCTACCTGGAAATTAAACAAAAAGGGGGAGTTATTGACAACTGACAAGGAGCTGAAAATTAAGAAAACAATAAAAATCTTATAAGAAAATCTTAAAAATCTTAAAAGTTCTAATCAGACTCCACTGAAAAAGAGTTAACAACAACAAGAGGGCTACGATGGCAATCTTCTCCATAGTCATTAAATGCACCGCTAATTTGTTCTCATTAGTAGACAAGACGATTTTTATGTTGTTCTAACAAATAAAGAGCCCCCCAAAATGAACTGTTCATATAGGGTCTATTCGTTTCGCAGCAGCAGGAGGCTGCGGCTGCTGCTTGCGGCTATTCGGTGTTCGTTTCCTTGCCGCAGCCTCCTGCGACCAATCGCTGCGTCCGCTAATGAAATTAAGCGTCGCGGCTAAAAATGTTGTGATTAAAGATGCAAAGACAAAAATAACCTTATGAATATTTGTGAATTACAGAAAATACCATTTACCCTAAGGGGATGTATTGAACTGACTATTTAGAGTGATTTGAATTTTAATAAGATTTCAGATGATTTTGATGGTTTTGGCTGATTTTAAAGAAGTTGTTATGATTTTGTATTAAAATCTCCTACAATCTCACCTAAAACCATGAGATTTGGATCTTTGTATTTTTAACTAAGAAAGTCTCCTAAAATAATCTAAAATCCCCTGCAGTCATTAAAATCCCAATACTTAAAACATTTTCAATAACTGTGGATTTGATATGATTTTAACAAATTCGTGTTTGAATAACAGAGAATTGTAGATGATTTTGAGGACTTTACATAAATCTCATGTTCGTTAACACTGGATTTGGGAAAATATTTTAAAATCCTTAGTTGAATAACAAGGGATTTTAAGAAAATCTAAAAATCTCTTAAAATCCACAGTTCAATACACCCCCCTAAGTCTCTCGATCTCTTCTCTTCTTTGCGCCGAAAATCCTATCTTCCCAGTCATCTCCATCTTTTTCCTCAAGTCGAACTCTGTCATGGAGCAAGAGCTGTTTTTACATGAAGACATGGCCGGTTTTGTAATCTAACAATTGCAAACGTTTTAGCAGAGAGAGATCCCCCAAGAAAGACTTCGTCATCATCCGTCGTCGGTGAGTGCTGCTTATTCTTCCATTCCTGAATCTCAAATTATTCCTTGTTTGTCTTTGAATCTCATTTTCCCGACCTGAGTTTATGTCTCAGCTCTTAAAACTTGCTTGATTTTTGCGTTTCTGGATACTTTTTTCGCTGTCTCGATCCGCGTTCGCTTACATGACATGACATGTTTTACCATTTCTGTATATGATTGCATAGTTCCTTTGTGTTTGCTGGGTTTCTTGATCTCACTTAATGTTCGGTTCCTTCGATTGATATGTATGTAATAGGATATATAGTAAGGAAGTTTGTAGAAATGTTTGCTTCGATTGATATGTATGTAATAGGATATATAGGGTCTGTTCGTTTTGCAGCCGCTGGCGTCTGCGGCTGCGGCCTGCGGTCAGACGTTGCGACCAGACGCGGCGACTGTTGTTCGTTTGGAAGCCGCGCGGCTGGTCTCTGCGACTGGTCGCAGGTTTGTTCGTTTGATAGTTGGGCGTCTGGACGCAGCGCATGGCCGCATGTCTGTTCGTTTGTCTGACGCTAGCGATAATTTTTTTTTTTTTTTTTTTTTTNTATGCTAGCCATAGTTTTTCACTTAATTCAAAAACAAGTATGATTCTAGTAGAAAAGCATGGGCCAAATTCAACAAGTTAACTCGTAATAGAACTGGACTTGGATATGATGATATGGGAAGATTGGACATGTCTGAAGATTGGTGGGATCAACGAGTAGCGGTAATTAACATTTTCTTTCTCATATACATGTTTGATCTCTTTAAATGGGTTTAGTCGTTTACAACTTTTGATTTGTTTAGTAGCTTGAGAATCTTCTGAAACTTTAAAGACTTGAGGTTGTTATACAAGGCTCGGCCTTTAGCCAGGATCAATTTGTTTGAACTAGTAGGGATATTCGGGTTTGTTTGAACTTTTGATTTCATCCAGAATTACTAGACGTTAAGTGTAAAGGGAACTGGTTTAGTCCTTTTGATTTGTTTAGGACATAAACTAGTTTAATCCTTTTGATTTGTTTAGGACAGAAACTGGTTTAGTCTTTTTGGCTAATACTTCTTGTTTATTTTTGTTATATATAGGAATGGTCTAGTGCTAGAAAATACAGAGACAAGCCGACTCCTAATATGGATTTGTTTGAAGGGGAATTTGGTGGTATTACTGTGACTGGAGCAGAAGGATGGAGTGCTCAACAAGGAAAAGCTAGTTTAAATTCTAGAGTGAATGAAGATAATGAGGATGAAGCTGATTCTGTTGATATAAACATGCAAGTGAAAGAGACACAAACCCAAGCTGTAGGGAAACAAACCCAAGCTGGAAGTTCAAGAACAAAAAGAAGGCGTACATAGAAAGATGTAGTTATAGAGACTTCTGTTGCACGTAATGCAATTCTTGCGCAGAAGAATAAAATAGCGGAACAGATGTTGGAGCGTGAATATGATTATAGTGTTGAGCGTGTACTAGAAGTACTTAGTGAATTGCCTGGAGTGAGGAAGTGGTCTCCATTTCACCGAGCATCGGTTGATCATCTTCTAGCTGATGCAGCGAACCGTCAGGGTTTTGTATAGCGTTTCCTAGTGTTGAAGACAAGATTAGCTATTTGGAGCATATGACCAGAACAAAACTCTATGATTGACTTTTGCTTATGTTTTTTTGTTTATGGTCTAGTACTTTTGTTTATAACTACTAATGATGACTGTTTTAATATTTTGGATAATGATTTCAGCTTTATTATTATATATATAATTTTGGTTTATAACTTCGTTTATGTCTTTTGGTTTAGAATTATGTTTTTAGTCTTATATAAGTTTTTGAATTTTTCAATATGGTTTTGCAGATGGTTAGAAGATGGATATTGGATGATGATGATGATGATGATGATGATGATGATGATTGTTTGATTTGCTTACTGCTGAGAGATTGAGTCATAGAACAGATCGAGAAGCAGGATGGCGTCATGTTCAACAGCTTATGCATGGATCAGATCAGCAATGTTATGATATTCTTCGAATGAAGCAAAGAACCTTTGAACATCTTTTGAAGATTTATGTAAGATGCTAGCTACGCGATATGGGTTAAGGGAGTATGAAAATGTCTACGTTGAGGAATCTGTTGCCATGTTTCTTGAGGTGGTTGGTCAAGATATGACTATGCGGGTTATAGCTGAAAGATATCAACGGTCATTGGATATAGTGAAAAGGAAAATTGATGACGTTTTGAGTGTTCTCCTCAAGTTTGCAGCGGATACACTAAAACCAGAAGAAGAGGAGTTTGCAAGAGTACACTCTGTTTTGACGAATGGGGATCGATACCGACCATTTAAAAATTGTATTGGAGCACTTGATGGAACTCATGTCGCAGTTCGTCCTCCTAGTCGAAGTGCAGAAGCATATAGAGGTAGAAAGCATGATCCTACCATGAATGTCCTTGCTATGTGTAACTTCGATATGAAATTCATATACGCATATGTCGGTGTACCAGATAGAGCACATGATTCAAAGGTATTGACTCATTGTGTGAGGTATGAATCTTCTTTTCCACATCCGCCTAATGGAAAGTACTATCTAGTTGACTCCGGATATTCCACCAGGACAGGGTATCTTGGTCCACATCGTAAGATTCGATATCATCTTGAGCAATTTGCTAGAGGAGGACCACCTACAAACACACGAGAGTTGTTCAACCGAAAGCATTCGAGTTTGCGATCATATATTGAACGAACATTTGGAGTATGGAAAACAAAATGGACACTACAAGAAAACAGAGCGATTTCCGACGGCATTTCCGACGGGCAAAAATCCGTCGGAAATTTCCGACGGCAATCCGACAGATTTCCGACGGGCGGACTATCCGTCGGAAATCCGTCGGAATTTTTGTCCGTCGAGAATCCGTCGGAAATTTCCGACGGAATACGCCGTCGGTATTTATATCCGACGGATTTATTCCGACGGATTTCTGACGGATGCTGATCTTGCCGACATGAAGCGGCGGTTTTCCGACGGAATAAGCTGTCGGTCTTTATTCCGACGGATTTCCGACGGTGTTTCCGACGGATGCTGATCTTGCCGACATGATGGCGACGGTTTTCCGACGATTGCACCCGTCGGTAATTTCCGACGGATTAGACTTTACCGACATGGTTGCCGACATCATTGCCGACATCAATAATATCTAATATTCCGACGGAATAAGCCGTCGGAATGCCGTCGGAAAACTCACAAAATTTTGCTTATAAAAACGTACTCACCTCATTCATTTAGAATCATTAAAAAAAAAAAAAACAAACACATATACAATGTCTTATTTTCGATCGTGGATGGACAAACCTCTGCGTGATCCTGTGACGGGGGAATTGACGGATGAGTTCGCACAAGGTGTGGAGGAGTTCATGAATTTTGCGGCAAACAATAGCATGACATCAGAATACGGTAAAATATATTGTTCTTGTACTAAATGTCGGAATCATAGATTAGTCTCAGTTATGGAAGTAAGGAAGCACTTATATAGGAATGGATTTATGTCTGGTTACAAGATTTGGTATACCCACGGAGAAACCGATTCAATGGTGCAATACTATGGTAGCACATCAAATAGGTTTGGTAGTACTTCGGGTACTAGGTTAGAGGAACCAACACCGGAAGTAGATGTAAACGCATGTTACACTCATATGGTGAATGATGCGTTTCGTGAAAACATTGCATCGTATCATCATGTTGAGGATGGTAATAGGATTGAGGAACCAAATTCATAAGCGCAGAAGTTTTTTGATATGCTAGATGCGTCAAAGCAGCCATTATACAGAGGATGTAGAGATGGAATATCGCCTCTTTCAACTGCAAGCAGGTTGATGACTATAAAGACGGATTTCAACTTGGCCGAAGATTGTGTTGATGCGATAGCTGATTTTGTGAGAGATGTCTTACCTGAAGATAATATTTCACCGGCTTCATACTACGAGATTCAGAAGCTTGTAGCTGGTCTTGGATTACCTTATCAGATGATAGATGTGTGCATCGACAACTGTATGATCTACTGGAGAAAGGATGAAAACCGGTTGAAGTGTCGTTTTTGTCAGAAACTCGCTATCAGGATACAGGAGGCAGAGTACCTGTTCCACATAAAAGGATGTGGTATCTTCCCCTAGCTGATAGGTTGAAGAGGTTATATCAATCCCAGCGCACGGCAGGGCCTATGAGATGGCATGCAGAACATAACTCAGCTGGAGAGATAGCGCATCCTTCAGATGCAGAAGCATGAAAACATTTTGTAGAGGTTTATCCTAGTTTTGCGTGTGAGCCGAGGAACGTATACCTGGGGTTATCTACGGATGGATTCAACCCATTTGGAAAGCATGGGAGGAAATATTCGTTGTGGCCAGTAATCGTCACACCGTATAATTTACCGCCATCTATGTGCATGAAACGAGAGTTTTTGTTCCTCACGATCCTCGTCCCAGGTCCAGAGCATCCTAAGAGATCGCTTGATATTTTCTTACAACCATTAATTTATGAGTTGAAAATGTTGTGGAAAGATGGTGTTGAAGCGTTCGATGTATCCCTGCAACAGAATTTTATGATGCGTGCGGTACTTATGTGGACCATAAGTGATTTCCCAGCTTACGGTATGCTATCTGGATGGTCGACGCATGGAAGGTTGGCGTGTCCGTATTGTCAAGATAACACTGATGCGTTCCAATTGAAGAATGGACGTAAGACTTCTTGGTTCGATTGTCATCGACGATTTCTACCGCATGATCATCCATATCGTCGGAGCACAACATTGTTTAAAAAGAACAAAAAATTTTTCGATGGTCCACCTCCTGAGGTAGATGGGAATTATATTATGAATCAGTTAAGAGATTTTGGTGCCGAGAAGACAGTTTCATGCGGGGGTAATGGGCATTATCCCGTTGACGGTTGTGGTGAGTACCACAATTGGCACAAGAAGAGTATTTTCTGGGATTTACCATATTGGAAAGACCATTTGCTGCGCCACAATCTAGATGTGATGCACATTGAAAAGAACTTTTTTGACAACATCATGAACACTGTTCTAAATGTGCAAGGAAAGACGAAAAATAATTTGAAGGCCAGATTGGACTTGCCAGATATTTGTTCCCGTAAGGAGTTGCATGTAATGGCGAACGGGAAATCACTACATCCCCCTGTTTTCCGGATGAATGCGTCTTCCAAGGAGGAGTTCTTCGATTGGATTAAGCACGGTGTAAAATTCCCAGACGGATACGCATCTAACCTTCGTAATTGCGTCGATAGTTCAGAAGGGAGGTTTTCTGGGATGAAGAGTCATGATTGTCATGTTGTCATGCAGCGCCTCCTTCCATTTGCATTTGAATGTCTTCTTCCTATAAAGTCCATGGAGCTATTGCAGGTTTACATACATTTACACTATTACGTACGTATGGTGATTTTATATTTTTAATTATTAAACGGAAGTTATTTAACTTTGTATGTGTACTATATATGCAGTGATCGGTGCTTTCTTCCGGGATCTATGCACGAGATCACTTACATCAACCGGAATCCGAAATCTAGGGGAAAAGATCCCGGTTCTCCTTTGCAACCTCGAGAAAATTTTTCCTCCTGCCTTTTTTGATGTTATGGAACATCTTCCTATTCATCTCCCTCGAGAAGCAGCACTTGGTGGGCCTGTTCAATACCGATGGATGTACCCTTTTGAGCGGTATATGTTCCACTTAAAGAAGAAGGTGAAAAATCTTTCTAGAGTCGAGGGTTCTATTGTCGCACAGAGCATTAATGAAGAAACTTCCAACTTTGCTAGCTACTACTTTCAGCGCAAGTCCAAACAAAAAGTAGACGCCCCGCACGTCATGATGATAGAGGCAACAGAGTTATTTATCCTGTCTATGTTCCCGATATATTTACTCAGATTGGACGACTAAGTGGAAAAAGCAAGGATCGACGACTATTAGAGGAGGAGCAAAGGCACTTGCATATGTATATTCTGACAAACTGTGATGACGTTTTGGAATATGAGAGGTACCTAATTAAATGTTATTTTTTTATTGGTTAATGTTATTATAATTTTCTAATGCATTTGTTCATGCACATGATGTTCATGACCCAAATACGCGAATGGTATCCAAATTACACAGATGATAAGCTTGATGTCGTCAAGCAGAATGACTTTGTTGATTGGTTGAAATATCATGTAAGTCCTAAACCATGATTTATTATTATATATTTAAATTAGAATAATAATTTTTATATATAAACATTGTGTCGATTATTGTCCACTTGAAATTTTAACAGGTTCGTCAGATGACTGCTCTCGGTAATGAGTTTCCGACCTGGTTAGTTGAGGTGATGAAAGGCCCGACGTTTATTGCAAAGTCTTATCCGATGTATTGCACCCGAGGGTATGCTTTTAAGGCTCATCGGGAAGGAAGCTCAAAGACAACTTGTAATTCTGGTATATCAACTCAATCTGGAGAAGTTGTGTACTACGGTGTCCTCCGCGAAATATTGGAGGTCCATTATCCGGGGATGCTCGACTTGAGGTGCATTGCGTTATATTGTGATTGGTATAGTCCAACAGGAGGTGTACGCCAGGACGCATTTGGTGTTACATCTGTCCACTCTAGAAGGCGACTTCAAAAATACGATCCTTTCATTCTTGCTTCACAAGCGGATCAGGTATCCTACATTCGATACCCCCGGGTTAGGAACAAACAAGACCCTTGGATTACAGTTACGTCGATCCACCCAAGGGGAAGAGATTATGGTGTGGAAGAGCACGACCCTTTGCAGGTTCCGGTAATAGGTAACTTAGGTCCGATCGAGCATTCTCTTGAAGTTGATCTTGTGCTTGATTTCACCATGGACGAGAATTACGAGGTCTTTGAGGATTCAGAAGAAGAGATAGGCGAATTTGACGAGCACTCTGATTCAGCTACGTCAGATTATTCTACGGATTCCGAGTAATGAATTTTATGTAATATATTGTATTTATCTATCATGTTTTAACATTTTTATGAAATAAAAATGTACCTTTCTTCCCGTAAATTAAACATAAATAAAGCCGAGGGGGATTTACGGTTGTAGCCGAGAAAATGTTAATCCCCTGGCTAAAACTTATATCGGCCCAATTCCCATCAAGCATCGATCGATACCAAGGGATATCGATCGATACCAAGGTCATTTTCGACGGGTTCAAGAATTTTCTTTCCGACGGATTTCCGACGGTTCTGGGTTTTAGCCGAAGAAGTGTTAATCCCCCGGCTAAAACTTATACCGGGCAAGTCGGCCTAATTCCCGTCAAGCATCGATCGATACCAAGGGGTATCGATCGATACCAAGGTCATTTCTGACGGATTTCCGACGGGTTCAAGAATTTTCTTTCCGACGGTTCTGGGTTTTAGCCGAAGAAGTGTTAATCCCCCGGCTAAAACTTATACCGGGCAAGTCGGCCCAATTCCCGTCAAGCATCGATCGATACCAAGGTCATTTCCGACGGATTTCCGACGGGTTCAATAATTTTCTTATATCTGTCGGAAATCCGTCGGAAATTTCCGACGGATTTCCGACGGTTCTGGGTTTTAGCCGAAGAAGTGTTAATCCCCCGGCTAAAACTTATACCGGGCAAGTCGGCCCAATTCCCGTCAAGCATCGATCGATACCAAGGTCATTTCCGACGGGTTCAAGAATTTTCTTATATCCGTCGGAAATCCGTCGGAAATTTCCGACGGATTTTCGACGGTTCTGGGTTTTAGCCGAGGAAATGTTAATCCCCTGACTAAAACTTATACCGGCCCAATTCCCGTCAAGCATCGATCGATACCAAGGGGTATCGATCGATACCAAGGCCATTTCCGACGGATTTCCGACGGGTTCAAGAATTTTCTTATATCCGTCGGAAATTTCCGACGGATCAGGGTTTTAAACCTCAAATTTGCATGTTTTTGAAGTGGTTAGGTCTCCGTAGATGTAGAACTGATAAATATACACTAGTTTATGTGAAATGTTTTCAAAATCATACGTTTTAGACTATTTACTTAAAACCTACAGCAAATACGTGAATGTCCTTAGATGTTCTATGTAATTTTATGAATGCTTGATATCATTCATCGAACGATTTTTATAAAATCCTAAATAATTTGTTTTGATTGGTTTTTAAAATTTTTCTTATATCTATGTAACACTAATGGTTATTAAACATTGAAATTTATCAAAATTTACATTTTTAAACCCTAAACCCTGAACCCGTCAGAAATCCGTCGGAAATCCGTCGGAAATTTCCGACGGATTTCCGACGGATCTGGGTTTTAGCCGAAGAAATGTTAATCCCCCGGCTAAAACTTATACCGGGCAAGTCGGCCCAATTCCCGTCAAGCATCGATCGATACCAGGGGGTATCGATCGATACCGACGGATTTCCGACGGGAAACCGACGGGTTTTTACCCGGGAAAATGAGCCGCCAAACGAAATTTCGCCAAAAGTCCGGCGGTTAAATTTCTGGATTTCCGACGGGAAACCGACGGCATGGTCCGTCGGAAACGTGTTAAAAATAATTAACAGGAAAATGCAGCTACAATCCGAAGCGGCTGAAAGATCATGTGAGATGGAATCCTTTCCCTGCCCAGTTTAATCTGAAATTCTGTCACAAGATAGAAAATTGAGTTAGCTTCACTTGAGAATTGGATTCATCTCATTCCGAGCCATGGTTAAAGACTTATGGTCGAATTAGTGAAGACATGTTTAAAAATCCGTCGGAAATCCGTCGGAAAT
>PKML01073890.1:14980-25152 GCA_002933935.1 Eutrema yunnanense
ATTTTTTCATAGGTTTGGATTCTCCAGGAATGGCATTAGCAAGTCGGTTTTGAGGATGTTGCACAGCCTCCTCAAACACCCATACCCGACATATGCCGATATGCCGTCGGACGACCGAGATATGTGGTTTCGTACATTTGCGGTAAGTGATAATTTAATTATTTGTTTCTATTATATTTTGAGATTTTGTTAACAAAGTTTATTTCTATTTCTTTTGTAGCAAGAGTTTAATTGGAAGTCTACGCTCACGAAGACGGTCGAGACAGAATTTCACACGGAGGCTGCCCGACAATTCTCTCGCCATATCTGCGATTGGAAGAAGGCGTGGAAGAAGGGGAAAGGTAAGCCGAAAGGCTTGAACGAGGATGTGTACAAGGGGTACGAGCCGTACTGGAAATTGCCGGCGACCATAGCTGATTCTGAGACTCACGCCAAGAACCGGAGGAGTGACCGGAACGGCAAGGGAGAAGCCGTTCACAACAACGGGGCAAAGAGCTACTTGACAACGGCCGACGAAATGGTAAGTACTTTTTCGGTTTTTAGTTATTTTTTATTAAAAATGGTTTTCTTTAAACGTTTTATATATTTCGTAGATAGAGGAATTGGACGAAGAGCCCGATCACCTTGCATTGATAGAGAGGACGCACACCAACAAGAAGACGGGCCAAATTCAAGATTAAGAAGTGAGGGAGTACGTCGAAACCGTGAAGAGGGCGAAAGACTATTTGCTCACCCAGAGATCGCAAGACGATTAAACCGGATCCAACGAAGTCACTCGGGCCGAGCTTAACGAGCTAGTCCTCGCGGTAAGTAAAACTTATGAGAATATTTATTTAGATAATTATTTTTTAATTGAAAATCTAAACTTTTTAAATTGTTTTTGTAGGAGGTACCGGTTAGGAAAGGTCGTCGGCCGGGGTTGGGTAAGGTTGTGACCCAATCCACTTCTTATTCGGCCGGTTTTTCGATGGATGAAGACCTTATCCGACAAAACGAAGAGCTCACGGCAAAGGTCACGGTATTGGAAGACAAGCAAACGAAGTGGGCGAATTTCTTCAAGACGAAATTCCCGGACATGCCGCCGGATCTATTTTGATTATTTGTTTTTTTTATGTAATTTCAACTTTTTCTAAAACTTTTAAATATTTATGTTTTTAAGATTTTATTTATATAATTAATTTTCGTTTTTAAAATCATTTAATTTATTTAATTTAATTAATAAATAATTTTAATAAATATAAATTAATATAATAAATATTTAAAAAAACACAAAATTACCGTCGGAAATCCGTCGGTAAAAAAGCCGTCGGAAATCCGTCGGTAAAAAAAGCCGTCGGAAATCCGTCGGAAAAAAAGCTGTCGGAAATCCGTCGGTAAAAACGCCGTCGGAAATCCGTCGGTAAAAACGCCGTCGGAAATCCGTCGGTAAGTAAGCCATCGGAAATCCGTCGTTAAAAATGCCGTCGGAGTGGATTCACAAACCGTTGGAAATCCGTCAGAAATTAACCGTCGGTTTTTCGTCGGAATTATTACCGAAGGATAACTCATCGGAAATCCGTCGGTAATTATGCCGTCGGAAATCCGTCGGTAATTATGCCGTCGGAAATCCGTCGGAAAGGTCTAGTTCCGACGGGAAACCGACGGATTTTGCCGTCGGTTCTAGCGTGTTTTCTTGTAGTGGGAGGATTTTGGATCGTAAGCATCCAAAGTATGGTTTGACTAAGTGGATTAAGCTTGTAACAGCGACGATGGCACTACACAACTTCATACGTGATACAAATCTGGAAGATTATGATTTTGTACGTTGGGCAAAACAGAGAAGATTATCATGTTCATGGTAATGAAGAAGGAGCTGGAGGATGATGATCATGGTGGACATATTCCATATGAGCCGACCGGTGATAGAGCGATGGAAGCTTTGCGTGATACCATCACAAATGAATATGGTAGAGGATGTCGATTACCTTATTAGATATTATAGTTTATGACTTTTTTAAAAAAAATTTATTTAAGACTTGATGTATTACTTTTGCTTTGTTATACTTTATGATCTGATGTATTACTTTTGTTTTATGTTAGTTAAATGATTTAGTTTAATATGATTGTTTTAATTTAGTTTATGGTTTTTTATCACAAAAATTATAATGTTCTAATTATAAAATTATTAATATGATTGTTAACTAATAAATAATTATTATGGATGTACAAAATTTAAACTATATTGTTTATCAAAAATATAAATGTATAAAATTCATAAAAAATCATTTGAATTAAGTGAAAATTATGGCTAGCATATTTTACAAAAAAAAAAAAAAAAAAANCAGACAAACGAACAGACCTGCGGCCATACGCTGCGTCCAGACGCGCGGCTATCAAACGAACAAACATGCGACCAGTCGCAGAGACCAGCCGCGCGGCTGCCAAACGAACAAAAGTCGCCGCGTCTGGTCGCAGCGTCTGGCCGCAGACGCCAGCGGCTGCAAAACGAACAGACCCATAAAGATGGTTAAGAAATTAAGGACTTACTGTAGACAAACTTCCACGTTGGGCCTCTGGTGGAATCTCAAAATCCAGTTCAGGAATCTGAAAGCATGCATTCATGTGAACTACTATAAGTTTCCTGCTTTAAACCAGTTCAGTTTTCATAATACGAGCAAACAAATTCACGCTTTTCAGGAAGATTATGGGAAGTGATTTCTTATAATTATGCAGGAAGTTGCCCAGGCTAGCAAAATCAGAGTATATTTGATTCCGAAGGTGCAATAACATTCCCAGAATTAGCAAGAAAACTCACCTTAATTGTGGCTGATTCAGATTTAACAACTTGCCGGTCAAATATCTGCATTGGGACAGAAATAAGAAGGTAAATTTAGCTTAGGGAGTGAGAGACAACAGGAACCAGATACATTTCGAGTTTCTTATAATAAGAATGGACGGCTACATTTCAACATCATCGTAAATACATCTCCAAATGAGCCAAATGAAAAAAGAAAAAAAAATTGAAAAGAACAAAAAATTGGATTTAAATCAATGCATCAACCTTCACATCACCAGCTAAAACCTCTAGATGGTAAGAGCATCCTCGGGGTTGAATCTCACCAGCAAACTGAACTTCATTATTCCTATAAAATAGATCAAAGATACCATTTTAAGGTGGGAAATTGCTCATTTAATTCATGAACTATTTCCGTTTGCTCAATTTATTCCTCAACTATGGCTTGATCAAAATAATTCTCTAAGTTGTAGTTGACTGCGCAAAATCGAGATTAACAAAGTCAAACGCTAATTACTAAATGGATACAAGTCCACTAAATCGGCTGTAACTCCTTCAATACAACCCCAAATGAGTTGAAATCACTTCCGTTGGAAATCTAACTCAATTGCCTATAATTTTCATAAAGAGAGCCATATCTAAATTCAAAGATAAGACTTCCATCCGAGTCGATATTCTAAACACATATTCTTGATACAAGATTGACTCGGATGGAAACCTTTCCTTTGGATTTAGCTTTGGAGCTCTTCATCAAACGTATAGGAAATTGAGTGAGCTTTCTAATGGAAGTAGTTTCAACTCATTCAGAGTTGTATTGAAGGAGTTACAACCACTAAATAGATATATGTCCACTAAATCGGCTCTAACTCCTTCAATACAACCCCTAATAAGTTGAAACTACTCCCATTGGAAAGCTCACTCAATTTTATATAACGTTGATGAAGAGCTCCAAAGGTAAATCTAAAGGGAAGGCTTCTATCCGAGTCAATCTTGCATCAAAAATATGTGTCTATAAGATCGACTCGGATGGAAATCTTCTCTTTGAATTTAGATATGGCGCTCTTCATGAAAATTATAGGAAATTGAGTTAGATTTCCAATGGAAGTAGTTTCAACCCATTTGGGATTGAATTGAAGGAGTTACAGCCGATTTAGTGTACTTATATCCATTTAGTAATTAGCGTTTGACTTTGTTAATCCCAATTTTGCGCAGTCATCTACAACTTGGGGAATTATTTTGAACAAGCGATAGTTGAGGAATAAATTGAGCCAGAGGAAATAGTTCAGGAATTAAATAAGCAATTTCCCATTTTAAGGTTTTATCTTTTCGGTTAAGAGAAACAGAAAATATTTAGTGAATTTGTTGTCAAAACAATTCACCCTGCTCAAATCCAATACTTAAAAAGCATCTCAAAATCGTTAAAAGTTGTACCTTTCTCCGCAATGCAGACATTCAAATGCAGATAATAAGACCTGTAACCAGAAGTAGGTCAGCAATAAGCTTGTTAGGTCTAAATAAAACATACAACCAATAAGACACGTTTTTAAAAAGAAATAATAAAACTTTGTGGATTCACAGTGAGTGAAGTACGAAAAATCTAAATATATAAAATGAACAAGAATGGGTACTCCTCAAAACAGGTACAACATACCTTTCTGAAGTGAGGAATTAAGGTCAATAGAAATCTAGTTGTTCCCTGGAAAAGAAATAAGAAGCTAATTTATGCACAGAAGAAGGATCAGGAGAAAAACCAAGAACCTCTCATACAACGGATTCTTTACAACTGAAGTAAAGAATTTGGCAAAAATACACCAGTAGCTGAAAGTTCACCATATAAAGTTTCTACATTTGATTGCCACAGAACCACAAATATCAATAGTTTCACCTAAAATTTCTCAGTCCATCACCAAGACATAGCAAATAAGTGGCATTTCATCCCCACTACGGTTCATAACAATCACAGGAGCCATTGCATTGCAGAAAGAACTAATGTTATTGCTAAAATACATTACAGCTATGTGCATGTACACACAAGCTGAAACTAAAGAGTAAAGGCTAAAGAGAAAATAGCCTGTTTCCTAGACCCATATTAGTTAGCAGAGGTTGCAAACTGTATAACTTTTTCCACCCGTGACAAACGATAAGGACTACATAACCAACATCAGGAATCTCACTTGTGGTAAATCTGATTAACAGACGCTAAGAGCCGCTGAATCTGAAACCAATAAACTGGCAAGGTTTTAACGCCATAGATATGCATATAAGTTTCTCGTTGGTTTTTCACTTCTGGTAACTTTACAAAGCAGTGAGAAAGCAGATCAAGTCATAGCAATCTACGCATTCTACCAATTTCCCCATCCACAAAAAGCTACGCTTATAAAGAGAATTTCACTCGTAACAACAATGCATTCATCTCTTATATTGGAATATACACACAGACCTCACTACAAACAAATGTGTGTGTGTGTGTATGATATATAGAGAAAGAGAGATAGATACATACATTTTCACCGCACCGCATGCACATGCTCTCAACTACGTAGAGGGGAGCACCGAAGGGATGATCAGCGGAAACAGCTTCAACCACCGATCTGACATCGATTTGTTGATCATTTCCATTGTCCATCATCTCTGAAGTTTCTCCAAACAATCCCAAAAAAAAGTTCAAAACCCTTATATTAGGAAGAAACAAACAATAATAAGCTAAAAGCATAAAACATTGTGCCCATCAGACAGCTTTTTTTTTTTTGACAAATCAAGGTTCCAAAAACTAACACTACTCTAACAATCTATAAGATCTATTTCAGAGCTCAGAGCAGAGTGCTACACCCAAAATCTCAAAACATAGAAAGACCAGCAACAAAGATATAATAACAGCTCAACAATCTTCAGATTTTTCTTGTTCAGAGAAATGAAAAACAAAGTAGTTTCTAGGAACCCAACAAAACCCAGATTAATTCACATAATCAAAACCCTAGATTCATATGAAACCCTAGAAATCACGAAACAGGGTTCAATTTCGTCAATGCCAAAAGACTTTTCAAATAAAAGTATAAAACAAAAAAGAGTGAAATTTGATTATAATTTCTAATGGAAGTAACAACATGGAGCCAAGTCAAATATGAGTATCGATGGAAATGGAACCAAAAACGTAGCGAGTAAAAAGAAGAATGAATACCTTCAAATTTTAAAAACTTGTGTTGTGGAGGTTACAGGTTAAGAAGAAACTCAAAGCTCTAGAAACGGCGAGAGAGTAGGAGAAAGACCCACGTGATCATCACGTGTTTTGTTCATTATTTAATTTGTGGGTTTGGGCTTTTTACTCCATTAGGTCATCGGCCCATTCAATTTTCTAGTTTTCGCTTATTACACAACTCTTTAAGAGAGACTTACCCTCTCTATAGCACATTAGGAGTTTGGATTTACATATTTTAGCACATTTTGACATTTTAACACATTTCACACATTGTGATGGATAAAAAGACTTAAATAGCTTTAATTATACTCTCTCTCTCATACGAGTATAATTAAAGCTAAAAAGACTTTGGTAAGTTTTTGTGAAAAACACTTAAATAGATAAACCAAATTGGTTAGTTTTTGTGAAAACATACTTTATTCACCCAAAACCAAACATCTCTCTTTTTCTTTCGCTTTCTCTTTTTTTATTTCTCTCTCTTCAATTCTTTAATATGATTCTTCTCTTTGATGTTCTCTTCAAACTCACTTTTTTATTCCATTTCTTCACTGAGTCATTACAAAAACCCACTTTTCGTAAGCTCTAATTAAGGTTCGTCTCTCTCTCTCTCTTGCTCTCTCTCTCTTTCTCTTTTTTTCTCTCACTCTCTCCATCAAGTTTCTAATGTGTTATTTAATTTTGAATCGATTTTATGTTTTGAAAAGATTTGAAATGAGTATTGGTAAAAGCTTCATGTTGGATTTGCGCAGATCTGATCAAGGTAATGGTAGACAAAAAACGCCTTCAAAGTGTTCTACGAAATGCGTGAAAGAGACATGTGTGTACATTTAGCAAGGAACACATGTTCAACTTTTCGAAAGCGGCAAGTTTAAACGTAATTGGATTTTCGATGAACCTCATTCGAGGTGGATGTTCAGAGATGGACATATGGATAGTGGGTGTTCATAGATGGATAGATGGGTGTGGACACTTTTTGTGGATAATGGATTGTTTTCCTTCTTTTCCATAGTGTTATAAACAATCTTAGGTAGACAAATATTTTGTGGATAGTTTTCGGTGTGTCACCATATTGTGGACATGTGTTGGTGTTGATAAATATAAGGAAAATTTCAATAATCTTAAAACACAACAATCATATGCATCTTGTCCATAATAATGTGTCTATACACACGCAAGGAACACATGTTCCACTTTCCGAAAGTGGCAAGCTTAAACGTAACTAGGTTTCCGATGAGCCTCTTTCGAGATGGATGTTCAGAGATGGATAGTGGATGTTCAGAGATGGATAGAGGGGTGTGGATATTTTTTTGTGGATAATGGATTGTTTCCCTTCTTTTCCATAGTGTTATAAACAGTTTTAGATGGACAAATATTTTGTGGATATTTTTCGGTGTGTCACCATATCTAGACATGTTTTGGTGTTGATAAATAGAAAGAAAATTTCAATAATCTTAAAACACAACAACCATATGTATCTTGTCCATAATAATGTGTCCATACAAACGCAAGGATCACATGTTCCACTTTCTGAAAGCGGCACATAACTGGGTTTCCGATGAGCCTCCTTCGAGGTGGATGATCAGAGATGGACACATGGATAGTGGATGTTCAGAGATTGATAGATGGGTGTGGATACTGTTTTGTGGATAATGGATTGCTTCCCTTCTTTTTCATAGTGTTATAAACAGTCTTAGGTGGACAAATATTTTGTGGATAGTTTTCGGTGTGTCACTATATCGTGGACATGTTTTGGTGTTGATAAATAGAAGAAAAAATTCAATAATCTTAAAACACAACGATCATATGCATCATGTCCATAATAATGTGTCCATACAAACATATCAATACGGCCAAAAATACGATAATAAAAGTATTTTATCATGCATAACCGTTCGTAACATCTTATTTTGTTTAAATTAACAAATTCATCCATCTTATATTAAACATTTGTTTGATGCTAATGTTCAATCATAAATGGATACACATGTCTTGCCCATGATAAATTTGTTTTTTATACATATACACGAATAGTTTTTTTTTCATATCGTGTCCATGATAATATGTCCATGTAGACATGTCCATGCGTCCAAAATTGCGGTAATAGAATAATTTAATCCTACGTGACTTTCAATAACATCTTATTTTTGTTCACATGTCGAAGAATAAATGTTTAGATGAAATGGACGGTCCGCATATAATTTATGAAAGTGTAAAAGAACAATCGATCACTAGTTGATAAAAGAGATATCACAACATCAAAAGTCCATTGTCCACATAAAAGTGTCCCTATGTCCATCTTTGAACATCTACCACCCCTTTATCCATCTCTGAATGTCCACATCGAAGTAGGCTCACTGGAACCCCAATTACGTTCTGCTTTCGGAAAGTGGAACATATGTTCGTTGCTAAATGGACACACATGTTTCTTTCACGCATTTCGTCGAACACTTTGAAAGCATCTTTTGTCTACCATTGCCTTGATCGAATATGGGCAAATCCAACATGAAGCTTGTACCAATACTCATTTTGAATCTTTTCAAAAACCTAAAATCGATTCAAAATTTTTTAAAAAAAACTTTAGAAACTTGATGGGGAGGGTGAGAGAGAGGAAAAGAGACAAACCTTGATTGGAGAAACTAAGAAGAAGAGAAGATTCGAAGAGAAGAATACAAGATTCGCAGAGAAGATTATGAGGAGAGAGAAAATTAGAAACTAAGAAGAGAAAGAGAAATAGAAAGAGAATGAGAGAGCGAAGGTTTTGAGGAGAGAGAATGTTTAATCGGTTTGGAAAAAACATGATAGAGTGTGTTAATTGGTTTGTAAATTTTGAGCAATCAGGAGGGTAGTCTGGTCTTTTTGCCATCATATAAGTGGTGGAAGTGCTAGTGTCAACAAGTGCTATTGGGTGTAAATACAGTTTGAAAAAGTGCTAAAAATTGTAAATATCTTAATCTTTAATCTCGAACTGTAATAAATCTATAAAATAAATAATGTTAAAAAATAATTTTCTAGAAATAATATTAAATTGTCAAACATGAATTATTTTGTAGACAATAGAAAAAATAAGAAAATATAAAATTTTGGAAAAATATTAAATCATATTAGATTTTAAGTTGGAAATATCATACAAAATTGTTTAAATTCCACTAAATTTTCTGATTTTAACTTAAATCATAAAAAATATGTTATACAAATTATTTTAATACATTAAATTAATGTTTTGAAATCTGACACGAGAAGCAAACCAGAGAGTCATTCGGGTCACCGGGTCCGTGGGTTGATCCGGTTCGATACAGTATGACCGTAATCAACAATTAGTGATATTATATATATATTGTAGCGCCCGTGTTCCGGAAGAATTGATTATTGAGGAAAAATAATTAATTCGGATTGTTCCGGGGGTGGTATCGATCGATACCGGCATGCATCGATCGATACCAGCCGGGTTTTTCTCCTGGTTGTCTTCTTCTCTTATCTTCTTTCTAGTATAAAAGCATATCCTTCGAGGATAAGACCAAGGTTGGTCGCGAAAGAGAGAAAGAAAGAGCGAGAGAGAAGGAGAAAGAGAGAGAGAGAAGAAAAAGCTTGGTGAAGCTTAGGTCTTGCGAGATCAAGAGAGAGTTGAGCTTGGGAGAAGCTTGAAGGAGAGGTTGGACGAGCTTTGTGTTGGCGAGAGCTTGTGAGAAGAGAGGGAGATCGATCTTGAGCTCGGGAAGTCGTTTTAGAGCTCGATCCATCGTATCTAAAGGTGAGTTGTGACCAAAGGTTAGCAATTAAGCTTGTGTGGTGCTTTGTTAAGCTTGATTGATGCATTTTGTGGCTTGTATGGCGATTCCTGTGTTTAGGTCTCGTGAGTATCGACCGATACCATGTGAGTATCGATCGATACCCGTCCTTTGGCGGTGGTCTTGAGTTGTGGTTGTATCGATCGATACCAGGTGTTGTTTTTGGGCATCGATCGATACCAGACCCTTGTTGGGTGTCGTGTGTTGTGGGGCATCGATCGATGCTAAGGGAGTATCGATCGATACCAGTTGCTTGTGTGCTGGAAGTTTTAATTGGTGTGAATTAATTCTTAGCATTGTTAATTAATAATTGTTGTTGATTGTGCTTATTGGTAGCCTGTTGTTGGGATGATCAATCTCACTCAGCATTTGGTTAGCCAAATGTTGATGCATCACTTTTGTCGATGCAGGTAAAGAT
>PKML01073890.1:47017-64281 GCA_002933935.1 Eutrema yunnanense
TGGAGGTACCAGATGGCTCTGGATACTGCGAGTAATGGGAATTTCAACACAAGATATCCAGATGATGCAGTTGTGCTAATTGAGAACTTGGTGTCTAGCAATAGCACCAAGAATGCTGACTTCGACAGGAAGAAGCAAGCTGCAGGAATTGATGGGTCTCAAATTGCTGAAGTTCAAGCAAAGCTGGATATTTTGCTCGGGAAGAATCAGAAAGCGGTCCATTTTGCTGCTGAGAATGAAGTGGAGGATTGTAACTATGTTGGTGGTTCTGGATTTCAGGGTCAACAATTTGGGTACAACAATAACCGGAATTTCAGCAACAACACTCGCAATTACGAGAACTCTTCGTACCAGCCCGTCTCTCCAAAGTCCACAGACAATAAGATGGAACTCATGATGGAACAGGTTCTTCAGGGACAGCAGAAGTTGCAGGTAGATTTCAATGGGAAGTTTGACTCGATGTACACTGACCTCAATGGGAAGATTGACCACCTGAATGGGAAGATTGACCACCTGAATGGGAAGATTGAAGCTGTCAGTCTCTCCCAGAGGAAGCTAGAAACTCAGGTCGCTCGAACCACCTCAGCTGTAAAGAGGCAGGAAGGTGTTCTTCCAGGGAGAACTGACAATCCAAGAGCGCACATCAATGCCATCACCTCGAGTGCAGGAAATTTCGACGAGGATTCTGAAATCGCACAAGCATCGATCGATACCCTCCTGTATCGATCGATACCAGTCCAGACACCTGCACGAGCAGATCCGAAATCACATGTATCGATCGATACTCCTCCAGTATCTGTCGATGCTGAGACGCAAGTTGAGAAGAAACCTGAGATTTTCAAGGAGAGGGTGTATATACCCAGGATACCTTATCCTATACTTCCTAAGCTGACAAGGGAGGAATGGGAGGCTGCTAGATGCAAGGCTTTGCTGGGTAAGCAGAATGTGGAGCTTCCTTCTGATGAAGATGTACTTGCCAGGAACGATTCAAAAGCAAGAGTATCGATCGATACCCTACCTGGTGTCGATCGATACCCCTCGCAGAACAAGCCAGAACTTGTGAAAACACCTGAGGTCATCGGAGAAAGAGTTCCCAAGTCACTACAGCCGCGGCAATTGATACAGAGGGAAGACCCAGGGAAATTCGCGGTACCATGCTCTATCTCTGGAGTCGAGTTCAAAGAGTCTCTCGTTGACTCAGGGTCTAGCGTTAATGTGATATCAAAGGAAATTGCTGAACGATTGAAGGCTGACATAAGACCCCCTACTTTGCTTCTCACGTTTGCAAACTCTTCCACCTCACCTCCATACGGTACTATCCTTGCTTTGCCTATTAAAGTAGGAGATTGTCTGGTGCGCACTGATTTTCAGGTTGTGGAGATGAGCAAAGGATCTGAGGTTTCTCTGCTCCTGGGACGACCGTTCATGGCTACTGCTGGCGCGATCATAGACACACCTAATAAGAGACTCTCTTTCTCTTACATTGACGGAGATGTCTACTATGATGTCATTCCCCCTAGGAGTGCTCCCACATGTGTCTCTAGCATCAAGGTTACCACAGGAGAGTCACTAGCAATTGATATTTTGGAAGAACCTCCTGATGAGCCTACTGTCACAGACATTCCAGCTGAACCGCCCAGCATTCCCAAAGAAGTTGCCAAGAAGGCCAAGGCAACAACAAAGAAGAAGGCCAAGAGCAACAAGGTCGAGGATCCCCATATCATATTGATTCCTCAGAAGTGCGATGGGAATTCGATTGAGTATAAGGTCAAGTGCAAAGGAAAATCGAAGCCATTCTCCAAGGCTAGAGTCCTTCTTACTTCTGAGCTGAAAGAGAAAGGGCAGGAGTTTGTGGACAGCATGATGAGCAGAACTCTGAAGATAGCAATGTCGAGTTGTGGAGCCTGTTTTGATGCAAGCTCTCACTCTTATCCAGCTTGAAGGGCGTTACAGTCAAGCTATTGACGTTAAACGAGCGCTTGGTGGGAGGCAACCCACTGGTGAGTCTGTCTTTGAGTCATTTTTGGTTTTTATTTTCGTTTGTTTTGAGTTTGTGTCAGGATGAACAAGGAGCAACTCGAAATTGCCTAAGCATCGATTGATACCCCACTGGTATCGATCGACACAGATCGCGATAATACGGTTCATCAAGTCGATTTAAGTCTGGTATCGATCGATACCAGGCTGTGTGTCGATCGAGACTTGACGTTACAGCAAGGTAACTTCTTGTTTCTCTTCGTTTATCCTCTTCTTTTGTTTTCTTTCAATGACTCTAGGCTAGATAACGCTGGGAACAGTGTTGTTCAAGTCTGGGGGAGGTGTCTGCTGACATTGTTTTCATTCTTAGAGTCAGTCGTTTTATCGAGTCAAAAGTGTTTTATTGAGTCAAAACTTGTTGGAGATTATGATCATGTGCTTGAACCTATTGATTTGATTTTGTTTTTGTGTTACAGGATCAGTTCTAGATCGACTAATGAAAAATCCAAGGACTGACCAGTTGACTAGAAAACATCCATGTCTCCAGCAGAGTCCTTTTGAAGCCTGAGCCAAATTTTTGCACTTCATCAATGTGGTTAGTGTTTTTAGAGCTTGATTCATCATTCATATCTGATAAAGGAACCAATGTGTTTAGAGTTATAGTATCTCTCTCTCCTGTTATAAGTTGATAAAAAAAAGAGCATAAAAGATTGAAATGATTTTCTTCTGAGTAGAGGGTTAGGAAAATTTCCAGCGATCCCATTATTCTACTTAAGAAGGGATGATCACACAAAGGATTGGAAGTGAGGCTAGGATTTTCATATGATGCCATTATTCGCCTACATCCTTTGATACATTGAGAGGGAAGAACCGGGGATTTGGTGGCAAACACCATCAATACTCGCGTCTCATACCTTGATGTGTATATGCTAAGCTGNAAAAAAAAAAAAAAGAGAACATAATAAGAAATAAGTCTGGGGGAGAGAAATTGATACAAAAAGTGTAAAAAAAGTGGTTCCTTGTCATGATATTGTCTGGTAAAGAGTCTAGAAGGTTCTTGAACATTGGATGCAGTGATGAAACTGGCGATGAGGGTTTTACTTGAACAATGCTGTGGGATAATGTGTGGAGTCTGGAAAAGCTGTGAATGTCTACGGAGAAGTATATGGTGGTTAGATCAAAAGCTGATTTGGTGACATTTGGATGCTTGGGAAAAAGGTCATTTCGATGGTTCATGAACAGGTGAGTCTCCGCGTTTTCAAACCTCTTTCTCTGTTTAGTCTTTTATTTGCTTGAGGGCAAGCAAAGGCTAAGTCTGGGGGAGTTGATATATCATGGTTTTTACCCTGTTTTGGCCATGATATAAGTCCTTTTTATAGAGTCTTTCTAGTGTTTTGTAGTCTTTTAGAGTCTTTTACAGGTCTTAGCACATTTGGAGCACTATTGGAATTATTGGAGCTTTTTGGGAGAGTTTGGAGCAGAAGCTGAAGTCGTGTTGCTGAGGACCTGATTTCACGACAGGTATCGATCGATACCCCCCTGGTATCGATCGATACTCTTCGAGGCTGACACGACATGCGACTTTTATGAAGAGTTGAAGAATTGCAACTTGGTCCAGAAGTCTTTAATAATTACAAGAAGACCCCAGAACGTGTTTTAGGTTATAAATAGGATTTTACAGCCACTTGTTTAGGCTAAGCTTATTTTTATATACTTTGGTTTGAGACAAGTCTGAGTCCGAGATCAGATCTCAAGAACCCTTTGTTATTATTCTATTGATGATTTATTCAAGCATATTGATTGTTTCATTCTCTATGTCTGAGTAAATCCACTTTAGGTTTAGGGTTTTCTCATAAAAGATTTCTTTGAATGCTAGGTTAATTATCTGTTTAGGATTCACCATCTGAATTAGTTCTTCGCTTAGGTTGTGTTCAAAACTAATTCTAGGTTGACGAATCTGGAACTTAGATCTTAGGATAATTGATTAGGCACGGCAGTGCAATTAATTACCTGATAGAACCTAGGTGAGCAAATTGATTACTCGCAAAGAGATTTGGTTTAATTGATTTGTGAACATATCAAACCTGATATTAAAGCTGATTTAGACTTTCGGATTCGCAAAGAGATTTGGAATTTCTAGGATTTAAATTTAGATAATTCTCGCAACGACAGTTGGTTAATTATACTTTAGTGATTTGAGTTCAAGAACTGCGCTAAATCTGAATCCTGCTAGTTAGTTTATCTGCATTCATTGATTTCCTGAGAAAAACCCTGGGCCTATATTTTCCCAATCGATTACAACTCTTTTATTTTCTGCACTGCTTTTAATTACATCTGTCTGGCTTAACTTAATTCTCAACTATACAATCTATTGTGCGTTTCTCTGAGTCTCTTGTGGTTCGACCCCTAGCTATATTACAACTACTGCTTTAGTACTGTTAGGGTATTAAATTGAGCATATCATATATCCTTTGGGATTTGGAAGGGATCTCTGTGGCAGATCATAATCTTTACTTTCGAAGATCAATAAGGAACCTAAGGTCGAAACGGAGATCGCGGATTGGGATTTTGAGAAGGGGAAATTTTGTGGTTTTGAGAAAGGAAAATACAGTGGTCCTGGAGAGATCCGGAGATCTGGCGTTACACACTACGGGGATCTTCCCCACATGATAGTGATTCAAAACTCGCATAAGTTACGGTTATGCAAGGTTGAGCTCGTTTTCATCACGAAGATATCACCAACAGATTTATGGGATCGGATATGGATTGGTCTATCAATACGGAGAGAGATCAGCAATCTGATCAATCAAGGGATCAAGGTGAATCAACCAATTATTGGGCTGATACGGTATTTTTTTAGCGAGTATAAAGAGACAAGGCAGGACAAGCGTCGGAGGCACAGTCAACCTCGCAACCTCTTTTATATAACCTCGGCTAATCTGCTATCGGAGTTTAAGTACCAAGAGATAACGCAGAGCAATCTGTTGAGTAAGTCTGATTCGGGGAACAAGGGACATCTCAACGTGAAGCGGATGAAGATAGTTGTCCCAAAATTCGACAACTCAAGCCTCATTGCGCGTTACTCTCGGACTCTGATCGACAGATGTATGAATCCGCATATGCAGGACATGAAGTCATTGTTGTACATGCTGCCACACATCTAGAATGTAGAGAAACGCATGGCTGGTGCAGACTTGGGGCTTGGACGGTTTCAATTTGATTTCGACAAGGAGGAGGACATAACGGAGGTAATGAAAATGGAACCCTTCCATTTTGATTACTGGATGTTATCTTTGGTCCGTTGGGAACCGGTAGTGGATCGTCATTATCCATCAGCCATCACGTTTTGGATTCGTGTACTAGGTGTGCCTATCCACTTTTGGGCAGACCCAACTTTGAGAACTATTGGGGAGGCCTTGGGACGGTTAAGGCGGTAGATCTTGAGGAAGGGAGAGTTCAAGTGACGGTAGATGGCTACCAACTGCTTGTCTTCTCCACTATTATGGAATTTGATAGCGGGGAAGAGACAACGGTGTCATTAAGGTATGAAAGACTCTTCGGATATTGCCGAAATTGTCATAGCTTATGTCATGATCATTTCAAATGCCCGACAAGAGGTGAAACGGAGGTGAAAACAGAAAGTGACATTCATGACTTCAAGGATCCGGGGCAGGGTCCAAATGCAGCGAGCTTTAAAGCGGTGGTTGCTTCGGGAGGGGAACGGATTAATGAGAGGACTCAGTATGGTCACAGTGCTAAGGAGTTTAAGGGGAGCTATAAAGGTAAAGACATCAGTCACGAGATCAAGGACAGCACGAAACAGACTTGGGTAGGGAAGGATCATCGGATATACAAGGGCAGATCTGACAGGAGATATGGCGAAGGAACATCAACATCAAGGTACAGCAAATTTACAGCGTATGTCCCTCCGCACGAGATCAAGCAAAGGTATGCGATCTCTAACAAGGGAACAAATGACTTGAAGCTGAGTGATAAAGGTGTGGAGATTGCGGTTAATGAGAGGGATATGGCTGCGGTTGGATCAAGGAGGAATCTGTCTACGGATGATGCTGCAAACACCAAGAAGGAGGGATTCATGGCTCCTCTATCATCTCGTAAGGTGCGCAAGAGCGGAGCCTGCTGCAAGGGATGCAAGGAAAATGAGAGAGGAGGTGATTATGGAAGACGGAGAAGTCGCGAAGGAGAGCAAGGAGCTGGATCAGGAGAGCGAGGAACAAGTCTTGGCTGGGCTGGAAGGTATTTTAATGGACCACGGGAGTGAGGAAGATGCCAATGCAGACAATGACGGTCATGGGGAAGAGCCAAAAAGAAAACAGGAGCTGCAGTGCAACCAGATAACGGTGATAGCAGGTGACCCCGAAGGTATTGCTGACGAAGGTAACGTTGATGCGGTGATGCAGAATTTAATCCCACACGAAGAAACAGAAGTGGTTCTGGATAACAACCAAGATGTAAGAAAGAAAATCAATAAACCAGGCCCAATGGTTTATAGTGGTGGGTCAAAGAAGAGGATGGTCCAAGCGATGATCTCTCCAAGGAAGAAGACGACGGCGAAGGCTTCGGTTCGTACTGCGCAAAGGGGATAGGTTCGAAGGTCTCATTAAACCTGAAGACCGGTTCAGCAAAACGAAATTAGTTAATTTATGAGAATTATGAGTTGGAATTTTCAGGGTTTGGGAAATAAATACACAATAGGTTATCTAAGGGAGGTTTGGAAGAAACATAAACCAGAATTTTTATTTCTATCCGAAACCAAGCAAGAATTTTTTTTTATGCAAAAGTTTCAATTTCATTTCGGTTATAATAAATTGTACACGGTGGAACCGCGGGGTGCGAGCGGTGGACTCGCTTTATATTATGATGATTCACTAGAAGTTAATATTTTATTCTCAAGTAATCGGATAATTGATATTGAGGCGAAAATACAAGGAAAAAAAGTTTTCTTATCGTTTATATATAGGGACCCGGTACCGAAATTTCGCGACCAAGTTTGGGAACGATTAACACTGACAAGTTTATCACGATTGGGACCATGGTTTATAATTGGTGATTTAAATGAAATCACGAGAAATAATGAAAAGCAGGGTGGCAATTTAAGGCCCGCATCCTCTTTTATATCCTTCAATCTCATGATTCAACACTGTGGTTTTTTGGAATTTCAGTGTTTCGGTAATACCATGTCCTGGAGGGGAAGACAGAAGTCGAAAATTGTTCGCTGTCGTCTGGACAGGGCCTTAGCAAATGAAGATTGGCATGACTCTCACATTCATATGTCGAATATTTAGCAATGATTGGGTCGGACCATAGACCAATCATTGCCACTTTAGAGGATAAAATCCCCCGGAAACGGGGCCAGTTTCGGTTCGATAAACGATGGATTGGACAGGATGGCTTAATGGAAACAATTTCAAAGGGATGGGAAATTAATCCAGGTGGACATGGGTCTTCAATTATAGAAAAAATAAAGAATTGCCAGCGAGAGATATCAAAATGGAGGAAAAATAATTTACCATACGGCAAGGAGAAAATTAGGGATTTACAACAAGCGCTAGAGGAAGTCCAGAATGATGATAATAGCACACACGAGGAACTGATGGATATTACACGCAAACTAAAAGAGGCTTACTTAGATGAGGAATTATTTTGGCAACAGAAAAGTCGCACCTTATGGGCAACGGCGGGGGACAGAAACACAACATTCTATCATGCGCAAGTTAAGCAAAGACGGGCGTTAAATCGGATTACTGGCCTACATAATGCATCAGGATCTTGGGTCACCTCGGATAAAGAGGTTGAACAAGTGGCGGTCAACTATTTCAAGGAATTATTCACCTCAACTTCCCCAACGGAATTTGAGAATGCGTTAAGCGAAATCCCGACCCTAGTTTCGGTACAGAATAATGATATGCTCACGGCATTGGCCACAGAAGAGGAAGTTCGCAAGGCTCTATGTATGATGCACCCAGAAAAGGCTCCGGGGCCGGACGGAATGACAGCACTGTTTTTCTAGAGATCATGGAAAATTATAAAGGCAGATGTAGTAGGTTTGGTTAACGGTTTCTTAGAGACGGGGATGTTTGATCAACGGCTGAACATGACAAATATTTGTCTTATTCCGAAGACTGGGCGTCCCACTCGAATGACGGATCTAAGGCCTATCAGTCTGTGTAACGTGGGCTATAAGATTATTTCAAAGGTTTTATGTCAGAGATTAAAGAGGTTGCTACCGGACATGATTTCAGAGACCCAATCAGCCTTTGTACCATACAAGATACTTATAAGCGGCCAACCAAAAAGACATATAACTCCACGCAGGGGGTTGCGACAAGGTGACCCATTATCGCCCTACTTATTCATACTATGTACGGAGGTCTTTATAGCCAATATACAGAAAGCAGAACAGGAGAAAACACTTACGGGGCTAAAAGTGGCGAGGGCAGGCCCAGCAGTCTCACACTTACTCTTTGCGGATGATAATCTGTTTTTCTGTAAGGCTACGGTACAAGAATGCCAAACTATCTTGCATATCCTTAAACAATATGAGTCGGTCTCAGGGCAACAAATCAATTTTTCAAAATCATCATTAACCTTCGGATATACTGTACAAGAAGCGGTACAAGCTGAGATTAAACAATTACTAGGAATCCTAACTATGGGAGGAGTGGGTACTTACATGGGTTTACCAGAAAGTCTCGGAGGACCAAAGAGTCAGATCTTTAATTTTGTCGTCGAGAGACACAACGACAGAATTAATGGATGGACATCACGACTACTGACCAAAGGGGGTAAAGAGGTTTTACTTAAATCGGTAGCATCAGCTATGCCCACTTTTGTTATGTCTTGTTTTCGTCTACCCAAGTCCATCACCGCAAAACTAACTAGTGCGGCAGCGCGGTTCTGGTGGAGCTCAGACGGTCAACAGAAATGAATGCATTGGATAGCATGGAGGAAGATGTGTCGGAGCAAACCAGATGGCGGAATTGGTTTTCGAACAATAGAGGATTTTAACACAGCACTGCTAGCAAAACAATTATGGCGGCTACTAGATAAACCGGAATCGTTATTTTCTCGGGTTTTTAAGGGTCGTTACTTTCGTAACACATACCCTTTGGACCCCATCAGATCTTACTCCCCGTCTTTTGGATGGAGGAGCATTATTTCGGCTAGACCTCTGGTTACAAAAGGGCTCATCAAAAGAGTTGGATCAGGTGGTTCTATCTCAGTATGGAACGACTCATGGATACCATCTTCTTCCCTGAGGTCAGAAACATGTAAGGGATACAATTATTACCCAAACCTTATGGTAAATCATTTGGTTGATCCCACGACACAATCATGGAACATGGAGTTGATAAATGCAATCATCGACCCGGCCGATGTGGAAAGTATTCGTGGAAATTATTTGTAGTATACCTATCAGTAGCACTTATCGGCAAGATACCCCTGGCTGGCACTTTACAAAAACAGGAAAATATACGGTTAGGTCGGGATACCAGACCAAGCAACAACTATCTGCCAACGGCGAGAATCACCTCTACGGGCCGGATGTGACGAAATTACAAGCACATACATGGAAATTAGCCTGCCCACCGAAATTGCGACATTTTATTTAGCAGGCCATTTCGGGATGTCTATCGGTTTCAGCAAATATACGCGCTAGAGGAATAAATTGTGATACACAATGTGCACGGTGTGGAGCGGAAGGGGAAACGATTAATCATGTTCTTTTTGAATGCCCACCGGCTCTACAAACATGGGCACTCTCTCATATCTCTTCGGCCCCAGGAGTCTTCCCGAGGACATCGGTTTTCTCTAATTTTGACCATCTATTCTGGAGACTCCCAAAGGAGGGTAAGAACGCAAGTTTCCCTTGGATCGCGTGGAATATTTGGAAAGCAAGGAATGATAAGGTATTCTCAAACGTCGACAAAAACCCACAAGAGATACTAAAGATAGCAAAAACGGAGGCCATAACCTGGAAAACGGCACAAAGTAGGGAACCATACATTATCTCCCCTCTAATCGGTCCCAGCACGATGTTGGCTCAACATGAGGTTTATTCTGGATATCAATGCTATATTGATGGTTCGTGGAAGGAAACGGACAACTATTCGGGTCTAGGATGGTACTATTTTCAAGAGGGGATCGAAGGTGCCATCATGGGATCTCGGAACCTGAGAAGAAGCCTCTCCCCGTTACACGTAGAATTAGACGCGCTCATTTGGGCGATGCATTGCATGACTGCAAATTAGAAGATGGCGATAGCTTTTGCAACAGACTGCTCAGAGATGGTGTCTACACCCAAGGAGTGGCCGGCGTTCATACTACATTTGGAGGAGTTCGCGAGGAGCAAGGAGAAATTCGCTTTTTTCTCTCTCACATATATACCACGCGCAAACAACACAGTGGCGGACAAGTTAGCACGAGGTGCTCGAGTCTACCCATTAGATTTCATCTATGTAAACTCGATACCCCCGATTTGGTTTACTGAATCGGTGTAAGTATCTAGGATGTTGACAAAAAAAAAAAAAAAAAAATCTAGTGCTGGCGCACGGGGTAGAATCTAGTATACCGTTAATTGATGGCATTAAATACTTTCCAAAAAAATGATTGAATGAGTTCATATTTGTTATTTTCATGAAATAATGAATTATTCAGTTTTAATAATGCACAAATAAGATAAATCTATTGTTTTTTGTTCGTTTTATGATAATCGAATTTGTATAACAAATTTTCTGGGGGGCTTGCAAAAATGACCTAAAATTTGAGGTCAAACACAAACATAACCTTTTTTTTCCTTCTCCTCAACAAATGTCATTTTGTGTCCATTACACCCTTCCAGCTTGCGATATTCACGAAAATGCCATTGAGTAGACTTCTTTTGAAGTCTTTTGAAGTCTGCTTCATTCTGAAAAATACACAAAACACCTTCGGATATCCACTTATTTACGAAAATGCCATCTTCTTCAATTTTCTCAAGCACCATGAACAACCAATTTCGAGCTCTAAATGCTTCTCCAACCAATTTCTTTGGCTCTAACTCCTCATCTTTATGCTCATAACCTCATAATCTTCCATTTCTTCTCCATTTTCATCCAAAAAACTCTCATTTTCGTTTTCAAAATTTACAAATTCTTAGATCTTGCTTGTTTCGGTAGCTATTGCATAAGAAGGACTGGACTTCTTTGATATTGGTTAATCACAGTGTTCTGGGCACTCGACGAAGCTCAAAACAGCCTCAAACCGGATCTAGGTAATTATTCATTTGATTTTCGTTAATTTTCAGATCTATTTCGTGATAGTAGACTCCATTTGAAGTCTACTCTTCATCGTAGACTTCATTTGAAGTCTCCTAGTCAACCATATGTTAGTTTTGCAATTGACTATTTTTCGTTTTTGTAAGGAGACTTCAGGTGAAGTCTGGAGACTTCAGGTGAAGTCTGTGAGTTATCCTTTGAAAACAAAAAAATCACCCGTAGACTTCATATGAAGTCTCCGAAAAAGAGAGGCTACTTTTGTAGTTGACCAAACTTTGACTTTTATATGGCAGACTTCATCTGAAGTCTTCTGGAGAAGTCTTCTTTTAAGTCAGTTTGGTATTTGACCAAAATTTTGACTTTTTATGAAAGTTAGTTTTGCGTTTGACAAAAATTGCAAACTTAAAAAAAAAAAACTTTTTTGAGTAGACTTCATATGAAGTCTACAAATTTAGAGTAGACTTAAAAAAAAGAAGTCTATTTTTCAAAAACTGAAGTAGACTTCAAACGAAGTCTGCAATGAATATTTTTGGTCAAACTCAAAGCTAACCTTATTTTTCGTAGATTTCAAACGAAGTCTACTTTCAGTATTTGAATTGCAAAAGTGACCCATTTTCAGTAGACTTCAGTCTGAAGTCTTCTCTAACGACGTAGACTTCATTAGAAGTCTTGTTTAACAGCGTAGACTTCAAATGAAGTCTACTTTAAAAGTCAAACACTGATGAGATTCTGGTCAAATGAAAAATTAACCTATTTTTCAGCAGACTTCATGAAGAAGTCTACTTTTATAAAGTCAACAGTTTGGTCAAATGCAAAAATAACATGTTCCACAGTAGACTTCACACGTAGACTTCTAAGAATTTTTGTAGACTTCAAATGAAGTCTTCTTTGTCAACTTCTCATAGAAGTCTAATGTATAACGTTTTTAAAAAAATTCATTTAGAGCATATTTATAACGAATCTTTGAGCTTTTTTTGTTCTAGTATGTATTTTTACTAGTGCTTTTGTTGTTGTATGAATTTTATGTGTTTTAACTAGACAATTATGGGTGAGTCAAATTTATTGATTGGTTAGGCATTTAGCTCGTAATAGAAGACTTCATTTGGAAGTCTACTACGTACTATTTCATTGAATTATGGTTTGTAATCACGAATACTAATGGGGTTTGTTCTTGTTTTTCTTACAGGAAATGGTTAACCTAGATGTTGTTTACGGAGAATGGATGTTTAAAGACTCGACGTGGGAGTTTGCAGTTGATAAAGTCAAGGGAGGAAGGATGTTCGTTTTGAGTGATGGTTGTACGCATGAGAAACTCGTTGATATGGCACAAGGTGATTATGATATGGACAAGACTGAATTTGAGGTTTTAACATATTCTTTACCAGAAAAAAATCTCCAAAAGATGGATCCGTATACCCCTCCTATGCATGTCACAAATGATAGACAAGTTCGGAGCTTGATGGAGCTTTGTAGAACGCATGTTGTACGTCTATGTGTCTCGAATCGATTCAAGGTGGATACCGAGGCTGAACATATGGTTGGTGACGCTAACCATATGGCTGGGGAAGATGCATATGAAGAAGATATGGAAGATTCAGACGAAGATGCGGATGAAGAAGATATGGAAAATTCAGACGAGGAAACTAAGCATGAAGAAGCGGATGTGAATCATGATGCATGAGATGGTAATGCAGTCTACTCTGACGGTGAAGACTACATCGTCTATGGGAAAGTGAAAGGTGAGGACGAGGATGATGATGAATTTGATATTGTCAATCAGGGTTTGATGGAGAAGCATGTTGGTAAGGGAGACAAATCTGTGTTGACATGGTCTGACAATTTATATGTCAAGGCGAGTTTTCCTAGCAAGAATAAGCTGGTATCAGAGTTGCGATTGACGGCGATAATGTTTATAATATTTAAAAGACATAAGCTACAATTAGACCATATGTATGTTACAGTTTCTTGTCTACCTAACAGTGATAGGTTACAAAAAATTAAACCTTATCACTTGTTGCACCGAAATATCCCCCAATAGAAGTTACACCGAAATATCCCCCAATAGAAGCCAAAACTTACATGGCTGATTCTTACATCCAAAAATCATGTAAGAATCTAAAAAATAAACTTACATAGTTTAAACACTAAACCCCTTCATAAGGATCGTCCAAGAATGGGTACTCAAATTTATCGGTGCCATTGTAGGTAGTCTCGTAAAAGATCTCCGCCACTAGCTTATTCCTGATAGCTCTGATGTTGGAATCACGCAAGTAGGAAGGAAATTCCATTCCTGAGGCATGGCATTCGATGTACTTCAGACAATACACTCCACAGTCACCACTTTGCTTGCTTTGAGGTATTGTCGAGTCTTGAATTCGCTCATGAGTGAATGCATCGTAAGAGAAATAGTGACGATCTTCCTTGGGAGCACACTCACGAAAAATGCAAGGCACCAAAATGGATATAGGTTTCACTGCCGCTGCAATATCTGCGTATGTGGCATGCCGAGTCTTAACATGACTATCCCAGATGGTTATGTGTCTCTTTGGAATGTCTACCCATATAGCTACCCAATGATCGCCTTTGACGTGCAACATTCAGTACAGATGATCAACATCATATGCCCACGTCTTATCATTTCGGTAGTAAGTTGGTGCTTCACCGGTGTAGTAATGATATGAACCACTAGGTAGTCTCTTGCCCGAACCATCCTCATTCGGCAGAGAGGATTCAAACTCCGCGAACTTGGACCTCCACACCGTTGCAAACAAGGAATCAAGGAAGCAAATCCGTTCCGACCTAAACCACTCTGGATGCTTCGTCTGTCGAAGCCTCATAAGGTTAATCGCAGCTTCCATGTGTTGTAGTTAAGAGATAATCAATGTTACTTAAACGAAAATTTATCTGCCAGTGAAGTCTGCTAGTGAAGTCTACTAGTGAAGTCTACTAGTGAAGTCTACTAGTGAAGTCTAGTAGTGAAGTCTACTAGTGAAAATTTCGCTGCTAGTGAAGTCTGCTAGTGAAGATGAAATGACTTACCGAGTCTGCTAACCATTCCTTTGGCGTCCGAAGAATCGAATACCAGTGGGCTGAAGTCCATTTTTCCGGGTTCTTGTATTTGCTGGAAAACCGACATTTGTGTTGTCAAACAGGTTTAAAACAAATAACACAAACATGTTATAGTGAAATAGTAACTTACGGGTCAAGCTATAGGAAATCCACTAGCACTTTCAGCTTCTAGCTAACACCTTTCACATCAAAGGGATCATATCCACAACCTTGCATTCTCTGGTTTGGAATGATCCCCTTTGCGGTGCTATTACCTTGAAACGGAGACTTCTGTGAAGCAGCCAGTTTCCTTTGCTTGTCACTCTTCGCACGGGCCACAACCTGAGTTGCTACTCTGCTTTACTTGTCTTTCTCCTCTTGAATCGCATCAAAATCAATGTCACAGTTGTTTTTATCTATCAGCTCAACAGATGGTACCATGTCACCATTGACACTCTCGCTCTGAAACTCATGCAAATTGTTAATATATGTAATAAATTCCCCTAAATTCAAATGAAACCATATTGCACACCTTTCACACAAATAACATAAACACATGACTGCATTTTTAGGTGCAAATTGTTAATATATGTAATAAATTCCCCTAAATTCAAATGAAAACATATTGTAATAAATTCAAATGAAAACAACTTCTACACAAATAACATTAAGGTGAAATCAAAGTTCATTTAGAATTCTTCTTTTTCGATCTTGCCCTTGTATTCATCATAGATTTCAGAGGGGGTTTGGAACTAACCTTCACTTCTGGAATGGTGGCGCCATCTTTAACAACGTCGGGGTTAGCAGGGTTGGAATCTTCGTTGGATCTGACCGGCTGGTCATCTAAAACCTTCAACTTCATGTCACATTTCACCGCATCTATGGTTCGCTCAACTGCTTCTACCTTCTTGCGTAAGACTTTGATCTCTTTTTGACAGCCACTGAAGCCAGCAACCATCTTGGCCGAGAGTTCTTCAAAGCATTGGTTGATGTGAGCTTTCATTATGGCCACCAGAGCCGACCCATCCTCATCCATACAAGAGGCGGACTCTGAACGAGACTTCTTACGGCTTTCTTGTACTGATACTAAGCTCCTTTTGAGGTCCCCCGTATCCTCTGACTCCACGCGGGGTGAGACCTTTTTAACGCCCGTGTCAGGCCAATGAACTTTACGCCACCTCCATTTACCAAACTGGCCAAACATGGCTTTCAAAATGTTATCAACCTTTACATCTTCTTCGTCGTCATCCCATTTGGGAAACATCTCCTCAAATATCTTGACAACGCAATTCTGTACGCGGATCTATGAAAAATAAAAACTATAGTGTTAGACTAATGTATCACAGAAATGACAATGACAAAAAAAAATGTATAGTGTTAGACTAATTAGACAAAAAAATATTACATGTTTTAGCATGTTCTCTTTGACATTTTTTCGCCATCTTGATCCTTTGTATGCCAGCAGCGGTGGAGTTGGGTTATTAGACAATGTGAAAGCAAAATCAGGTAGAGCATAGTAGATCCACACTTGAAGAACATGTACAAACCCTTCGAGGGTGATAGTCTTGTTGATATCCACTTTCTCTTTTACATACCCTATCAGATTCTTAAACGCTACTCTCCCCAAGGATAGTTTTCAAAAGCTTCTAAATCCATCACTAGTCTAGCCATTTCAACCAATGTAGGTGTACTGGTCTTTACGGCTACAATGAAGCCAGCGTAGATGCCTAGATATCATAATCTCAACATATCCTCCCTAGACCATGCCGAACAATTCGAACATGCATCTATTATATTATCAGTGCTTGGACCAACATCTTCAGCCACTCCCATTTTCTCACAGAATTCACGCATCTCATCAGTAACCTCAACCTTTGGACATGTTAGATCCTCTACGTACTCGCAGTTCAGTCCTGTAAGATGCTCAAACTCAAGCAATGAAAACCTCACTGGGTCTTCACGAACTAGACTCCAAATCTTGTACTTCTTCTTGCATACTAACTGAAAAGAGAACATATAGTGTACCAGCCTCGAAGCCCAGCCAAACTCAAGTCTGCTGAACTTTAAAATAACACCCAATTTCGACTCATAGTGTAGCGCCCGTGTTCCGGAAGAATTGATTATTGAGGAAAAAAAATAATTAATTAGGGCTGTTCCGGGGGCGGTATCGATGGATACCGGCCAGCATCGATCGATACCAGCCGGGTTTTCCCCTTGTCGTCTTCTTCTCTTATCTTCTTTCTAGTTTAAAAACCTATCCCGGGAGGATAAGTTCAGAAAGGTCGCGAGAAAGAAAGAGAGAGAGAGAGAAGGAGAGAAAGAGCGAGAGAAGGAGAGAAAAGCTTGGTGAAGCTGAGATCTTGCGAGATCAGGAGAGTTGAGCTTGAGAGAAGCTCGAAGAAGAGGTTGGAAGAGCTCGGTTTTGGCGTAAGCTTGTGAGAGCAGAGGAAGGTCGATCTTGAGCTCGGGAAGTTGTTTTAGAGCTCGATCCATCGTTTTTAAGGTGAGTTGTGACCAAAGGTTAGCAACTAAGCTTGCGTGATGCATTGTTGAGTTGATTGATGCATTTTTATGGCTTGTATGGCGATTCCTGTGTTTAGGTCTCGTGGGCATCGATCGATACCATGTGTGTATCGATCGATACCAGTCCTTTGGCGGTGGTCTTGAGTTGTGGTTGTATCGATCGATACCAGGTGTTGGTTTTAGTATCGATCGATACCAGGCCCTTGTCGGGTATCGTGTGTTGTTTGGGCATCGATCGATACTAGGGGAGTATCGATCGATACCGGTTGTTTTGTTGGTGCTGAAAGTTTTAATTGGTGTGAATTAATTCTTAGCATTGTTAATTGATAATAATTGTTGATTGTGCTTATTGGTAGCCTGTTGTTGGGATGATCAATCTCACTCAGCATTTGGTTAGCCAAATGTTGATGCATCACTTTTGTCGATGCAGGTAAAGAT
>PKML01073890.1:68875-103498 GCA_002933935.1 Eutrema yunnanense
TCTCTCTCTCTCTCTTTCTTTCACGAACTCTCTCGACCTTTCTATGGTCTCATCCTCCCGAAGGATCCCTTTTTATACTCGAAAGAAGAAAGAGAAGAAGATAACCACGAGAAAACCCGGCTGGTATCGATCGATACAGGTCAGTATCGATTGATACTGCCTCCAGAACAACCCGAATTAATCATTTCACAGCAATAATCAATTCTTCTGGAAACACGGGCGCTACAAAAGAAGTCTACCAAAATTTTTAAGAAGTCTACATAATTTTGAAAGAAGTCTACGAATGGCCACCAGTTTGAATAAGAAGTCTACCAATGAAGTCTACATCATTTTGAAAGAAGTCTACGAAGAAGTCCTTACGTGTCAGACGAAGTCTACAAACAGTCCTACGGCAGAGAGCGTCGACGGCTTAACGGCTGCCAACGAGAGATCCGCCGGCAAGGTAGAATATACGGCGACGGCAACATATATAAAAAAACCATTTTTTAGATAGAGGAACACGAAAAACAACTGAAAGACGGAGGAATAAGGGGTTATCTTATCGCGGCGAAGGAAACAGGAAACTTGGCTGCGACGAAGTAGAAATTGGAGGCCGCAACAGATCTGAAAGAGTGAACCCAATAAGTGAACAAAAATGTCCGGCGATACTCGGTATAGAGGTGAAAGAGAGGAACGAAGGCCTACCGTTTCGCGGAGGAAGAGGCAAACCGACGCGCCGACAGATCTGAAATAAACCCTAATTTTGTAAACGCAATAGACAACTAAGAAAGAACGACGGGAGGAGTAAGAGAGGCAGGAGGAACGACGAAGAGAGGAGAAGGAGACGACGGCTTACCGTTCGCCGGTGGCGGCAAGGGAAATCGGCGGAATCGCCATTTAGAGAGTTTCTAGGGTTTTTTTTTTTTACCAACCACAAATGTTTGTCTCCAGTAAAACCGTTTTTATATGTAGGTTAAAATGCATTGGTTCAATTTTGGTTATGTGCAAACCAATTTCGGATAGTCTAAATCAACAATTAAATTAGGTTTATTTTTCCGGTTAGGTTTGGTTAATTAACTTAATTCAATTTCACAATTTTTGATTTTGGTTAGGTTAATTATTTTCGAATTTGGTTAGGTTTAATTTTGGTTAGGTTAATTATTTTCGGTTTAACAGACTTCATATGAAGTCTACTCATAATTCAACTATAACCTATAAATTATTTCCTTGGTTAATCTGATCAAATTTTATGAATTTTTGATTTTTAAAATATCATAACTTAGTATAATAAATTTTTAAAACCTCATAATTTTATAACATAATATTATTATTTTTTATTATTTAAATATAAAATTTAATTACAGAGCAGACTTCATGAGAAGTCTACATGTAGACTTCATATGAAGTCTACTCATAATTCAACTATAACCTATAAATTATTTCCTTGGTTAATCTGATCAAATTTTATGAATTTTTGATTTTTAAAACATCATAATTGAGTATAATAAATTTTTAAAACATCATAATTGAGTATAATAAATTTTTAAAACCTCATAATTTTATAACATAATATTATTTCTTTTATTATTTAAATATAAAATTTAATTACAGAGCAGACTTCATGAGATTCTATATGAAGTCTACCTGCGTCTCAGGGTTATAATCGTAAAAACACGTACTGGGTTTTTGTTTAGTCATTGAGGAGGTAACTGTAATTTCACTACCCATGCAGGTTACTTTTGCTTTAACTCAAATAAAGGATCTAGTTTTGCTGAAAAAAACAAATTTTAGGTTATTTTCAGCAATTCCCTCAATTTTCTGATTATATAAAAATCACTTACATATATAAATAATTTTTCCAATGTCAATGTTTTTTTTTATCACTATCAATGTGTATATATCTCATTAATTTAAGAGCTAAACGATATCAGAAAAAATTATTTTAAATTTAATAACTAAAACATCTATTTTATTTCTTTTAAAGTTCATTATTATAATATTCGATTTATCGATTTGGCAAATGGAATAAGTTTGGTTTATTATTTTAGTTAAATGAATAAAAAGGCTGAAAAAATCATGGTGCTAATTAATTTTTGGTAATGAGTATAGTAAAATTAAATAAATGAAAAACAAAAAAATATTAAAACGATTATGGAAATATAGTTTTTGGCAATAGAGATAGTAGGAGAGAAAAAATGAATTAATAATGTAGGCAAATGCCAACTTTAATTTAAAATTGCCATGTGTACTTTAGGGTCTCCTCTTTAATTTACTTTAGATTAAAGTAACCACAATTTTTTTTTGGATAACTAGAAGGTTCTGTGCAATTGACAAACCATTCGAATGGCCAAGGTACCGAGCTTTCACAGCCTATCTATCTCATTTGGGTGCTGGTTTCACTACGTGCGCAATAGAACATGAGTTGGTTGAAGCTAACAGAGCAGCTCGCGAGATATCTAAGAGTGTTACTCGTGATGGACGTTTTCATTCCTACATCGCCATGGGTGGACCTTCTTGGCTGCACAACATCATCCGTCAAGATTCCTGTTAAGATTATTCTGTTGAGCATCCTATAACCCTTCCCTTAGGTGTTTGATGCTTTGTCTTCGCATTTATGCTGTAACGATCATACCCTTTCTTTTCTCTTGAATGAATTTTCAGATGACAAAAAAAAAAAGAAGGTTCTGTGCCGAAGTCCTTAAATCTCCCTAGGCCCGGACCAGCCTTTAATATTTTTTACCCGTCCCAACTGCCACTCGATCATGTGACCTCTGGAATTACCCTATTGTACCTTTCCAGTCGAGCTATCAACCTTTGGTAAGTAACCACAAAATTAAACCATGCTCAAGTAGAAGAGTCCTTGAACCTTCGAAATGATGGAAGGAATTCTTTTTTTCTTTTTTTGGCCATCTAGGTTTTTATTGAAAGTTATAGAATCTTACAATAATACAAATGCCCAACGAGGGAAGCAACTCAAACGAGAGAAACAAATTCGGAGGAAAAAGAACATATCCCCGGAAACAAAGCCGGAGGAAAACAAGTTTTTGAAATGATAGAAGGGATTAAAATGACGAAAAGGGGAGAACATTAACGGTGAATCTTTATTGTGGGGGTTAAAAGCATGGCCCAATAAATTTGGCCCAATAGATCTATGGTAAAAAGGCATGACGAAGTCAAAGAAGCCAGACGGGGTCAAAAGAGTAATGGCCCACCTGAGTGAAAGTCTACGGTCAAAGGGGATTAAATGTTGAAACCATTAGTCAACCCGGACAAGACCAAAGACTCATTCAAACCGGTGAACTAAGGCTCTTAAACATAATTGCTATATCTTCAGACTTAAAGACCATTCATGGCGAATCAGGCGGAGTAAACGGAGACGCTAAGCACGATCTCGTAGTATAAAACAAGGACAAGAGCAAGGAGCAAGAGAACTAGAATCCTACTCTCTACACCACTCTCAACTTCAACTTAGCTCTAGAACTCAAACACTTGTCTTTTCTTTGTTCTTGTTCTTGTAAATCGCTCTCGGAAATCGAAATACGAAATCAGTTTACTCCACAAAAACCATGTCCAAATCGCTCTCATATCATGTATGTTCTCATCAAGCAACAATCTTACTGTTTATTGCTCGATAGTCCTTCGATTCTTTTTTTCTTAAAGATAAGCCAAAGTCCCACGTTTATTCCTATTTATAAATTATGATTGTTGTATTTCCAGGTACAACAGTTTGACGCTAGAAGGAGGGGGATAGACAAGTCTAGATCCATCGTTGGAAGATTCGAGATGGCTGAACAAGCTATTTACCACTCGAAGGGGGCTCTACCGGTCCCCAATAGATGGGTAAGAAGAGCGAACCACGACGAGAGAGATTTTTGGCAGGCCCAACCAAAAAGCTTGGGGTCTTGACACTAAAGATTGTTCAAGTTGAAAACAATCTTGTTTGAAAAATATTTAGTCGGCAAATTCACTGGCTTAATATCTTCACCGCAACAAAGCGGGACTAAGGGTGAAACTCTGCCCTTCAGGATGGTAAATTTCATCAAGCAGGATCGTCCCGCGAAGGAAGTCAATTCCTTGATCAAACAGTTCATGCAACCTTTACCAAGGGTTGTGTTCTGTGAAAAAGATGTGCATTTGTTAAACAAACCGCACGATGACACGTTGGTGTTAACTTTGGAAATTGGAGAATATGATGTACCGAGAATCCTAGTTAATAACGTAAGCTCGGTAAACATAATCTTTTTTTAGGCATTCAGGCAGATGGATGCGTATGACGCATACCGTCGACCAGAACGACAAGTCGGGTTTACTGGAAAAGCAATCACTACTCTCGGTACGGTAGATTTACCTATCCGGTTTAGTGGAAAGCTTTTTACCACCAACTTCCTAGTTGTGCAAGGACCATCAATTTACAACGCTATCCTGGATACTCTATGGATAAACCGTGTAAAGGTGATTCCCTCAGTTTTTCATCAATGCGTTAAAATCCAAACTTCGAATGGGATAATAACGATAAATGGAAGTCATAAAATCGCAAGATCTTGCTACATAGCTTATCATAAGCTACAAGCTAGGTCGAAGTCCATAAGTATGGTCAGTTCGAGATGAAGTTGACCCGGTCGTCATCGACGAATCTGAGCCCAAAAAATGCTTCAACATTGGGGAGATGTTAAGAGAACCCATACGGGGCGAGCTAATAAAACTCATATGGGAGAACAAAAAAAAAATTTCTTGGTCGGCCCAAGACATGCATGGGATAGCCCTTGACGTAATCTCACATGAATTGAATGTGGATGAATCATTTAAGCCAATTAAACAAAAAGGAGAAAATTGGGATCAGAAAGGTCGATTGCTGTCGATGATGAAGTCGAAAGGCTACTCAAAAACGGATTGATCCGCGAGGTCAAATATCCCGAATGGCTAGCGAACCCAGTAATGTTGAAAATGAAAAACGAGAAATGGAGAGTATGTGTGGATTTAACAGATTTAAACAAAGCTTGTCCCAAGAACAGATTTCAATTGCCACACATCGATCGCTTGGTATAAGCAATTGCCGGTCATAAACTCCTATCCTTTATGAACGTGTTTTCAGGATATAATCAAATACTAATGAATCATGATGACAAGGAGAAAACCTCCTTCATAACCGATAGGGGAATCTATTGCTACAAAGTGATGCATTTCGGTTTAAAGAACGTTTGGCTAACATACCAGCGGTTGGTTAACCGAATGTTTGCAGGAGATATCGGCAAGACCATGGAAGTCTATATCCATGATATGATGGTCAGATCCATTGAAGCGAGTTTTCATATTCAGCATCTAAAAGAATGCTTCGAGGTGCTGAAACATATCAGGATGAAGCTCAACCCGACAAAATGCACATTTGTCGTCGCATCTGGTAAATTCTTGGGTTACTTGGTAACTCGAAGAGGAATCGAAGCCAACCCGGATCATATCAACGCTTTCTTAGGGATGCCTTCCCCGAGAACGAAACGTGAAGTCCAGCGATTAACTGGAAGACTTGCCGCGCTAAACCTATTCATATCGAAGTCAACCGATAAGTGTCTACCATTCTTCCAGCTCCTAAAGGGAAATAAAAGTTTCATTTAGAGTGAAGAATGTGAAAAAGCTTTCAGCTCGTTGAAGAAATATTTAACGGAACCCCAGTGTTATCCAAGCTGGTCGATGGGGAGCCATTGTGCCTCTACATAGTCGTATCCCCAATTCTTGTATCAGGAGTCTTGATACGCGAAAATCACGGTGAGCAGAAGGCAATATTTTTCGTGAGTAAAACAATGGCTAATGCCGAGACCAGGTATCCAATTATCAAGAAACTCACTTTGGTCGTCGTGTTTCGGCAAGAAAATTGAGGCCGTATTTCCAGTGGCACTCGATAATTGTTGTAACAACCCAACCACGTTGCTCAATCATTCATGGAATGAGTCACTCTGGGAGATAAGTCAAATGGACAATCGAGCTCAGTGAGTACAATATCGAGTATAAACCTCGGACCGCAATCAAGTCTATGGTCCTAGCGGACTTTGTAATCGAGCTAGCCACTCCAAAAGGGCTTGAGAAAGGTTCTAGTAAAAGACGTACCCTTCATTTAGACGGAGCTTCTTCACATGGGGGCTCCGGAGTCGGAGTTCAATTAGTTTCACCTGATGGTGAAGTTATTGAACGTTCGTTTAAATTTAAAATTCAATGCTTCAAATAATGAAGCATAATATGAGGCTCCAATTGCTGGATTACGCTTAGCATAAAGAATGGGGGTTCGGGAGGAGGACGCATTCTTTGACACCCAACTTGTAGCAAACCAGTTTAGTGGAGAATACGAAGCTAAAGACGAGTGGATGAGCGCTTACCTGAAGTTGGTACAGGAACTCTCCTACTCATTTAGTTACTTCACGTTAACTAGAATCCCTAGAGGTTGGCATACGCTCTTGTTTGGACCTCAAACTCCGAATCACAAAGAATGATCCTAGTCAAAGGGATCGACCAGCCGAGTATTAGCCTTCAAAAACAGGTGATGACAACTACAAAAGAGAGGCAACCTCCAGTAAAGGATTATGGTCCGGACTAGAGAGTCCCGATAATTCGATACATAGAGAACGGGATAACACCGAGAGCAAATGGGAAGCACGCAAGCTGAAAGTTATAAGAGCGCAGTTCATGGTAAGAGATGAAAAGTTGTATAAGCAAAGCATCGGTGGACCTTACCTCAAGGGGATTCATGGAGAAGATGTCGAAACAACGATAAAGACAATCCACGACGGAGCTTGTGGAAATCTTTCTAGTGAAAGAACAATGGTGAATCGAATTAAAAGACATGGCCTCTATTGGCCTACAACCATGGCAGATTGCGAAGCTTATTCGTGAAAGTGCAAGAAATGTTAGAAGCACGCCCTTCACATCAAACGGCCTGCTGAGGCGATCTCAAGTGTATACGCACTGTACCCATTCATGTGCTGGTTAATGGATCAAATTGGTTTGATCATCGCATCAGATGGAAATGAAAGGTTTATCCTTATTTTTACTGATTACTTTTCGAAGTGGATAGAAGCCGACACATTTTTGAATGTGACCGCGGATGTGATCGAACACTTTATTTGGAAAAATATAGTGCTTCGTTACGGACTACTGTACAAAATCGTCACTGATAATGGGAAAAACTATGCCTCAAAAAGATTGAGAGATTTCTGTAAAAAAAATGGGGGATCCGCCTCAGTTTCTCAACTCCTTATTACCCACAAGGAAATAGGCAAGCTGAAGCATCAAACAAGAACATCTTGCGCAACCTTAAGAAATTAGAATCTTCGAAGAGAAATTGTCCGGAGAAGCTTCACGATGTCTTATTGGCACTAAGGACCACTCCGAATCGGGCCACAAAAGAAACACCTTTCTCCCTCGTGTATGGAACCGAAACAATGGTCCCAACCGAAATAAGAGTGTTAAGTCTGCGAAAGGAAATTTGTCGCAAGGACGAAGTTTGTCCTAAAGTGGATTCTTGACATTGGTTGGTGATTTGTGACTTGAGATTTTTTTTTTTTTTTTTTACATGATTTACAAATAGGAGACGTATTAAACACACAACCACAGCCGGATACATTTTTATAATATTTTGGGTTTTTATAGATGACCAGATACCGGTACAAAAAAGATCATTATGTTTATCACGGATCCAAGGACCTTAGAAATTCGGAAAAATCAGATCACATATTCGAGATAATTTGCCCAAAATGTTTATAAATAGATACATTCAAGGTTAGACAAATTAGACTTCCGAGGGGAAAAAAACAAGAAGACAACTTAGGGACTTAAAAAGAGATGTGTAATTCAGCTTGAGCATGATGGTCATTTACAAGCACCGATTATAAATAGAACTCTCTGCCGAAGTTGACGGATGATCTGAAATTAAGCAACAAGAAGAGTTAGCAGAAGAACCGAAACCAACTAATCCGAAAACACTAAACATTTGGTAAAAGATTATGTTAATAATAGAAAGAGGTAATTGAAGAGAACGAACAGAGTTGGAAGCAGAGAGCTTAGCCCATTTTTGGATAGAGGCACTGCTGGTTTTGAGGTGAGAAGAGTAAGCATCTTCTGCGTTTATGAAGTAGTCCGAGTTCTCTGTCGCCTCACCAACCCACATATCGTTTTCCATATCCTTTGCTCTTTTTATTAGATTGCAGAATCCTACCTGCCAAATAAGAAGAAGGACACAACATTTGTCAAAATGAGCGTTAAACAAAGAGATCAATACGTGAAACGCTATTGCCACTTGATTGTGTAAAACTAAGAGAAGACTTTGAGTTTGTACATACCACTGATCCGACAAGATTTTGGCTAAAGAGGGTAATGGGGAAGTCATCCATGGATGGGGTGCTGAAGCTTATAGCAAGAAGACTATATGACATTTCCCCTGAATGTAAACGTTGAAAAGATCCATCTGTCAAAAACACCCACTGCTTCTTTTGCTCAACATCCGTGTATACATTTCCAACATATACAACATACGCCGCGATATCAAATTCACTAAGAGGATGATAATAAGATGTGTTAGGGTATAGATAAGCAAAAGCAAGTTTGGTAAAGAGTGTATATAACAAGCTTGGGATGAGATTTAACCTTGAAAGAGGAATTTCACCAAGATTCAACAAAGAGATCGGTTTACGGGGGTTGAAAAGGGGCCTGGATCACAGGGAAATTAAACAAGTAGATGAGATAGATTCAGGTATGTCTACAAAAGAAAGCTCACAAAAACAACTTACTGATAACTTTCAGAAGCTTTTGGAGACAAAGGCTGCCATCTTGAGCTAGACCCTCTGGCATGTAAGTAAAGTGTTTGTGAATCTGAGTTTATTGGAACCAGCCCATTCAGTATGTATATTTTCCCCTCTGTCAACTCGGTTATCTGTCATAGTAGTAGAAAATAACAACTGTTTTAAGAATATACAAGAACAAAAGTTGCTCAACCTAATGAATGATGCTCGTTATGTACATAGATGGTCACGATTCTGTTATGAAATTTCAGTCCATACAAGGCCCACAGCAACTCTGACAAGGTTATGACTAGAGGTCAAGCTTAAATCTAAGCTCATATGGAAAAGGTTCGCGTAAACTTATATAACCCATTAGAAAAAGTGCCCTCTTTTAGATTTTGATGAAACATTCAGATATAGGCATTTTTAATGTACCTGTCTCTCTGTGGGATCCCAGATTGTTAGAATGCCTTCTTTTGGATTGTGTTTTCCTTCATAACTTAAGCTCGTCAGTCCAACAAGCCTAACCCTCATGAATGGGGTGACATCCCTTTCACCTAAGCCAGCGTCTTCCAGAGCTTTTGCCACTGATTTTTCCATCTTTTTTTCCCTGGCTGCCTGAGGTTTAAATTGAAACAGTTAGTTAATTTAGGGATAAACGATCTGTTAAGAAAAGACAAACTAACAATATTCTACCTCAAACTTTGCTTTATATGTAGCGAAAGACGTCAGCTGCTCCATACTCATATCTGCCATTAGAAGTTCAGGTTCAGCAGCAGTCTCTAACAGCGTATAGAGCTTGGCTCCTTCTTCGCTGTCAGTGCCGTTCTGGCTGTGGACACCATTGATTCCTCTCTCGTACTCACAAATAAGACCCTCAACAAGAGCTGAGCGCCTAAAGGCAAACAGAAAAGAAAAAAAAATATATAGGCAGGTAAGAATGAGAGGAACTGCAATCTTTAGCTCGCCTGTTAGCTAAGCAGCAAAGCCAATTGACTAAAGTAGTAAGCAAATCCATCCACATTCAGAAGATTTTCTATGAAGATTATTTGTCTGCCCCAAAAACCAGCCACTTCGAACCTAATATTGTTGTTTGTAACAGAACCTTTCTAGCTTTGATGAGTTACTCATGATACTCCACGAGATGCATGTGCAAAATTGATCACATAAGTGTTACTAAAAATTGCTCTCTACAGTTATACTGGAAACTTGCCGCTGGTTATGCAACTCGGTCATTCTACTTTCCATTCTCTCTGATCGAACTATTGACTTCCTTTCACCTAACCTGTATATACCAAGCAGATATAAGTTTTTGCCAGAAGCATACAGGGGACCAATTTGTTAAAAGGCACCCATTTATATTGAATATTGACCTTTCCTTGTATAGGATAGGGTATATTCGTGTGATTCCAGCTACCGTTTTAGGCACTGGACCCCCATTGCTCTTGATACAATTGAGAGCCAGAGGGACACCAACTTCTTTACCTTTAAGAAGGGATCAAAAGACAGTCAATATAAAAAAACCAGTAAGAAAGCACAAAAGCACTATGAAATAATCAACTCTGAAGACAGTCAATATAAAAAAAACAGTATGAAAGCACAAAAACACTATGAAATAATCAACTCTGAGGATGTAGTGACGTCCACAGCATAAAGCTACTTACAAAATCCTAGTCGGTCCGCCCAGTGAGCTCTGTATGTCCCATTAATATTCAACAACAAAAAGATCGTATTTGAAATCACTGCCTGAAAGTTTGGTTGATTGAAACCATAAAGAAACCAACATGGGAAGGTTTCAGAAAACTCTAATAAAATTCAAAGCCTAAGAAACCTCAAGAGGTGATGTTGGGGTAGCCCAGCCAGAAAGTCCTGCCCCAAGGATCTTCAGATAAGAAATAAGGACGTGAGCATGCTGTAAGTCAGTAATCTAACCAAAAATATGTATTACCAAACAAAATATTAAAAGCTTGCAGGAAAATAACTTACTCGAAGCTTCTGCCCAATAAAAAGTTTTCCAGCATTCAAATGTTTTGTCAGCATGACATCCAGAGCAGCATTCATCGAGTACCTGTGATTTAAAAAAAAAAAAAGAAACATGAGGAAACAAGACAAACAAGACAAGAAAACAGGTATCCATACAACAATTGTGATTTCATACCACCCATCAGTGAGTTCTATTTTCACATTGCTGCCACTATAAGAACCATGATCATCATCAGTCTTTGGATTAATAGCTGATATGCAGAGCACCATCATTGAAGAAGCGGGAGCATCACCACTCAGAATCTTCTTGATTGCAGAGCAATGACCATTATTGACCTCTCTCTCATATCTATGGAGGTAGATTAACCATGTTAGACTTCGCATCGCTCAAATAACAATGAGTTGTGTTGAACGATTGGGGAACCTGTATTTTAGTTCCTCGAGAACATTGGTGATTGTCAGAAAGTTTCCTCTGCATTTGGCTGGGTAGTATGTCTCGTAGCATGCAAGTTTCCAGACTATCAACCTGTAGTGATTGGTGATCCACCTAGTGCATATATATAGAGATAGATAGTTAATAGGTACAGAATTTAGAGCTCGCTGTCTATCTAATAAAGTGAGAGTCACATGCAAGATCATAAGAACGGTCACAAACATTTTCGGGTACAATAAGCAAATAAGATGGGTAACTTAAAACATTTCAAGGGACGGAGAAATTACTTTCTAGATGCATGTTGTAAGGAAGCACCAGACTCTGCCAACATTTGAAGAAAAGTTTCAGCTCCAACTACGCTTGAGGAAGACTCATCACAGAATACATATTTATCTGCATTACTTGATTTGATTCTTCTGACATGGTCTGGCACATAAACCATCTAAGACCAGCCCGTAAGCATGGTTTGAGTGAATGACAAACGAAAAGGTATATATAGCACAGGAACATGGGAAGTGTTAAAGGGACAAAAGATTTTACCTTGGTCGTAGCTGTTGGATGCATTCCAAAATAATCTTTGATATATATTCTTGGAGACCTTTCTTGACATCTTGTAGAAAGCACTTTTTTGGAATAATGTGTATCACAAGATACGACAGACAAACCTGATAATAGACAGGATACCAAAAGTTATAAATCTGAGAGCCAACCAAATAAATTCACATAGAAAATCCGTTAATAACAAAAACATCAGAAAACCAGTCTTGAATATTTTACCATTTGAAGCATGCTGAGCATTTTTCATTAAAGGAGTTTTAAAGGAGGAAGTCCTTGGCCTTTTAAAAGGAGGAACAGAGACCGTCTTTCCCAGTCTTTTCTTTTGGCTACTGTCTAGTTTATTGTTTGAGTAAGCTCTATCACTGCGATTTGTTATATCGGCAAGTGGCTGGTCAGCTGGCCTTCCAAATTGTTTAGCTCTTGGAATGAAACCGTTTTCCGTGGGATTATTCACTGCCATATCTGATGCTAACGGCCTGTCATTTGATAGTCCATGTGTAGCAGGTTTAGTTATATTCAGAGCACAGTCTGTCTCATCAAAAGCAGCATCAAATTTCTTGATCAAATTACCCCCTGAAGCTAGGTTCTCCAATTTGACTGATCTAAATTGATTTGACGATGACAGAAGAGGAGATATAAAACTATTTGACGTATGCTTGTTGCTTGTCTTTCCTTCTTGAGCAATATCACCTAACCTTTCATCTTTCTGTGGCGTAACAAACTGATCATCTGCTGCTACATCATCAAAGAAATTCCCTAACTCAGGGTCTCCAAGAAGGCTTCTAGCACGTTTCAATGCCTCAACCGACACTGACAGTGATCTTCCACCAGCAGTCTGAAACTTTGTTTGAGGCAGCTTTGAAGCTGGAGTCAACATTTCAGATCTCTTCCCAGATACATGACCCTCATATTGTCTTCCTGGAGTTACCGAACGATGCTGAACCGATGTAGCATCAAAACCCTCATGACTTTTCAACCCAGACCACCCATGTTGCTGTTGGAAAGAAGACGAACGGTTTGCGTGGTTAAATCCATTCAAATCATCTTCTTCTAGTCCTAACAACGCCTTGGCTCTTGACAGACCGGCAGAAGATACATTAACCTTCTTGTTAGAAGCTGTCTGAAAAAAAGTGTTGGGAACACCAAACCCACTCTCCCTGGGAAGAACGTTGTTGTCTACACAATCAAATAGAAGCTTAGTAACATATCAACAGAATAATGTCATTTCTAATATCAACATTTTATTTGTTCCCTACCAGCTGATAACAGCCCAACTCAAGAAACTGTGTGAAATAACAACAAAAAGAACAACTTGATATATAAATGTGCACACAACCACTCGTCTCTTTTGCGGATTTGAGCATCCTGTGTTGGGCAAATCTAAAGAGTAGCCAAGAACAGTGAACATTCAAAATACTTTCTCTAAACCCATTATCACCTATAATCTGAAATCTTTCGAATTACCCAGCAAAAGATGTAGAAAAATCAATAGGTTAACGCACCTGAATCTGCTAAAATCGATTTGGCTCTGGAAATCGAAGAGTCTTTTAGAGATACGGACTTCCCTAGACCAGTCGTGAACATTGTTGGCATCGCTTCCTCCCGTTCTATAAGCTTCGAGCATCCTTTCATTAAACAATAATTTTAATCTCCCTCACATTGACAAACGAATCGACAAAAACAAAACAAAAAAAAAACCTCGGAGCAAGAGATCAGCCATGGAAGGTAGAGGAGGAGCTGTGGATTCGAGCGTCTTCTTGGTTGGAGTAGAATCGAAGTTGTCAGACTTGAGAATCCGGCCAGCGACTTCCCACCGGAAACCATCGCCGCCGGGATCGGAAAATAGCTGCCACGTCGACATTTCTAGGGTTTCGAAACTGTGTCGATTCGTTTATTATCTGATTCCGCCACAAATGAGAGGGAGGGAATGGGGGAAAATCATAAATACCAAAAAATTAAAAAGATTTCGGGAAGGCGGGAAAGTTGAAAATGATTTTGGGGCGAAAATATGATACGCGTCGTTTTAAATGTTGGGCTTCATGGGGGACATAGCGTTCCAAGTGTAGACAAGTAAGATGCACGGCGTTTTTTGGAGACGGGAACGCACCAATGCTAAACGACATAACTAGGCATTGGCAAAATACTTGGAACCGAACCGAATTAGAAGATATCGAACCGAGCCGAATGGTTATAAATATCCGAATAGTTCTTCTTATAAAATATTTTGGATACCCGAACCGAAATAGAACCAGAACCAAACCAAAACCCGAATGGTTACCTGAAATATATGAAATACAATTATATATCCAAAAATATTATGTATATTTATACTTGAAATAACCAAAATACTCAAAATTACGATTATAAACCGAATATGTTAATTATGTTTAGAAAAAAATAACCAAAATACTTGAAATATTCAAAAATCTTTAGTTATATTTGTCAAAATTAAATAATTTTTATCAAACTTGATTGCCTAATAAAGCTTGGTTGAAAGTTGAAACTATGTAGTTCCCTAAAATCAATAAAGATTTTAGCCAACAAAATAATAATAATAATAATAATAATAATTTTTACCAAATTTTATTTAAATTGAACAATTTTTTTAGTTTTTTCGAGAATTAGGGATAAATTTCGAGTACCCGAAATTGACCCGAACCCGAGCGGAACCGAACCGAACCCGACTCGAAAAATGAAATACATGAATGAGTCCTAGACCTCTAAATTCTGGATATCCAAAACCTGAAATAACCGACCCGAACACGAACGGGTACTCGAATTTCCATGCCTAGACATAACGATCCAACTTCCAAGTGTAGACATTCGAACATTCTAGAAATTATTCAGTTCGGTTTGAATTTTTGGGTTTTGAGTTTTTCGGATTCTAGAAAAATAGTTCCTATTTGGTAGACCTAAGAATTTAACCGAACCGAGGGAACCAAACCGATCCAAACCAAAATTTTTGGTTTTTAGTTTCCGTTCGGTTTAGAAGTCTGAACAGATCGAGAGCTTTCAAAATTGGGATCAGTTATCGATTCGATTCGGTTCGTAGTTCTTTGGGTTTTTTTATAATTTTCTCAAACCAACTTATACCGGATTATACTAAAATTTACAAAAAAAAATTAAAGTTTTGAACTGAGTTGAATTAACAGAAGATAACCTAAATTACCCCATTTTAACCGAATTTCAACACAAAACCCGAAAATTTCGGTTAATTTTGGTAAAATTTAAAATATATGAACTAAATGATAACTGAACCAAACCACAATATTTTTTGGTTAATTGCGGTAAGATTTTTAAGAACCGAACTAACCAAAAAACCAAAAAATGGACCGGTTCGGTTAACCAAATTCCCAGACCTACTATTTGGAATCAAATTTTAGTTTAGTTCGGTTCGAGTTTTTTCATATTCCATTTTTTCATCTAGAGAATAAGTTGCATTTGAGATCAAATTATATTTTTGGTTTCGTTTTTGATTAAAAACAAAAAAAAAACATTATAATAAAAAGCAAAAAAAAAACATATGGAACTGGTTTTAGTTAAGATTGCATATTTATGATGTATTTAAATACTATATATGTTTCATAATATAAGATGTTTTGGCTAAAAACACAAAGATTAAGAAAATTACTTTTATTCAAAAAGTATCATTTAATATATAAGTTAAAAACAATTGAGCCAATCATAAAAAATTCTGCAGAATATAATTGGTCACACAATTTTCAATAACTGTAAAAGTTGCATAGAAATGTGAGAACAACTTATATTTTGAAACAAAAAAAAAATCTCTAAAACAACTTATAAAATAGCTTTTTCGAGAATATCGGCTTCCCTTCATCTATTAGACGCTTCGACCAACTGTCATGAACTACATCACCGAAATATGGCTCCTCATACTCCTCAGCCACGATTCGAGCCATCATAATTTGCTCATCCAGAGATGGTTGCAAAATACTGTGAATGTCATGTGAATATAAAAAAAATACAATTTAAAAACAAGTACATGCTAAATAAATAATGAATATGATATAAGATGATTTTCAACCTTAGCATCACCAAGTGCTTCATATAGTTCTGATAAAGAAAAACCTTTTAGTGTGAATGGTCGGTACTTTTGTTTGCACATCCGAGGACAATCCCTCTCTGCTCTTCTAACATCTTCTATGTATTTGATCTTCAGTTTTTGGATTGCCTCAAAAGCTAAAATCTACAAATAACACACGAAATTACAAATAAAATCATAAAAACTATGAAAGGAATACTTATCCACATTCAAAATCATATTATTTACCTCCAACGGAGTTACAAAGCTTGGAAATGTCCATGAATATGTTTCGATGACCCCATTGAAATGCTTCATATATTGTATGATCAATTTCTATCATATTCACATCAAAGAAAAACCGCCCCCACGGGAACGTTCGGCACGCTTCAAGATCGTTCACAATTCTTAGAAAAAACGGCTCTACAGATGGTGCTTTCTTTGCGGTCTTCGACTTTCCACTAATTATGCTAGCTAAGAAGTAGACGACACACATCTTCAAGCGATCTGAACAAGCTCGCATCTTGCTCAGCTTTTCTTCAACATCAGCGATTGAGGGGACGGTTCCTTTCTTAAAATGCATCAACTTAAACTCATCACTGCCCATTGTCTCATAGTCATCTTCTAGATACGGACGACAGTCTAGTCCAGATAGGAGTGCATGTTCTCTGAGGGAATAGCGGATGAGAACGCCATTAACAACAAACCAACATTCTTTCCTCTTATTTGTACTTACCGTCCGAAGAAGAAGCATCCACATGCCCATCATCTTATGTGTTGGGTCCATATTCATGGCCCTATGCATATGCCAAAAATGCTTGAACTGCGGATGCTCTGTAAACCACCTCAGCTCGTCATGTTTAAATCCTATAGACTCCAATTTCTCCACTGCTTTGTGGATAAAGCACCTTGTTCCCAACTTGATTACCTTGTTATACTCAGTAGTACCAAAGAACATCCTCTCAGTTGGTTGCAATGGTTGGTCTTCCTCTTCGGTATACGTTGGTTGCTGCCACATCATTAACTGATTAGCCTCAGCATTCTCTCCTGACGGTTATGGAGGCGAGTTTTCATACATTTCTTGTACCGGATGAGTCTCAATTTCTTTGAGAACAGCCATAACACAAGTTCTACGAAGTTATAACACAATCCATTACCATTCGAAATCCAACTCTACACAAAAATCGAATTCCATTCTACACAACTACACAAAAATTCAAATTCCATTCTACACAAAATCTAATTATATTCCACAACCCAGAAAAGTAGAACGAAACCCAGAAGAATAAGAAGGACGAACTTGATTTAGAGTTGGGATTTCGAATCCGCAGAAAATCACTACCACGTCTTAGTAGTACATTTTTGTACCAAATAGGAGGGAATAACTTTCGAATTGACACAAGTAGATGGGAAATAGATCGATAATTTTAGGTTATAATTTGGGGCTAAACCCGATTTCAGCGAATTCGACCCGATAATCGCGAGTCTGGTGTACAATTTGACCCGATATTGCATCGCAGGTCTGGAATGGTGTCGCGGGTGGAGTGTGAATATGACAAGTTTGGATGTGGATATGGATGGTTAGGTTCGTATTTAACCAGTTTTTTAAGAGCTGATCAATCTTTTAAAGTTTTTTAGATTTAAAAGAAATTTAATTAAAAAAATAATTTTTATAAAGGAGCACATATGAAAAGGGCCAAATTCACATCTGTCCCTCCAGGTGTAGAGTTATTCACCTCTACCCCATGTTATTCAGCCATACCCCTTCCCTTTTAATGAAATGTGATATCCCAATCTTGCCCTTCTAATTTCGAAAGTAGGACATTAAAAAAAGAAATGCTGACCAATGATAATTAAGGGAATTTCATCCAATCAGAAGGTAGGTTTACAAATTTCGACCAATTAGAACAAAACAAATTTGGGCCAATCGGAAAGGAGGATTAGAAATTTCGACCAATTAAAACAAAACAAATTTCGCCCAATAAAAAGAAGGGAAAAGGGAAAAAAAACAATCAGGCGCCAAAAATTGCAGCCAATCAGGTGGGAGGGAAAAAAAAAATTTCTCTCAAAAACGGGAGATTCATCGCCCATCGTGAGAGCTCTTCTTCTGGGAAACGACAACTCTTCTTCTACTTCTTCATCTGCCATTGAAGCTTAAAAACGAGGTTAGTTCTTCTATTAGTTCTTCTACAATGTTAGTAGATTATGCCCTAGAACCCTAAGATTTGAATTGAATTTACAAATTCGGGGGATTTGAATTGAAATTACAAATTCGGGGGATGTGATTTCAATTGAAATTACAATTTCTTAATTGAATTGATAGATTATCGTAGGTAGAATATAGTTTTTGCCCCGATTTCACCCAATTTGCTGTGATACAGTGGAAACAATTGGTATTACTGAGGCAAGTGTACAACTGGGAGCTATTGGTATTACTGGATTTTAATGTAGTTTTTAAATTTATATTCAGGAGACAATGATCACAAACATGCTTTTTGATTATGGAGGATATTATTCAAATTGTGGAGAAGATGACAAATGGATTTCAAAAGAAGGTTGCATGTACGCTGTAATGTTTAAAACATCAAGTTTGGAAGAGATAACTTACTCAATGATAGTGGATAGGATATCCAAGAAGGTTGGGGTAGCTGAAGCAACGGCGAAGCTGAAACTGAGTTACATTCCAATAGTAGTGAAAACTCAGAGACGATTGTATATATTGGATGATGAGGATGTCTCTGTCTATTTGACTTCCTTGGATAAAGAGCAACGCAGAAGTGTTTTGAATGTAGAGGTTGTAGAGGTCAGCAAAGATGTTGAATTAAATGAGTTGGGCGAGCAATTTTCGAGAGTAGAGCATGTAAGTTCATTTGGTGTGAATTACGGCGATAATGGTAGAGCTATTGTTGGCGTAAATGATGGTAATGTTGGAGTTAATGATGGTGTCATTGCTATTTACACAGGGAACTGTTCAACAGAACAACATCATGAGCCGATAGAGAATGCAAATTGTGAGAATGTAGATGGAGAAAACGTAGATGGTGAGAATGCATCACGTGAAGATGGGGATAACAATGAAGATAACGGTCTGGAAAGTTCCCGAAGGCTTGAAATTGTTGAGTTTCCACATTCTGGAGAAGAACAACAGGTTGTAGATGCATGGGAAGATGGTATGGGTCTTAAAGTAGGCCAAGAATTTGCAAGTAAGCAGGAATTGATATATGTCATTGATAGAGCTTCACATCAGAATTGTTTTGGGATCACTTTAAGTAAGTCGGATAAGAGTAGATACGTGGTAAAATGCGGTGAAGACGGTTGTAATTGGTATCTACGAGCTACGAAGGCTACGAATGCAACTTTGTTCACGGTTAGAGTATACAAGAAGATGCATACATGCTCTCGGGCTACTTCGAGTACAAGCAGCAAACAAAGGAAAGGCACACCAGGATTAGTTGCTGGTATTGTCTCTGATTTGTATCCAGGTCAATTGGAACTCCCAGCTCCTAAAAGTCTCGTCGTTTTGGTTCAAGGAAACGCTAGTGTGAATGTGTCATACTCTACCGCATGGAGAGGGAAACAAAAAGCTCTGAGCATGGTGCGTGGTAGTCCAGAAGAAAGTTATAATGATTTGTATTCATATTTGTACATGTTAGAGCAGGTGAATCCCGATACAAGAACAAGTGTTTTATTGGATGAACAAAAAAAGTTCAAGTACGTATTCGTCGCTTTGGGAGCTTGCATTGAAGGGTTTCGAGCAATGAGGAAAGTGATCATTGTGGATGCAACTTTTCTGAAGAACCAACATGGGGGTGTGCTCATTTTTGCAACAGCTCAGGATCCTAATCATCACCATTATCCCATTGCTTTTGCTGTAGTTGATGCTGAAAACAACGCTTCGTGGAATTGGTTTTTCAACACGCTGAAAACAGTGATACCCGATAGTCCTGAATTAGTGTTTGTTTCGGACAGAAATGCAAGCCTCATCAAAGCAATAGGTGAGGTGTACCCGAGCTCTAAACATGGGTATTGCATCTTTCATTTGTCCCAGAATGTGAGATTGCACGTTCGAAGGGACAAAGATGTTGTTGCTGAAAAATTCAGGGATTGCGCAAGGCTGTATACAGAGGCTGAGTTTCTAGAAGCATACAGTGAATTGCGGAAGACTTATCCTAATGTAGGAAAGTATCTGGATGGTAGTGTAGATGAGGCAAAATGGGCAAGGTGTTATTTTCCAGGAGAAAGGTTCAACATAGACACCAGTAATTGCGTAGAGTCCATGAACAGTACCTTTCTTGACGCGAGAAAGTACTCGTTGTTACCTATGATTGATGCAATTGTTACAAAATTGGCCGGGTGGTTTAACAAACATAGGAACGAATCTGTTGCTTCATCGGACGCACATAAACTGGTCCCTTTTGTGGAGAACATAGTGCACGGTAGGGTAGCCATTGCGAGGAAGCTATCGGTGAGTGAGCTAAACTACTTTCACCTTGAATACAGTGTCATTGGACGCGATGGGAAGACTTATTTGGTGAACTTGAGAAGGAAAACTTGCGATTGCAAGTGTTTTGATATAGACAAGTATCCTTGTGTCCATGCAATAGCCGCTACAATTGTTTTCATGAAACGGCCAGGAAGAACAGAGGATATTCATGTAGAGGAATTGTGCTCGAAGTATTATTTGATGGAGACATGGGCATTGGCGTATTATAGGACGATATATCTGGTTCCGCATAAGTCCCAGTGGATTATTCCGGATCATATACAACAATTGTATGCCTTACCCCCGGATTACAAAAAAAAAAGGGGTCGAAGGCAAATAACCAGGCATCCATCTGTTGGAGAACGTCGCCGAAGGACGAGTAATAGACCTGTGCGTGGCCAAGGTGAAGGATTATTTAGCTATTTTAACTGCAGTAGGGATAGTATGGATAGTAGCGAAGTTTAATTTGTTTACCAGACAATTTTGTAATATTAAAAAAAACAAAAATTTAATAAATGTTTTTGTTTAAGAATTTGGAAGAAAAATTATTATACAGTAATTATTAATCATATGTACTTAACGATACAAAAATTATAATTTCCCATTCCCATATTTAATAAATGTTTTTGTTTAAGATTTTGGAAAAAAAATGTTTACAGCATCGGATGATCAAATTGTATTATACTTCTATAGTGACTTTGTTAATCTTAACCCTCTTTTCAAGCGAAAGTTATTAAATAAGCGATTTATGAAATGTTTTTTCATAAGAACGTTGTAAAATCACTTTAATTACAATAAATCTAGTGTACAACCAAAACTAATTACTTATACATAGGGTATTACTAATTATAATTTATAATCCAAAAAGTACAACTACATGTTGTCGAGTAAAACCGCAACATTAGGTACTACTATGTGTAAATTCCCAGTATTTTTTATTCATGTAATTGCCAAGTGTCCATGTGTTATTGGAAGATAAGATTATGGCGGCGGCACGTGAGAAACGACTGCGCCTGAGAAACGAATGTGTGAATGTGTTATTGCAAAGTCTCAATTTTTCCCCCCAAAATGCAAAATTCTCAAATTCCGAATTTTCCCCCCGAAACCCAAAAGTCACAAAATCCCCGAAACCCAAAAGTCACAAAATCCCAGAAACACAGAAGACGAAGAATGCCGAGTATCAGCTCTTCCGAGAGATCAAGTCTGAGCCCTCCTCCTGAACGCAGTGAGAATTTTGGAATTCCGACTGCTTGTTTTTGCCGCGCGGCACCAACCATTGAAACTTCTTACACGAATCTGGATCCAGGAAGGAGATACTACAGCTGCGCCCTCAAATATGTAAGCAAAATTCTAATTTCCAGTTTATTTTTGGGTAACGAATGGTTATGGGCATCATTTCGTGCAGACTCCATCCGGAGGATGCCATTTTTACAAATGGTTGGATGATGCAATAACAGAGGAGATCGGTGACATTCGGAGAGCCATTCGGAACGAGATGGCAGACCAAGAAGATTCCATTCGATACGATCTTAGGAGGGCTTGGACATGCCTTCAGCATGAAGCGGCCGAAATTAGAGACCTCCGAGAATCTATTAAAGAGCTGAAAGAATCTTATCACAGCCTTAGCAGCATCGTGTGTGACTCAATTGTGAATGAAATTAATCTGGCTTCAGATGCCTTTCATCAAAACGAGTTCTACAAGGAAGTGAAGGTGATGGTGACTCTCTCTGTTCTTGCCATTGTCTCGGTATCTTCAACCATCTACTTGTTTAAGTAGATAATATAAAGCTACTTTATGTTCTTATGTTGTTCATAGCTTGAATCTTGATTTTCTGGATTTTTGATATTTTCAATTTGGGAATTTTGAATTTGCGAGTAATTAAACCAAGTATTACCGAGAATTACCCAATTTTGGGAATTTTGAATTTGCGAGTAGTTAAACCTAGTATTACCGAGAATTACCCAATTTTGGGAATTTTGAATTTGCGAGTAGTTAAACCTAGTATTGCCGAGTATTACCCAATTTTGGGAATTTTGAATTTGCGAGTAGTTAAACCTAGCATTACCGAGTATTACCCAATTTTGGGAATTTTGAATTTGCGAGTAGTCTAACCTAGCATTACCGAGTATTACCCAATTTTGGGAATTTTGAATTTGCGAGTAGTTAAACCTAGTATTACCGAGTATTACCCAATTTTGGGAATTTTGAATTTGCGAGTAGTTAAACCTAGCATTACCGAGTATTACCCAATTTTGGGAATTTTGAATTTGCGAGTAGTCTGATACGAGCATGCAAATGAGAATTACTTATATTAAAAAAATATTTACAAAATATAAAAAAAAACAGAAAAATACATAAAAATACTAAACAAAATAAAACAAAATAAAAACAAACTACATAAATATAAAAAAAAACAGAAAAAGATAATTAATCAATGGATTAAAAATCCATGGCGTAATCTTCTGTCCAAATACGTGCCTCTGCATCGTATTTGGACCGATCCCCAACATACATTAGTGCGATGTGCTCAATGAACACATCGCCCACATTCACCAGAGGGTGAATAAGCATGTCCGCCATCGCCGCCAGCACTTCCCTCACCGTCGTCCCCGTTGCCCATGAAGAGGGCATCAACATCGGGTGGAAGATGCAACCCCTAACAGTGATGTTAGGGTGGAAGATCTTGGTGTTGAAGGCCACCTTGGGGGGCCTGAATGGGTACTCCGGGGGGAACCAGAGGGTGAGCTTGAACAGACCCCCTTCATAGGGACTGTTGGGGGGGCCGGCAATGAAAGCTTCCCAGCGGAAGATGTCTAAATCCACCGGCCCGGCTGCTAACCCTCTCTGAGGGTTTTCGACGATGTCGCGCAACTGACTGAGAATCCAGGTACGAGCCGCCATGGAAGTATAAGGAAGATGAAAGATAGAGATGAAAGATGGAAGATGAAAGATAGAGATGAAAGATGAAAGATGAAAGAAACATGAAAGATAACGTGTGTATTTATAGAAGGGAAGGGAAAGGGCAAAGGTCGCGACGAAAGAGGTGTAGTTATGGAATGGTATTACTGCTTCGAAGCGGTACAACTACCGCCATTACCTTCATTTATTATTTCTACTGCATGCAGATTTGACAGTTTGACGCCACGTAACCCGAGTGGACGTAATTAATTTAATTTAAGTAATTCGTTTAATTGATGATTTGGTTTTCAACCTCTTCCAATTTACTAACCCGAATTCAATGCTGAGTTGACAGTGTATTACTGCGTAAAACTACCACCGCTTTCTTTTTAATTTATCTTTAATTATAATGATTTGACCGCCACTAGATCATTGATTGCTGCCACTGCCCATCGATTACATACAATACAAGTTCCGCATTTACTGTTTCTTGATTACCCAATTTCACACGCTTGATTAGTTAGATTATCCAAAAACATAATAAAGAGTCATGTCCAAAAACAAAGGGACAAACCATGATTAAATTGAGAGAGAAGATAGAGGGTAGAGGGAAAAACAGTTCAACGCTTCCTCTGCCGAGTGATTGGCCCTGTCGTCCGCGAAGCCTCATGTTTCCGTTTCCCAACACCCTCTTCTTGCTCAACAGGAGCAACAGGAGCAACAATAGCCTCTTTTCGTTGTCCCTACAAATAAATCATAGTGTTACCGAACAATACCAAGTAATAAATCATAGTGTTACCGAACAATACCAAGTAATACCGAAACCGGATTTCAAAGTTAAATACCTCTTCTCTTCTCGTACGTCTAGTCATATACGTCCTACCAATCATCTTCTCCTTCTCCTGCTCCTTCTCCTTCTCCTGTTCCTGCTCCTTCTCCTTCTCCTTCTCCTGCTCCTTCTCCTTCTCCTTCTCCTGCTCCTTCTCCTTCTCCTTCTCCTTCTCCTTCTCCTTCTCCTTCTCCTTCTCCTTCTCCTTCTCCTTCTCCTTCTCCTTCTCCTTCTCCTTCTCCTTCTCCTTCTCCTTCTCCTTCTCCTTCTCCTTCTCCTTCTCCTTCTCCTTCTCCTTCTCCTTCTCCTTCTCCTTCTCCTTCTCCTTCTCCTTCTCCTTCTCCTTCTCCTTCTCCTTCTCCTTCTCCTTCTCCTTCTCCTTCTCCTTCTCCTTCTCCTTCTCCTTCTCCTTCTCCTTCTCCTTCTCCTTCTCCTTCTCCTTCTCCTTCTCCTTCTCCTTCTCCTTCTCCTTCTCCTTCTCCTTCTCCTTCTCCTTCTCCTTCTCCTTCTCCTTCTCCTTCTCCTTCTCCTTCTCCTTCTCCTTCTCCTTCTCCTTCTCCTTCTCCTTCTCCTTCTCCTTCTCCTTCTCCTTCTCCTTCTCCTTCTCCTTCTCCTTCTCCTTCTCCTTCTCCTTCTCCTTCTCCTTCTCCTTCTCCTTCTCCTTCTCCTTCTCCTTCTCCTTCTCCTTCTCCTTCTCCTTCTCCTTCTCCTTCTCCTTCTCCTTCTCCTTCTCCTTCTCCTTCTCCTTCTCCTTCTCCTTCTCCTTCTCCTTCTCCTTCTCCTTCTCCTTCTCCTTCTCCTTCTCCTTCTCCTTCTCCTTCTCCTTCTCCTTCTCCTTCTCCTTCTCCTTCTCCTTCTCCTTCTCCTTCTCCTTCTCCTTCTCCTTCTCCTTCTCCTTCTCCTTCTCCTTCTCCTTCTCCTTCTCCTTCTCCTTCTCCTTCTCCTTCTCCTTCTCCTTCTCCTTCTCCTTCTCCTTCTCCTTCTCCTTCTCCTTCTCCTTCTCCTTCTCCTTCTCCTTCTCCTTCTCCTTCTCCTTCTCCTTCTCCTTCTCCTTCTCCTTCTCCTTCTCCTTCTCCTTCTCAATTTCAATTGCCACCTGACGTCTCCCTTCTTCTCCTTCTTCTTCTCCTACCTGCTCTCCTTGTCCTTCTCTTCTTGCCTCTTTCACGTATTCTTCAACGGAGTTGAGTCTTCTATCAATGCCATCCATGCGGTCCCTGATTTGGAGTAACTGCTCGTCCATACTTTTCTTCATGCACTGTAGCTGTTCCACAAATCCAACCGGACCGACATTGACATTCTCCTTAGCCACAGCACGATTATGGACCCTCTCCTTATCATCTCCTCGGGCAGCAACATCAATGCTGAATAGCTCTTTCCAGAATATCGGCTTCCCTTCGTCTATTAGACGCTTCGACCAACTGTCAGGAACTACATCCGAGAAATCTGGCTCCTCATACTCCCCACCCACGATTCGAGCCATCATAATTTCCTCATACAAGGATGGTTGCAAGATACTGTGAATGTCCTGTGAATATAAAAATTTGCAATTTAAAAGAAGTACATGCTACGTAAATAATGGAAAACCTATAAGATGATTTTCAACCTTAGTATCACCAAGTGCTTCATATAATTCCGATAAAGGAAAACCTTTGAGTGCGAATGGTCGCCACTTTTGTTTGCACATCCTAGGACAATCCATCTCTGCTCTTCTAACATCTTCTCTGTATTTGATCTTCAGCTTTGGGATTGCCTCAAAAGCTAAAATCTATAAATAACACACCAAATTACACATAAAATCATAAGATCATAAAAACTAGAAAAGGAATACTTACCTCCAACGGAGTAACAAAGCTTGGAAAGGTCCATGAATCTGTTTCGATGACCCCATTGAAATGCTTCATTGTATGATCAATTTCCTTCATATTCACTTCGAAGGAAAACCGCCCCCATGGAAATGTCCGACACGCTTCAAGATCGTTCACAATCCTAAGAAAAAACGGCTCCACAGATGGTGCTTTTGGGCCGGTCTTCGACTTTCCACTTATTATGCTAGCTAAGAAGTAGACGACACACATTTTCAAACGATCTGGACAAGCTCGCATCTTCCCGAGCTTTTCTTCTACAGCAGCAATTGAGGGGACGGTTCCTTTCTTAAAATGCCTCGACTTGAACTCATCATTTCCCATTCTCTCAAAGTCATCTTCTGGATACGGACGACAGTCTAATCCAGATAGGAGTGCATGTTCTCTGAGAGAATAGCGGATGGGAACACCATTAACAACAAACCAACATTCCTTCCTCTTATTTGTACTTGCCGTCCGAAGAAGAAGCAACCACATACCCATCACCTTATGATATGGGTCCCTATGCATGTGCCAAAAATGCTTGAACTGCGGATGCTCTGTAAACCACCTCAGCTCGTCGGGTTGAAGTCCTATGGACTCCAATTTCTCCACTGCTTTGTGGATAAAGCACCTTGTTGCCAACTTGATTACCTTGTTATACTCACTTTTATCGAAGAACATCCTCTCAGGTTGCAATGGCTGGTCTTCTTCCTCCTCGATATACGTCCGCTTCCGCCACAGTGTTAACTGACTACCCTCACCATTCACTCCCGACGGTTCTGGGGGCGAGTTTGTATACATTTCCGGTGTCGGGTGAGTCTCAATTTCTTCGATAATAGCCATAACAGAAGTTCTACGAAGTTATAACACAACCATTAGCATCTGAAATCCAACTCTACACAAAATTCGAATTCCTTTGTTTCTACACACCACTCGAATTCCCAAATTTCATATTCCATTCTACTTAATCTCGAATCCAGTTGAACGAAACACAGAAGAATAAGAGGAAGGACGAACCTGATTTAGAGACGGGAATTCGATTCTCCAGTAATCACTACCACTGTCTTAGTTGTACGTTTTAGTACCAAATAGGAGGGAAGAACTTTCGAATCGACACAAGTATTTGGGAAAGATGTTGCTAGGGATTCGACAATTGTAGGTTTTAATTTTGGGGATTACCCGATTTCAGCGATTTCAACCCGATTATCGCGGGTCTGGTGTAAATTCGACCTGATTTCGCGGGTCTAGAGTGGTGAGGGTGGATATCGCGGATTTGGGCGTGGATATAGCTGGTTGGGTTCGTAATTACCAAAGTTTTTTAAGGGTGAGTAGTATTTTCTCGCTGTTTCGATTTAAAAATAAATAAAAATTAAATTAATTTTTATAACGGCGGCATATGTGAATAATGGTCTTCTGAAAAGGGCATCTCAAAATTTGATCCATATGAAAACTGCAACACATCAGTTCGTCTCTTCGTCTCGAAGAAGTTAGGCGATGGATAATAATAGCTCAGATTTCTTCCAGACAGATATCGATTCGATAGTTTCACAGATTGAGGATCAAGACGAGCGGATTCGACTCAAGAGAAGGTTTTCTTTTCTTCTTCTTTTTTCCCAGGAATTCGAGATTTTTGTTACATGATTCTCGAATTTTGTACCATAGTTGTGACGAGCTCTTTGATCTCGAATCAATCTCTCTGTCTTTGGTAGGTGGCTGTTGGGTCTAGATATACCTGATTCTGAGAATCATACTGACTTTAACGAATCCGAGTGAGTTTGGTTACTGAGTTTTTTTCTATTTGTTATGCTGCTGCTTATGTGACTCTATGATGAGCTCTTTGTCTCTGTGTGTGTGTGTGTGTGTTTTTTTTTACAGATTCCTCCCTGAATCTTTGCTTAGGGAAGATGATGTAAAGTCTCTCTCACACTCTTCACAGTTTTTTTTTTTGTTTCATTGAGATCTCCAGCTTTTTCGTTTTCACTCTGTTGCTTTTTCCAGATATTCTACGAGACCACAAAGTCGCGTGTAGAAGAAGCATTTGGGTTTCGCAAAGAGGGAGAGATTAGCAAGTCTGTTCAACAAAATGAGTCAAAGTTGAGCACTAAAGACGTCGTTAGAAAGCTTGACGTGTATCTTGATTCTCTGACGAATAATGGTCTACATCTCGTTGCAAAGATAGTCACAGGAGGCTCTTCTTCGTTTGAGAAGACTCGATGGAAAATGAAACAGGTTATCAGAGAATGGATCAAAAGTGATCTCCGAAAGAAAAAAGACCATACTGGAGAGGCAGACATTGTTAGGCAGGTGCATCAAGCTCTTAGTGATCCCGGGAATTTCCAGAAAGATTGCAGGATGGATCCGGCAACGCCCATGTTTCAGTCCCATCGTGATGCTGCAATGAAGGTACTTAATGAGCTAGAGAAACTGTCGACTCAGACTCTATCTGCAATGACTAGGAAACTCAAAGGCTTGAGAGCGATACCTCGGTTGAATACCAGTAGTCTGAGACGAAGTCGTCTGATGAAAAAAGTGAGGCAAGCTAGCGAGAAGATGCTCTCTGAACTTTCTGCTGGAGATAAACTGCCGGAGCCATTGGCTAAGGCCATGTCATTAGTTGATTTATCACTTAAGGTAAGTTGTGGCTACAAAACTACCGCTGCCACAGATTTTTGGCATTTCTCACCAGAAACAAAGAACCTGCAGAACGAGATAGTGAAGGCAGTCTGGTTACTCGATATTGATGAGAAAGTGGTCAAGATTGATGAGCTGGAAAGACTGGGTCTTATCTTAGAACCAGAACACAAAAAACCAAATACCAGTTTAAGATCAGCAGTCAAAACAATGTTGATTGAATATCTGTTTGAGTGCGGTGATATGGATATCATTCCACAGTCTTTAAAAGAAGCTCTTTCATTGGTCAATGGGACTACGCGGGATGTAGAGTATAAGGAATTTCCAAGGGAAGCAGTTGAGAAAGAGACCGAGTGTATATTAAATGTGAGTGCTCAAGCGAAGCAAATATTTTGGCAATGTGTTCCACATTTTGAGCTCGATCAGGACTTTGGTGATGCTTATATGGAGGAGCTAGAAGACAGTGAGGATGATGATGACACTCAAGACGATGCAATTGATTCCACTGGTGCGGATCATAAAGAAGGTGGCGCAGAATGCTCAGTTTTGGACCTGGGTGCTTCTTCATACACAGTTAACCAGCGTCGTATCAGCTCTTCTGTCGTTGTAAGAGACCTTGCGGAGAGTATTACAAGAGTTCAGCCTAGGTCTCTCTCTCCCACGTCCAATAAATCAACAAGTGTCAGTGATGGACATGACATAGGTACGAGCAAGGGTGAGAGGGATAATGAGAAGGAAATTGATAACCAGTTTAGCTCTCGTTCATTGTTTTCTGTTGAAAACATACAGAGTGATGATGATGGTGACCAGAGTCCACTCAAAAGAAACAAAAACCAGTACCTCGCAGTCCAAGAAATCTGTGATGAGACAAGCTTGGTTGCACATAGCCTAATCGGCCGCTTACTAGAGAAATTTGCTGACCGAGAAGGCCTAGACTTAAAAGCGGATGAACGTTCATATCTTCGAGGCAAATCCAGGCTTCAAGAAGATGTAGAAGGTGAGGGTTAAAAAAACGCCTTTTTCCTCGTACAAATTCATTCTTACTTGTATTAATGTCTTCATATTTTTACCGAAACTTTTTGCTTGTGTTGCAGTTAGTGAAGAAAAGCAAGCTTCATCGTCGCAAGAGAAGTCAGATGAGTCGATCTTTGTTTCTGTTGTCAAAGAGCTAATGCCCTCCCTTGATGAGAGGTATACATTTGTTTTCGTTTTTAGAATGAAAGTTTCATGTTACCTGGTAAGCGCGAGTATATCGAAGCTCTAGTCACTGAAAAATCTGTTTTCAACAGTGTTTTGTTGAGAGTAAAAGAGTTGATGGAGGGGAGCAAGCATCAGCAAAGTTGAAATCTTTCCTACCAAAGTGGAGCAGCAATGGAATGGAGAAAGAAACAACAAATGATATTTTATTTTTCGATCCATTCATAACGAAGGCAAAGCCTTGAACACATGAGAGTATTAGAGACCAACTAAGGAAGGATTATGACTATTAAAGTTTACTATCATTCTTCCCGAAATCGAAGTGTGTAATCATCAAAGATTCACTCTTTCTCTGATGAAAGCTGCTTAGCGAGTAGGAGAAGCCCAGCGGTTGTGAAGCCTGACAAGACGGTCGACGCATAAAACAGAGCTAGAAGAGATCCTCTCAGAGACTGCCCATAAGAACAAAAACATATGACAAAACATCAATTTAAAATACCCTCAAAACAACATAAACCGTAATGTTTGATCAACCAACCTTTGCGAGTTGCAATGCATTGTCATTTGCATACTGCAATGATCTCTCTGGTATGCTTTGGATCCCCTGACTGATTTGCCATGAAAGTATCCTGTTTGATCCAAGTATGAACAGTTTTTCAATGTTGTTAAGAGTGTGATACAGAGTTCTCAAAAGTAATAAACAAGCATCCACAAATACCCAAAGACGAACGCAATGGCAGCTCCAGCGTACGCTTTCTCTGGACTCACAGCAACCTGAAGCTCCCCAAACTGCAGTTCAAACAAAAACAAAACAAAAAATCTCATCCGCAAAGCAGCTTCAGTGAACGTACAAGAGAGAGAAACCATATATTATGCTTTACCTTAAACATCCTTGTTTGCGACTTAGATTCATTACTGGCTGAAGCAGATGGTGTACATGAAGATAGAACCTCTCCAGTTGTAATCATAGCTTTAGCAATCTGCGAGTTCTCAGCAACGTTAGTTGTTGCAGGCATGAATGATTGTATGGACGACTAACTGGTTGTATCATTTTGGCGGTTACAAGGTAGACTGATGGTCTGATTAACATTTGAAATAAGTATGCAAACAGTTACAGTCAAGTGTCACTTATGTTTACGTTTTTACCCAGTAAACATAATCAAACAATCAGTAGAGGAAACCACACCTACATTTCAGGTACCTTCTGTAAGTCACCTTGACCATACTGTCCCATGCCCTTGAACCTTTTTCCCGCAGATATCAGACGCCTCCCAAAGGCTGAACAATAAGAGGTAAAAACGAGTATGATTACAAGAGCATATATCTAGAAAGATGCGTAAACACATAGTCTATAGAGCTACTTCTTGCTACCTGATCTGGCACCATCTGTTAATGAAATTTCCAGTTCGGGAAGTTTCTCCACTAAACTACGAGAAGTTGATGTATCAGCTTGTTCCCAAGCACGGGACAGATTCATTAAGGTCTCCCCAAGCTCTTGACCACACTACAAATATATTTTAGAGGTTGCAATTATATAAGTCCCTCAAAGTTTAAGGAAGTGAGGCAAGGATGTGGGCTCGTATAAAACACTACAAAGACTCAGGAACCTCTCATCCTCTCCAATCAAATCGCAAAGAAGACAAACCAGGTTTTAGAGCAATAGGAAGAGAAAACAGGAACAAGAAAGCTAAGTCAAAAGAGATATTAGTCAACTGACAATAGAGGGAAGAAGACAGACATTCTTTGCGAAGTTGCAACGAAATCTTCAGAGAGGTTCATTTAGTAGAGATTATCTGAACAGAAGTATGAAGCCACAGATGAAAGCGGTGATAGAAGAGAAGATCCAAGGTACCTTAAGATGCACAGTGTCTAAAAGCGAAGATCAGTGTTATGATCAGGATCCTAGAGGCTAAAGGAATACAGACTTATGTCTCTAGCTCGTATATATCAGAATAATGGAGCGGCTATATCTTCTTCTGCAAGTTTCTATCATAAGTTGCTAGTAAAAACCAGTAAAGCTTAAACACATAGTCACATACATGACGATATTCCTTCCATCAATCTTATAGATACCGAAAACCGAATATATACGGATGAAAACTATCACGAATCTTTGGTGAACGTCACATGAGAGATCCCAGAGATGAAATAGCTGTTCTTGAACTCAGTACTAAGATAAGAAAACTATGAATAAGTTCACAGAACTTGAGGTTATAGTGTTGATTCGGTGGTCAATGGAAGTGATTACTTAGCACTAAAAAAAATTCAGTTTATGTATACAAAGAGGAACTAACCTCATCGATGATGGGTCCATTGGAGAGATCAAAGGCAGCATCATTTAACTGGAGAGAGAAAAACCCAAAATCAACACTAAGTTTGAAACATTGAGGAAGCTGATTAGGGCTTACATCGAGGCGAAGATCACTTGGTAGCTGCTGGAAGTAATCTGATGGAAGATCGAAACATTTCTGCAACAACACAACAAGTTTCAATTCTGACCCATCATAACCAGAAAAGGGATTCGTTCAAAATAGAGTTTTTTTTCCACTTACAGAGAGTTGTAGGAGAAGAGATTTCGAGCTTGATTCTAGAGGTTGAGGAGAATCTGATTCCGTAAGAGCAAATGGGAGAGTCGAGGGTTTCGAAAGATTGCGCCTTTTCGAGAGTAGAGGTTTTAGGGAGGATGAGAAATGAATCAAACGAAAACTTCGATTCTGAGAAAAGAAGAGAGTGGAAGAGAGACTGTGGAGAGGTTGGAGAAGACGAAGAGAATCCATCTTCTTCGGTTACAGAGCAAAAATGGATTCACAATTTTATGGACAGAATTGTTTTACATCCAAAATTGATAAATAAATAAATCCGTTGTTATCACATCCGTTGCTACCGTGACTAACGGATCAATTGCTCAAATGCCGTTGCTATCGATGAATAACGGCATCGTCTAGTATACCACTATCCTCAGATTTTCTTCTCAAATCTCTCTCTCTGGTAAAATATCAATTTTATCTTTAATGAAGGATTCTAAGGGTTAAATAGAATTAAATCGGCAAAGGGACAACGAAAAACACGGTAGCTCAGTGGTTGCGAGCTCCACACGCGTCATCCGCGCGCGCGCGACCAGGGTTCGAATCCCCTCTGCGTGGTATAACTGGGTACTAATACTAGGTAATATTAGAGGATACTAGTACAACTATGATAATACGTACTAATACTAGGGTAATACTGGTACAACTGATGCTATAACTATGGCGTTGATATTTCATTTAAAAAAACTCAGGGGTATATTCGTCGTTTCACACATTCATTAAAAAAGAGAAGGGTATTGTGATTAAGTAGGGAGATAGGAGATTAGTTTTTTTTTTTTAGTGGTAAATCAGGTGTTGTCCCAAATTTTAACCACCATGCCACTTTTTAATCAGCTTGCCACTCACTTTTAATGAATGGACGAAACTACCCTTAATAAAAGTCAAATGAAAAGTCAACTGGTCTCACTTTTAATGAATGGACGAAACTATCCTTAAAGGTTCGTTGTGTACAACTGGTCTCTAGTTGTACTCACCGCACCTAGTTGTACCAGTTCGGTACAGCTGGTACCTCTGTACCACCAGCTGTACCACCAGGTACAACTGGTACCCTGTAGTATTTGTACCTTCGGTACAACTACTACAATAATCCTCCTGTTGTACCAGTTGAACCCCGCAAAAGGGATTCGAACCCTGGGCGCGGGTCAAACACGAGGGATGCGCATGACGCTCGCCACTGAGCTACCGTGTATTTCAACGAATTCTTACTGATACAATGCTATTTAACACATACAAACCATCATTAAGGGTGAAATTGTCATTTTGTTGGACAGTGGCATATCTGAACATTTTTTCTCAATAAGTGGCATATGTGATGAGTGCTCGTGACTAACAGCAGGCATAAAAGGTTTCATTTTGATAAACGTATGGTACAAAATCCTGATTTCATGGACTATGTTTCTAGAGGTTGGAATTCTTTGAATCATAGAAGAAATTATTCTATCACTGATCAGATACGGGAATGCAGAAAATCTTTGTCAGTATGTCGACGAAACTCGAATCTAAACTCGGCTAAAAAGATTGAAACTATAAAGCTTGACCTTGAAAGAGCTTTAACAGACTCGGGATCTCAAAGAGCTAATATTGCTGAGCTTCAAAGACAACTTGCAGGTGCTTATCGAGAAGAGGAAACTTATTGGAAATTAAAAAGCAGAAATTCTTGGCTTTCAACTGGAGATCGCAATACAAAATTCTATCAGGCATGTACAAAAGCTCGTTTTTCCAGGAATATAATCCTTTCAATTCTGGATGAAAATGGTCAGGTGGTTCGCGGAGATTTTGTAATTGAGAGACACGCAGAATCTTATTTCAAAGGAATTTATACCAGTAACAAGAACGATGTTGATGCAGAAATCTTCTCAGGTTTTCAGAGTACGGTTACAGATTCAATAAATGAGAATCTTACTAGAGATTTTACAGACAAAGAAATCTATGATTCAGTCTGCTCTATTGGTGCTGACAAAGGACCAGGCCCATATGGATTTACTGCCAGATTTTATCAGGAATGCTGGGACATTGTTGGAGAAGACATCATAAAAGAAGTTCGACGTTTCTTTCAAACCAGTTTCATGAAACCTGGAGTGAATCATACAAATATTTGTATGATTCCTAAGTTAGAGAATCCTGGTACTTTATCAGACTACAGACCTATTGGTTTATGCAATGTCATCTATAAGATCATTTCGAAGCTTTTAGTTCTCCGTTTGAAAGGAACGCTGCATCAAATAGTCTCTGAAGAACAAGCTGCTTTTATTCCCGGCAGAATGGTCTCAGATAATGTTTTAGTGGCTAATGAGTTGATGCATTCTTTAAAAGTTAGAAGGCGTGTTTCTCAAACGTACATGGCTGTGAAAACTGATATTAGTAAAGCCTATGATCGTGTGGAGTGGAATTTTTT
>PKML01073890.1:103835-116039 GCA_002933935.1 Eutrema yunnanense
TTGCCCAACTCTCTCCAATTTTGTGCCACATCAGCAGCTGAGAAGAGGACAAGTGGCACATTACAAAAAAAAAAATTGCATCTCTTCATCTTATCAAACGAGTTGTTCCTGCTTCTATCATCTCCGATCTCCGCTTCCAGAACCGTTTACTCTTTCCAAGTTCCAATCGATTCGACTGTCACAAATCTATTTTATGTCCGCTCTATTTATACCCTTCATACTTCAAGGATCGTACCCAAATCGGATCTGGTAGTCTAGATTGCTTCGAGAAGCTAGAACATATTTGTGAAGGAACTTACAGGTTTTCTTATCCTTCTTCTCAATTGTTATTTGATTTGGTTTGTGGAGTTTCGTTCGTCGTGAATTATATTGTTGTTTGAAGCGATTTTGATTGTAAAGTTTGATTAATGTAATGTTTTGTTGATTGAGTGAATTGGGATTCTTAGATTCATATGTTTGGCTTTGATTTTTCAGTCAATTTTACAAGGATAAAGAAATCAAACTTGTGAAATTGTGGCACTGAAAAAGATCCGTAAGGACAATGAAAGAGAAGGGGTAAGCTACATTTGACTAGTAGCTTAGAAAAGCTGCAAACTTTGTGAATCCAATATGATTTATAATTCCCTTATCACTGTTTGCTTCAAGTTTCCTATAACATCGATGGGAGATTAAAATTCTGAAGAAGCTTCATCATGAAAACGTCATCCATTTGAAGAGATTGTGACTTCGCCAGGTAATAAGGAACACATGTCTCATCCTGAAATCACTTTAGAAGTTCTGTTAAAGAGGCTTGAAGTTTGATATCTAGAGTTTTGTGGCTTTTTGTCTCTCACAGGTCGATATAGGGACGATCAAGGAAAACCAGGTCAGTGCAACTTATTCAACATCTAATTATTTTCTGTAGAACTTAGATACGACTAGGATCATAGGATCGATCTATTTAAACTCTTTACTCTTGCCTAAATTCTTTTGCTTACACCGAGTATAAGAAACCTTGGAGCATAAGCTTCAAGATCAACAAATTTGAATCCATGAGAACTAATATGGAGAAACAAACCCAGAACAAATTTTCCTCCCTTAAACAAACCCAGAAACATGCCCTCTTTTTTAAAAAAATGTTTTATGGAAATTTCGTATTGGTTTCCGAATCCAATACCAGTTTAGTACTTGAGTATAATTGTCTTACAAAATCAGAAATCACCGCTATGAAATGTGTTGTTAGAGGTATGTAATCTCTATAATTAGGGATTGCTAATCGAATCATTTCCGTGAGTCTTAAGACTTTTTGTTAGCTATTTTCTGTTTCAAGTTACACCATGTATTTGTCATTTATATTCCGTTTCTCCTCTTGTTTTCAATATATTATCCAGAACTAACACCATCTTATTTTTGGTATTTATACTGCAACACTTGGACATTCCTTACAATCCAATTATACGCAGAAGAAGGTAAGCTTGCTTCATCTTCTTGGTTTCTACGCTCACAATTTTGCGTCATTCGCTTTTCAAAAATATTAGCGGTTATTACAAAATAAAAATGAAAAAATGGTATCATTTTAAGTATTATCTGGTAGTAGATTTTCATCTAATTTGGAAAGGCGGTAGTTAGTGTTATATAATGGTGATCGTTATTAATGAACAGCAGATAAAATGCAAACTAAAAGTTCTCTTCAAAGCTGAGAGAATGATGGGTTCAAATGACTAATGACAATACATGAAATAGGATGAGACCTCCATTGGTTTAGAGATCATGTAATTGTACTACATACCTCTTATGTCTCATTTTCTGTTATGTGCAGGTAGGATAGATTATACCCAAAAAAGAGTTTATGCGTTTTGCCTCATCATACAGGCTGAACTTAAAAATAGACTAGATTAGAGTTGTCTGGTACCAAAACATTTACTTTTCAGCATATCATCGATCCATGTCAAGAAGCTGATTTCAAAAATTAAGCGTTTGGCATTCATTTTTTTTTTAAATTACTCTAGACAACACAAAAGTATAATAATTTAACCAGCACAAGACAGTTTAGGCTGATCCTTTGCACATAAATTTAAATCATAAATTAACTCTTAATTCTCTTCCTGATAATGTTGGCTCTAAAATTACTGAAATTCCTTGGTTTTATAGGAAATCAGTGATGGCATCAGTGATGGAGTTAGGTGTTAACATGTGCGCGAGATCAGAGCAAATTGCATCGAACAACTTCCTCTGGAGGAGTCTGCAACATTGTTTCTTTCTATTTTGTAGTCTAAAATAATTTCTACTTGAATAACAAAACTCTTTTTCAAAATGAAATGTAGTGATAACTTCATTGACTCTAACTTCATTGAAAAAATAGAATTCTTTCTTAGATTGGTTTTCTCCTTGTTTCCCCTTTTGTATAAATCGAGGAAGCTTAGATGCTAACCTAATTTAAATGAACTAAAAAAAAATTCTAACTCATTTAGTCATTTTGCTTCTAATGTATTACAAATATTACCATCTCCACAATAGAAGTGAGAATATATATTTGATTCAACAGAAAGTAAAGTTTGGTTTCATTACTTTTCTATTGTTTACCATTTAAAGAAATTTGAAATTCTACCCAAAAAAGTGTTCATATTATAATCATATTTCAAGAAGAAAAAAAACAAATACAAAGTAACATTTTCAAGCAACACAATAATACAAAGATTCGGGAATTAAAATTTATGAAACACAAACACGTGCACGCGCTACTCGGAAATTAAAATTTATGAAACACAAACCCGCGCTACGCGCGGGTTATCACCTAGTAAAGAATAAAACCAATGGTTCCAAATGTTTATAGAGCTCAAAAACAGAGCAAGAAGAAAGAACAGAGTAATGTCCAAAACCAAAAAAAAAGACCCTTTTTAACCTAATCATCTACACCTCGATAAGATCATTGTCAAAGGTGAGGATGGAGATTCTTGGGCCACATAAGACTGCAAATCTTCCATCTTTCGTAACACTCTTCGCAATCACATAGGCGCCTTTTTTTGTTCCTTCGGAAACAAAACTCTGTTCCGGATTGAAGGTTGATAAACAGAACTGCTCACATTCTGGCCAGAGTGATGGCTCGTTAAGTGGTTAGACAAATATTCAACATAGTTGCCTCAAACCGTACACTTGGGAAAGCGTAAGCTACTCATGCTTTCAACTGCCCAAATCCGATCTGACACTCTGAGAAGGCTGGTCTGCTGTGGTTAAGGACTATCCCACGATGCACCTGAAGTCACTCTTTGTTGTGACCACGAGAAACCGATATTGCATTTCGCAGAATTGGCAGGAGGAGGAAGCCATGCGTCTGTGCTAATTCCTCTGTTTCTTTCCTTACCACTTCATCAACTCTGTATATTTTACCTTCAAACAAGTCTTTATTCCTGTTCTACGACAAAGTCCATAGTATCCAGGGGGAAGGATTTACACCGGTCATGTGGATAATTCCTCTTCATCGATCCAAGGTTTGAGTATACCTACGAAGAAAACCCGGCTTGAGGAGAAAATTGTACAATGCCCAAACCTGTCGAGAAATCCGCATTCAGTACATGTGGACTGACAAGTTGATTTGCTTGATCACATTTACCTTGCTGAGAATAGCACAGATACATTACAAGAGAAAGCACATAATATGTAAGAAGCTCAAAACACGGCACATAGTCTAAAACAAATGAAAGATAATTATCAATTCTAGAAACTGTAATTTCAGGCATATAACAGATAGTTTGCTGGAGACTCAAACAATACAGTAAAACAACATGCATGCATCATCCTACGAAATAGAAGCATTTTAAAATCCACAGTTTTTTTTGTTGTTTTGTTTTGTTTTTTCACCTCCAAGAGGAACCACCAAGCTTAATGACTTCTTCTGAACTTGAATCCCTCCTTGTTCCAAATCCTTCATCCCCTTTCTGATTACTCGCGTCTCCATATAGATCTTTTAGCTTTGCAAGATTGCTGTTCACAGTCACAGCTGATTTCTCCCTGTTGCTATTATCTCTTTTCGGAGTCACTTCACGTTCAATTTGCAAACTTCTGCTCCTACTTCTGCTTCTGCTCCTGCTTCTCCGGTCATGTCTGCTTCTATCATCCTCATAATCATTGCGTCTGCTTCTACTTTCATAGTCACGCCTCGATCTCCTATCATTACCATAATCCCTCACCCTTTCTCTGTATCTATCTCTCTCCCTCTCCCTCTCTCTGTCTTTGTCCCTCTCTCTCTCCCGCTGTCTATCAGAGTCTCTGTCAGAATAATAGTCGCGGCTCTGGCTCCTACGTGGGGACCGCTGTTGTAGTTCATCGCCTCCGTTTCTGTCATAACTAGCAGGTGGAGGACGGCGAACAGGAGAAGAGCCTCTGGTGGAAGCACGGTGAGGTGCCCGCTGACCAAATGAAACAGAGAGGGATGCTTTTACTGATGGTGGACGACGGGCAGTGTCTTCAGAGCCACGAGTCATGTCTCCAGTTGAACCAGAAGGTTTAGTTGGTAAATTCATCTTCTCAAGGTTTGATACAATCTGGCGCATGACGGGAACAGGAATACGTGGAAACAAAGTATCAAAGTAATACTGCAAAAACCAACAAAGCAAGTCAGATTCAGGAATTAGCATCATGGAGACATTTAAAGCATCATATTGCTCTAAAGTATGCATAGATAAATGACTCACCTTATATGGTCAAATGCTAGTGAATTTTTACTAAAACAAACAGGAAATATATAAAATAAACTTCCAATACAGTTTCACATGTACACGAAACGCTATTCCATTTAGTTAAATCTACGACCTCACTAAAGTATTAGTGCAAAAAGTAAGTAAATTCTTCTAGCAGATAATCACCGAACACTCTTCAAAAACATAACTTAGGATCATTTTCGTGATATATGGTATTAAATAACCATTATAAAATGGGCAGCTAAGAAATATTTAAATAAGCAACTACGTCCTCAATAACAACACAGCAAAACCAATTAACATTAAGATCTTAAATCATCTTACCGACAAACCAAAGATCTTGTCTCAATATCACTTCAAATTCTCAGTATTGTAAAATATATTCATTTCTAGACCCGGGAGATACCCAGATGCATCCAAGTCTGCCCAGCCAAAAACACTTTTTCCATGGGACAACTCACAGAAGACAGAAATTTTTGACCATGTAATATCACAACTTGGGACTCACCAGTCCAAGTAGCAAATCACGTACGTAAACACCCATTGTCGTCATCCGTCCATTTGATCCTGGTGCAAACTCCTGAAGCAAAGTAAATAAATATATTCAATTATTCATGTAGAGCAGTATACAAAAAGAGCAATGCAGAGCCATGTTCAAACAAGTTGGAGCGTGTATTATGATAACAACACGAACCCACAACAAAGAATTTGATAAGCAGTAGGCCACAGGAACTTCAAGACAGAGACAGTACACCCAAAGAGTTTACAAATTGAGATGAGCTATAATTGTAGCCATTTAGGTGAAATACATAATCTATTCTATGGTTCCAAACTCTGTTGTGAGATAAAAAAAATTTTACAATACTGTACTAAGAAAAGCTTCTATATTAAACATATTGAGGAACTAAAGAAAAACACGATGGACTGACACAATAACTTTAATGAACCCATATGTATGAATAGGCGATCGCGTTATAAAAAAATGCTTACCTCATCATCTTTAATGTATGGTTCATACCATGTCCACAACGTCTTTGCATCTGCAACATATCTCAAATATAGGAATCCAACCTGCACATTTAGTCCCCTCGGCTCAGATCAAGATTAATGAACATAGAAAAACAAATCAGACAAGTTATACCATGGAATATAACATGAAAAATGCAAAGCAAAACAAAGTAGCAAGAAATTGGAGAAACATCGACATAAAATGCAAGACTATCATAAGTTCCAGTAACCCAAGGAAGCACACAGTTCTATCTCATTAAAAAGAAAAAAAGTTCACATAGATCCTAGAACTCTAGGTGGAACACTGGTGCCAAACTAAGAGTGAAGTATCCTAGACAGATTATTGTCACAGTCGCCAGTTTCTATACTGTTAAATGGGCAGAGAGGTGATCCTAAAGAGATAGAGTAGCTAGAATAGAAAAGACACCTCAAACCTTGATTTGCAGATACTGCTAGCAAAGAAAGGTCTTATTTATATTGGTGGGAGAAACTCTCAGCAACTCAAAGAAAGAATGACATCCCAACTTTGTTTGTGGTTGTGAAAATCTGTTATAAAAACACGAGAACAATTATGCGTACGCTCACACCTTCAATACGGGATGAGAAAAGAATAGTTTCAGATGGAACCCAGAGGTAAGGAATGCTATTACCTGACTGTAAGAGGCTCTCTAATTACTCCCCCAAACAAAGGAAACACCTACCTTTTCCGTGTTAACACTGACTAAAAAGAAAAACCACGCAGCCGGTATCTAGTAACAGGAGGAACATGTATTGGAACAAACAGCACACAAGGCTAGATAAATATGCAAATGCGTCTATAGTTTTGTCTCTGTGCATGTCATGCACTTTTAAATAAAAATCAGGAGTGTTGCACCAAATTCGTTTTATTCAAGCTGGCTATCAGATGGTGTGCGCTCCTAGCAACTATATCTTCTAGGTCAATAATGCAAGAAGTTGGTCAAAAAGATTCACTCACCGCTCTAATATAAGGAGAATCTGTGTGCTTCAACAGCCCATGCATCTGCTTCACCGTAAGTTTCATGGTAAAGAATTTGTAGAGGAGACAATACGCTGTCGAAGGACCACGGCAATTCCCACCCATCCATGGCTCCACATGATTAACTTGGTTGTAGATTTCATCAATGACCTCATGATAAGTCTTTAAACCATATAGCTCTTTGAAATAGTCAGAAGAAAGAATGTTCATGGAAAGAACCTTTTCCAATAGCGACTCGTACGCTCTTCCATTTGTCTGTATCTCTGCCATGTTTTTTATAAAACGGAGAAACACTCAGCGATACAGAAAAAGCCTACGAGCCCAAAACCTGTAACAGAAATTCAACACGTTAAGAAAAACAACAAGCACCTAAAGCATGAAACTTTGTTGTTTCAAGGAATAATGAAAATCAATATAGAGACGCAGAGAAAACAAGAACAAATCCAAGATTCATCTGAAACCCTAGAAATCGCCTATAACCGCAAAGGAGCTCAATTTCGTCAAACCCAGAAAATTACAAGTGAAATTCGATACCAATTTCTGACGGAAATTGCAAAATCATATCGATTATGTTAGAAGAAACAAAATCGGATTTGTGTATCAGCCGGTTAAATCAATTCCTAATAGCAATCGAACTTAAATTTCGAGAAGCCTATCAATAGATCATAAGGAGTAAAAGAGAGAGAGAGAGAGAGAGAAAAAACCTGAAATTTGACGAACTGTGATTGAGATTATAGGCTTCAAACTCGAAGAGGCAGAGAAGAACAGAAAAGCCCTAGAAACGGCGATCTCGAATCAGACTCTCGGATAGAAGCTGCCTCCACATTTAATTGGGTAACTTTCAAACAAGACCTCATATTATTACTTATTTTCATATTTCGCCCTACAATTAAAATATATTTAAATTACACCATCATTGGGAAGCCACTACAATTAATTACATTGTTTGATTATTATGGGGAGTATTATTTAACTTTTGTTAAAATTGGATAATGATTATCCATAAGTTCACCGCCTCATTTTCTACCGACTTAACTTTCTATCTCTTTCATTATTTTATTCTTTTATTCTTTTATGATTGCTATAAATAGCACTCGTTTTATTGTAAAAGTTGAATAAGAGAAACGTAAGATTCTCTCCCTCCTCTCCATACATACACTCTCCTCCTCTCTCGATAAAACATATAATATATATTATAATACATACTTATATATATACCTCACCTTATATTTACGTTAGTTTATAACACGTTATCAGCACGATCGTCTCACGATCCGTTCATATACCGAAAAAAGGTTAGGTTAATTTATGTTCAATCTATTTACGTTTATATATTGTTTCGGGATGATAGGCGTTGCCTTCCCCGAACCGATCGTTATGATAGGCTCTGCCTTCACGATCATGATCATATGGCAGACTATGATCATATGGCAGGTCTGCCTCTTTAAATACATGGTAGGCTCATGATCATATGGCAGACTATGTCTCCTCAGATCACTGCCTCCATAAATTAAATGTCCCGAAGACATTTATGAAAGGTTCCAGAAGAACCATATAACAAAAATAATGTCCAGAAGACATATTTAAAATAAAAATGTCCAGAAGACATACTTAAAATAAAAATGTCCAGAAGACATATATGAAAACGTTCTTGAAGAACTGTTTCGTCCAGAAGACGTTTTTTTTTTTAATTATTGTTATTTTAATTTATGTTTATTATCGTAAATTATGTGGAAGGCTATGCCTCCTGAATATATATGTTTAATTGGTTAATTTATTTTGTTGATATAAAATTATGTATGTGAGTTCCAGAAGAACTACATAAAATTAAAAATTATTATAGATAATGGGGAGCTCCGGAAGAGCTAGACGCTCTGGAAGAGCGAAACGCCCCCGTTGAGCGAAACGCTCCCGTTGAGCGAAACGCTCCCGTTGAGAGAAACGCTCCCGATGAGCAAAACGCTTCAGAAAAGCGAAATGTTTCAGAAGAGTAAAACACTCTTGAAAAACAAAATCTCTCCGAAAGAATAATCGCTCCAGCAGAGCGAACGTTTTAGAAAATCACATGATGGAGGCATGCATAAAGATGGCAAATTTGTATAAGATAAGTAAACCTGAAGTTTACCAATATATAACATAACCGGTTTAAGCCATCCCGGTGTAATAATGATATCAAATATTATTGAGAATTTATGTGAAAAAACCAGATGTTTTTCTCACATAGCATGTCTTAATAAAAATGAAACCATCATGTGAAAACCTGTTCAAGATGAATAGGCAAGAAAAGCCATCATCTTGAAAAGGGGTACTAAAATTTCCACATCAAAAGATTGATGCATAATACATAACCCAAAATGGGTAATTGTATATGTTATTGATCCTAAAGTGGGATTTAATTCGAGATAGATGGACATGAAATGTCATCATCTCGAGGGGGAGAATTAAAGAATCCCATATCAAAAGTAAGTGGAATATCCAGAAGATTATGTTCACACTTAAAATGGATCTGATGGTTCATTTATAAAGTAAATCCAGAAGATTACAAGATGAAATATTCTCTCATTTCATCTAATTGATTCAATCAAAGATTAACTATTCTTTGCTTGGAAATTTATGGGTATGCAATATATGCATCCACCACACTGTATAAAAGTGAGACCCATAAAGTATATTGAATCATCAGTGGAAGATGTGCTTATCAAAAGATTTGCATATCATTATTATAGGGAGAATCGTTGAATAGTTCGAATCCTTGAACAAATGAGTATGAACTTGAAGTTCAAAGTTCAAAGGATCACTATTCAAGATGTGCTGCAAATCAAATGCCAGAAGCATTTATAAACAGCTAATGGATGAGATTTTCCGAAACGAATTATCATGGATCCTCATATAAATATGAACCTGAAGTTCAAAGGATAATTCATATGTAAATTAACTGCCAGACATATAATTACATAAAGAAAAATCTCATTTCTAGCTGAAAATGCTCCAATAAAAATATATGTCCCTGAAGGACGATTAATCAATAGTAAGTCTATGACACGTAAGAAACGTGATAGACTACTTTGGTTCCAAAGAAATCCTCAATTGGAAAAGAGCAAATATATGAATAGAGGATTAATCTCTTGAAGAGACCGTTGATATGGTTAATAATAAATTCAGGTACCTGAATGAAATCATTCATAATGATAAAGAGATCTCGATTAACCATGTCATTACGGGAAAATGTGGAACCAACGACAAAATAATTGTCGACAATATAAACAAGATATCGCGCAATATAAATGAGGATCATAAATCTACCTTTGTAGATGAGGGTAGAAAGAGAAAAATATTGGCCGAAAAAGGCGAAAAAGGCAATCAAGTCTATGTTAAGCTCATATGAAATATGAGAAATTTTTGGACCAGCAGTCCAAGCATCAAAAGGGTATGTGTCTTCCTATAATAAGGAATGAGAAAATGACCTTACAATATGAAAATCGGCTTGTTACACAAGGTCATACCCGATATTGAATGAATATTCAAATGTGGTGGATGCACTGAGTAAGTCTGGCAGTACATGAGCGACTTGAATTGCGTTTGATGGATATCACAAAAATCCATGAAAGATTTAATCCCTGAAGGATTAATGATAATTGGATTATGTTCCCGGGAACTCTACTCGATGAATATATGTTGCATGGAGTATAATAATTAAGGTTAACCGATATACTCATGCATAATTATGAAAAGATTATGGATCAAAGGAAAAGATCTTTGATTTAATCATAATCTGAACTCCTGAAGAGTTGTCACAAGCCGTATAATATTTATAGAAATATTTTGGGATAAGAAGCCTTTGAAAAGGAGAAATCTTTTCAGGCATCCCAATTGAACAGCTCACTTCCTACGCGCAAACATTGGAATGAAATAAAGCATATCTTTCATTATCTCCAAGGTACGATTGATTTAAGATTATTTTATTTTAGAAACTCCAAAGTTGGTTTAGTTGATTTTACAGGTATCCCGATTGAACATCTTATCTCGAAAGATCCCAGCAGGATCTAACATATAGAAAAACTCACATTTAAGCATTTCTAAAGGAAGTGCTATTTGATCCTGAAGTATCAGACTATGTGAGTAATACCTCATGGTATAAAAGTATTGTGGTATACAATGTGCTTTCGTATGAGAAGATGGAAAGCCAAAATATTATAAATTCCCAATATTAGGGAAAAATATTGAATGAGTGCCAAAAGATATTACATGGTAAACACCATGTTTGGTATATCTTAATCCTCCCTACAAATTATCACGAACTTGAAGTTCATAAAATTTGACAGTGCTCCATCAAGAATTAATGTTCCTGAAGAACACAAATTTATGGATGCAGAATAAATGAACCCAAGGTTCAGTTTAAAAGGGGGAGGATAATGGACTCTAAAAATAAAATTCTCCAGAAGAGATAGAAAATTAGAGAACAAAAGGAAAGGATTCCAGAAGAATCAATAAAAGGAGTATGTCGAGAATATATATGAAAGTATTCTCGAAAGACTGCATAAAGAGATTCGTTCAGAAGACGAACTTGATACAGAAAGTATGAGATTTCCATTAACTACGTCGAAAATGGAAAATTAATGGAATACTCTGTATCCGTAGAAATCAAACAATGAAAATGATTACACAGACCCAAGGTCCGTGTCAGAGTGCCAGAAAAGGCATATGACTAGAAGAAATGGCAAATGGCCATGAGAAATATTTCTGAAATGTCTAAGGACCTATAGTCATTACACCTGAAGATGTAATGTCATTCAGGTCCAAATGGGGTTTTGTGCGAATACAATAAGGAAAAACGAGGTCACAAGATATAAAATCCGATTTGTGGCATGAAGTTTTTCTCAAAGACAGGGAATTGATTATGAAAAGATATATTCCCTTGTCATATATGTAATCGCATTCAAATATTTGATGAGCCTAATGACATCTAAAAATCTAAATATATATCTTATGGATATCGTGATTGCATATTCGTATGGATCACTTGATAGTGATATATCCATGAAAATCCCAGAAGGATCATAGATGCCTGAAGCATCTGAGAAAATTTGTTCGGTCAAGTTATAGCGATCAAAACTGAAAAGAAGATTGATGATGCAAGAACTCATTTGAAAGAGGAGTTTGAAATGAAAGATCTTGGAAAGACAAAATTTTTGTCTTTGGATCTATATAGAGTATTTCCAAGGTGGAATATTCATGCATCAATCAAATTACACCGAAATGGTGAAAATGGATTAAGTGAATCTTTTGAGTATTGCAATGGTTAATAGATCATTTGATACTAAAAAAGATCTATTTCGACATTGCGAAAACAACAAGAAAGTATTAGGTCCTGAAGTACTTTATGTAAATCTCGGAATAGTATATTTTGTGAAAAGAGCATGACAAACTCGAATATTATGGACCGGAAGTCCAATGATCCGAGAAACTATATGAAGATCATACGAGTTTGTTCAATAAGGCTCTACTTATAAATATTCCCAAAAA
>PKML01073890.1:119355-166107 GCA_002933935.1 Eutrema yunnanense
CCATCTTTCATCCAAACTCCAAATGAGCTCTCCTTTGGCCAGAAAATAGTTCCATATGTCCAGAATATTCCTGCAAAAATTCAGCTCAAGACGCTATTGTTTCATGATCCAAACCCATTTTCTTGTCAGACTGGTCGTAGCCTTTTTTGTACAGATCTGTCTCGGAAATGCATGAATAAATCTCAAACCAGCCGTTGAAATTACAATCCCACCGTTGATCCTCAAGACAGCAGTGCCACGAAGCTTGACACAAAATTTCATCTCGATCGAAAAAATTTAAAACCTCCAAACGCCACTCTGAAGTTGACCTGACAGATCTGTCTCTTTCTACTTGTACACTTTCATGAGCAAGCTTAAGTCTTCTTGTAATTCTTCACTTCAAACTGAGACCAAATTACGCTTTAAAACATGCATATTCTCTTAGCTACCTTTGGTTTTGTTGACTTCTGTATTAACTTCGCTTCATACTTGCCCTTGCTTTTCTCATTCTTAGCATCAGCCATTTGCCCACGAGAATCACCATCGAAGAACATCTCAAGAGGAAACCGTAATTTATCAATCCACCATCTTATCCTTAGCTCTGCCATCCTCCTCGTCTCTCTGTTTTTTTTTTTCAAAAAAAAAAAAATTTCCTCTTCATAATTTAATAAAACAGACAGGCGAATTACTTAATCTTCCGTGAAATTGAAGATCTTCTTCTTGATCACCAATGATGGCTTCGGATTAGCTCGACCGTCTCCACCTATGACTTTTGAAAACCAAACCACTGAGAATGCCCCTCCAACCGTGTTTATCCCATCAAAACCAATATCTCTGCATTTTTCGCAATTAAGCTCTTTCTTCGATTGAGCTTTACCATTGATCTTCAAATCGAGCTCTAACTCTTCCTTGTGCTTCATCTCTCGGCTCTCACCATGAATATATATATATATATATATATATATATATATATATATATATATATATTTTATTAAGCAGGGAATAAAGAAACCTTGGAGATCTTTTGTTTATCTTCCACGATCCAGCATCTCATAGACAAAGTTGAGAAGTTGGCTAATAAGAAGAACCAGGCCCAATTAAATTGTGAAGCCCATATTAGACAACCCTACCTTTTGCTTTGTCTCTTTCCTGCGACCAAAACGAAGCCTCCTTCCCCAAAGAAACGTGATAATATCTGTAATCCTCGGCGAAATAATTAACACGTCTCCCTCTTCTTTCTCACACACTAGCCACATATCCAGGATCATACCCGAAACGAGAACAGATCCCTGTCGAGAACCCGCTCTGATACCAATTGAAAGCGCATTTGTGACTAGATCTATGTGTTCTAATATACGTATTAGCATAAAGTAAATAACACATAGAGTTTTTTAACGAGATTCGGTTTCCCTACATCCTCGGGACCTAGTCCAGAACAAATCCACTAGAACAAGATTGCAATTACAATTGCTATGACATACAACACTACGATGCCTATCATTCTTTTCTAGATGGACGAACTACGGACACAGTATCTCTACAAAGACTACCGCTTGGCTACAACCGATACAAACACCATCTTATAGATGTGCTTGTACTCCATCAACCATCACCAACGGATCTACAAATCATGTATGATGGGGCGACGCATCACACATCTCCTCATAAACCGTAGACGCGCGCAGTCTTTATGAGACCGCCTCTTGGTATTTATAAAAACCCTAAACACCGGATATACGTTCCAGCGATTTCGTCCAGCTCAGCAAGCCACTTGCCACGTCAGCTTATGCGCCACGTCAAGTCCTTGCCTCCTGATACAACGTTTGATACATCCTCTGATGTACCACGTTCTGACTCATCGTCTGATATCCTCTGATGTATCCAACTGCAGTCTTCTTGATCGCCACTATGTATTTCCATCATGTGTCGATCACTGATCATCACTTGCATAAACTACTGCATCCGCTCTACTAGCACCTGCATCAAGTACTGCATCAGCAGCTGTGTCAGTTCTTTCCAATGTCAATGTCTGAACTGCCACACCATGTATATCGCTTCTGTCTAGCATATATAACATCTCATGTTCCCACAGCTCACGCTTTAGCCCCACATCATCAGTTGCTCTGTACTGCTTCCTTGTATCACTTCGTGTGCTACTTCCAACTGATACAACAACTGCTTTTGTAACACGTCATGTTCCTACAGCTGTATCATGTTCTGTCCAATATCTCTGTCTGACCTGTCATACCATGTATGTCGAATCTATTCAGCCTCTGTAGCACAATCTCCCTCTGCTCAGTGGCTGCATCAGTTTGGTCTTTGTGCTTTTGTCTCATCTATCATAGAAGTTGTATCACGTCCTACTTCAGTAGATGAGTCACATCCTGTTCCAGCAGCTGTGTCACGTTCTGTTCTGACACAGTTCTAAACTCAGCTAGCATTACAATTTCAATCTCTCCCTTGATGACTGAGTTGTAGAACTCAAGCACACAACCAAAACCACATCACTTGATGTATCAAATCGTTTTCTCCTTTATAGTTGTGTCACAACTTGTTCCACCACTTTCTAAGCTCAGTCAAACACTACACTAACAATAACTACAAAATTAAGTCACATTTTTGACCAATTTCTGTTCACATTAAAAAGACTATCTAACCCCTATTTTGTACCACTAATTAAAGTTGTGTATTTTCTTTCTCCTCAAACTTGTGCACGGCGAAGAAGAAATGGGAAGGATAAGAAGAAAGAAAAAGAAAGAAGAAGAAAGAAGAAGAGTTGTAAACGAGATCGGCGGTGACGACGGAAAGACCGCGACGGTGGCGAAGGTGGTGACGGCGGCGACGCCTCCGGTGACGATAACACCGGTGGGTGGTGGTGGTCGGTGAGAGTAACTGTGTCGGTGGACAATGATCGTGTCAATGACGGTGGTGGCGACGGCGCCGGCGGCGGTCATGGTGGTGGTTTTAATTTTTTTTTTTTTTTTTTNTTTACGTTGTAGTTAATCAATAACAAAGTTATCCAATAGATTATCAGCATACATTTGTGATGATAACAAAGTTAGATAACCAATAACACATAGTTTATATGATAGGATAACCGGATTATCACATTAATTTTTATATTTCTATATTTCACATTTTCTGCGAAATGATAACTGAATTAACACGATAATTTATGATTGATAACTGGTTTAACATGACAATTTCATAAAAATAAACATGATAACTGGGTTAATATGATAATGTTAACGATACTAATTATATGTTAACGATGTTAAGAATGATAACTGGGTTAACATGCCAATGTTAACGATACTAATTATATGTTAACGATGTTAACAATGATAACTGGGTTAACATGACAATGTTAACGATGATAACAATATGTTTTCTGGGTATGAATAGTGGTCGTCGAGTTTCGATAAATAGTAACACCGGCCGTTAAATGAACTGTGTCGCCGGATTATTCTATCAGAAAATTATTTTCTAACCAATGACATTTCTATAACTATTAAAAAACCAAATTATATTTTGGGTTTTCTCTTTCCTCCTCACCTAATTTCCAAATCAACTTCTAATTTTTTAGTCAACCATTCATATTCACCAAAATCACCATTTATTATATTCCAGTTTCTTTAGATTTGGACTTTCTTAAAGTCCCATGTAGAAGTAAATTTTATTTTGGTTTTCTGGTTTATCTTATTTTGGATTGTTGCTTCAGTATGAAATGCATCTTTTTTTTGCGTCAAAGTAACATTGTGTTCTTCACATTCAACTCAAAATCATTTCATAATAGTGTTAACGTCCACTATAAAACAATTTAGAGTAAATAAATCATCAATAACAAGTAAAAATGATGAAAAGAAACGAACAATTAATGTTTTATGTAAGTCTCCATTAACCAGAGCTTTATTGGTTCCATTTAAGTGGAGAATATGGGTTTGTTCGTTTGCCAGTCTTAGGAGGCTGTAGTTGCGGCTGCGGTCAAACGATGTTCGTTTACCAAACACAGCCTCCTGCGCTGCGGCTGGACGCTGCGATCTGCATTCGAAAATTCTGGACGCTGAAAATATTCAGCGTTGCGTTGCGATCAATCGCAGCGTCTGGCCGCGCAGCTACCAAACGAACAACAAGAGATGCGTCTGGCCGCAGGCTGCAGCCGCAGCCGCCTGCAACCGACAAACGAACATGCCCTATCAAGCAAATAAAGAAGGGACAAAGAACAAATAACAAATAACTCCAGTCTCCTATATATATATATATATATTGTATCAATTATAGAGTTTTTGAATACTCAAAATTAGGCATGGGCATTCGGATACCCGTTCGGATTCGGATTCGGGTCGGTTCTTTCAAGTTTTGGGTACCCAAATTTTAGAAATCTATGATCCATTCGGGTATTTTCTTTTTTGGATTGGCTTCGGTTCGGTTTCGCTCGGATTCGAGTCGGTTTCGGGTATCCGAAATTTATCCAAATTCTCGAAAAAACTAAAAAAAAAATTGTTTAATTTAAATAAAATTTGGTTAAATTTTCCAAAAAATATTTAATTAATTTTGATAAATATAATTAAAGATTTTCGAATATTTAGAGTATTTTGGTTATTTATATCTAAACATAACTAATATATTCGGTTTATAATTGTAATTTTGAGTATTTTAGTTATTTCAAAACTAAAGATACATAATATTTTTAGATATATCATTGCATTTTAAGGTTTCAGTTCGGGTACCCGAAATATTTTATAAGAATAAACATTCGGGTATTTATAACTATTTGGGTCGGTTTGGTACCTTCTATTCGGTTCAGTTTTCGGTTTGGTTTTTCAGTTCCGGATATTTTGCCAAGGCCTACTCAAAATCGTAGCTAGCAGAGATAAAGCCAAAGGAGCAAAAAAACAAAGACTTCAGTTTCCAACATTCCTCCTATTAAACACTTTTATAGGAAACGAAGACTCTCAAGATTTAAACAAGATATAGTAAAGCTAATCGAAGCTTCTGAACGAATGATGCTCACTTGATTGATGGAAAAACTATGGTAATCGATTGCGAAACCATAAGAAAACAAACAAGAGGCATTCAGAACGTAAACACACAACAAAGCCAGAATTGTAAAAAGCAAACCATGAAAGAAACAAAACCCGAGCGTACGAGCATATAGTAAAACAATAAAGTTTCATTTAGAGAGAAAGAGAGGAATTCATTTGGTCTGCCTTGATGTAAGAGCATCCTCCAACAGTCTTGTAGTCACACTGACTCAACTCGCTAAGCTTGCCAAGCTTTGTTTCATAGTTTTGGATTAGATCAAACCTATATATAAGGCAAGAAAGAAGCAATATAAATGTATATCAGAAACTATATATGCTCTAGAAAATACAAATATAATAGAAACTAACCAGTAGGCCATAGACTGGAATGGAGAGAATCTGTTGTAAAATGATTGTGCTGCTTTCTCTAGCGTCTCTTTCGAATACTCCTCCTCTCCATGCACCTCCAAACATAACATTATATACATTAGATTAGTATTAATGATATTTTCTCTATCTATAAAGGGAACTAATTAGTATATATAGAGATATACCTCTCGTAAGAGTCTTAGGGTCTCGGTATCGGATGGAACAAGATGGTAATAACCAAGACATATAAGCACCGTTGCGGTTACAAAAGAACCAAAGCCTGTCAAGTTTATCAGTTTCTCATAAACTTGTTCTGCTTCCATCTCTCTACTCTCCATCTCTTCAAGATTCAGTGTCCCCTTCTCGACCATCTTTGCTAATTTGATGATCCATTTTGCTCTATAACCAAGTTTACAATGCTCATTGATCAACTCTTTGTCAAGGCTAGCTATTTCCTTGGCACTAGGGAAGTTTCCCCTTGTTTCTTTCCTAGCTTTCGGGACAAGTTTCCTTTTTTTAGATTGGCGAGAAGAAGGCGGTCTAACCGTGCCATCGGCTAGCTTTGATTGCAATACACAGAGCCTAGAAGCCATACCTAGTGTCCTCTCCCAAGAAGTATTGCACAATAAGATAGATTTTACCATATCTTCAAAGAGAGATGGCGAGCGGAAAATTCGACCAAAACCACTCTTCTTTGCGGCTTCATAACGTTGTTGAAACTCGGTCACGTCACGTTCGTCCTCGGATGATATTCTAAGCATCCTCGCCACTTGTTGCAAGATGAGTTCTTCGTCGACCCTTGAGACATTGTTGATGCCATGAACTTGGATTACAAGAAAAGAGAGAGTGCGAGGATGAGAGATGGTCACATTGAAGGAAGACGATTTCGAAACGGTTAAAGGTCGACTTAGTGACTTCGTTTTCGCGTTCCATACATTTGGGGCCATCATGAAAAAGCCGTGATTACACACTGCTTTCTCCATATCAAAGGTTTCTTCAAACTCTCTTAGATGTAGTCTCAGATTCATCTCTTCTTTCTTTTAACTATTTTTTTTCTTCTGATTTTCTACATGAAAGGTCTTCTCCCAAACTCTTGTTATTGGTTTTATTACGTTCTTTTGGCTCTTCGTAAGTTTAAGTTTTGAGAAACATCATAGATTGACCAAGGGTCAATCATCAATTAAAACGTGCATGGAAACAAACACAGAGGAATAATGAACACTTTGGTTGAAATTAAAGCAGATGAAACTTTTGCAATTTATTCATATTTAATTGATTGTTTATCATTACTGAACACTTTGTATTGACCAAGCTTGTTAACGTATTTAATTACTTTCCCAATTTTATGTGTTTCATTTCCCTAAATTGGCTGAATTTAATATCTCCGTTTTATGATCAAAGACCAAAGAAATTAAACACATGCAGTCGATCAATATTCTGAGGTCACATGTTATTCGAAAAAATGTCATAAAAATTGTCACACAAGAAAACAAGATAACAAATTTACTATCGTCTCAAATGAAACACACCAAAGTTGTCTCTTAACAGTACAGAATTGTTCATAAATCATTCGTGATACATCACATGAACAACGATTTGAGAAGTAAAGACCAGACATAAATAATACATTTCCACATAACTATACTATTTCATACATAAACCCTTCTTTCAAAAAAAAAATATATATATATTTCATACATACTCAACTTTATATTATTAATAATTAACAAACAACTTTAGAAACCCTAAAAGTCAGATTTCTTCTCTTACATGTCACAGCTTTTGATTCTAAGAACCTACACACACAAAACTTTGTTCGAAAAAACGGATTCTGAGCACCCTCATCGGTAGGATTCTAGAGGGATTCTCAACAATAAAAAAATGAAAAATAATGAAAAAGTAGGAGAGAAGGTAAGAATCGTTTATCGTATGAGAACCAAAAAAAAAAAATATGAGATACTTCTTTAGACGTGTCAATTTTGTATTTGTCCAATTTTTTTTTTTTTAATTTAAAATATGAGATACACTGCGTTCACACTATAATTTTTGTTTTTTGAGATACCCTTCGGGTTCTCAGCGATGAGGATGCTCTAAGAACCTACAATTCTAAAAAAACTTGTAGGTTCGAAAAAACTTTTTTAGATTTGTAGGCTCTTAGAATAAAAACAGATTCTAAGAACCAACAACGGATTCACGTGAGACATTGATCATCATATGAAAAACTTTTTTTTTTCTTCTCTTTATTTGTTCGAAAAAATATAAAAAAACGGATTCTAGGAAACCCTAAAAGTCAGATTTCTTCTCTTATATGTCACAGCTTTTGATTCTAAGAACCTACAAAATAAATAAAAAAACGGATTCTAAGAACCTACAATTGATCAAGATCCATTTGTTTCAATGACCATTTCAAGCCCTAATTTTAAAACCTTCTCTAACATGATCTATCTATATTCATATTCACTGTAACGGCTAAAGGATCAACATTAATTAAGATTATAACTCACTAACTTCTGGTGCAACTCTCACGGATTAATTAGTTTTCCTCAATCCGTGTGATGGAAGGAATTCAATTAACAGAAGAACAAAAAGAGATAATGAGAAGAGCTTTGGTTGGTTTTCTTCAATTCTTGCTAGACTCAATGAGATATAATTAATTTATTAGGTTAAAGTTACCAAAACAGAGAGACCAGCAAAATGAAAATGTAGAACAAAAAAGTAAGAATCATTGGTTCTTCCTAAGAACATCCATAATCATTTTGGTCACATCAGCTCGGAGCTGAGCTTCTTGCAATTGCAAAGTCCAGTGTGCATCTTTAAGGTTCTTGATCCTCTCCACCAACTCTCTATTCTCCTCTTTATCCACTTCCGTCGCCCAAACTTCACTCACAGTCCCTTCGTCTAATCCATAACAGTAGGCTCCTGTCTCAGTCCCCATAAGGGATACAACATCTCTACCACTTACCATATTCTTGAATCTTTTTCTTTCCGGGTAGTCCTGTTGGCCCATATCTTCCACAGCACGCTTGGCAGGCAGATCAAGCTTTGGATCATCAGTTATCTCTGTTTCAGGCTGGTTCACAGCAGCAACTTGTGAACTAGAACCAGCCTTGTTCTGACTTTCAGAGACAGATTTCTTCGGATTGAGATCGATATTCTCTTCTTCCAAACTGTTCGTATCAACGGCATTAGGTTTGTTGACATCATCAGCCTGAGACCTAGACTCAGGTTGGGAACCAGAACCAGCCTTGTTCTTCAGATTGAGATCAAGATTCTCTCTCTCCATATCAACCGCATGAGGCGGCTTCTCCACAGCAACAGCCTTGTTCCGAGAACTAATATCTCCCTCTTCTTCTTTGGCACTAGAGTCCTCTTCACTCGTCTCTTCGGAACTAGAACTAACGTTGATCTGATTTTCAGAGGCAGATTTCTTTTGACTGAGATCGAGAAGCTTGTTCGCATCACCCTGAGACCTAGACTCCGATTGTGAACCAGAACGAGCCTTGTTGTTCTGACTTTCAGAGGCGGGTTTCTTAAGATTGAGATCACGATTCTCTTCCCGCATAGAAACCGCATGAGGCGGCTTCTCCTCCTCTTCTTCTTCTTCTTCTTCACTCGACTCTTCGTCTTTGGCACTAGAGTCGTCTTCACTCGTCTCTTTGGAACTAGAACCAATGTTGTTCTGACTTTCCGAGGTGGGTTTCTTCAGATTGAGAGTGAGATCGAGCTTCTCTTTTGCCAAAACCTTGACATCAACAGCCTTGTTCCGAGAACTGTCAACTTCCTCTTCTTCACTCGACGACTCTTCGGAATCAAACTCGTCGTCGCTAGAGTCACTTTCAGTGTCAGGGACTCGAGCAATATTCCTCATTTTCTGACTCAGAAGACAAAACGTTTTCTCTCTTTCTCTGGCCTCTCTTGTTTAGTTTAGTAATGGGTACAAAGACTTAGCTTTTGCCTTGATATATACTACTACTAGGGTTAGGGTTCTTGGAAATAGGTTTACTTATCTCTCACTCTTTTATTAAAAATAATTAATTTTATTTATTATGGTCTTCTTGCCTCTTGGTAAATCGCATCTTCCTCCTATTCAATAGATACAGACTTTTATGAATAATTTATAGTCAGAGCTTTTAAAGTTCTTCCTTGAAACAGCAAGGAACGACAAAGCAAATATTTTTAATTAGAGCACTAAAACAGAGAATATTTGCTACAACATAACTTGACACAACACTGAGTCTTGTCTTAAAATGCGGAGGAAGCAGTTTTATGTCCTCTACCAAAAAAAAGATCCATCTCTCTCGCTCTACAATATTGTTAGAACCAAAAGATTACCAAATGACCCAACTTACAAAATATATCCTAGTGATCGGTTGGTTATATAGCCTGGAGATGATATATAACAAACACATAAACCACAATTATACCTGCATAGCTCAATGTATAAACTCCCTCCACTGATTCAGAATGCTAACGCGACTTTTTCTCCCTTGTTGTACGCTCCTTGCTAACCTTATCCGCTCTCTCTTTGGTTCCATGTAGCTTTACCATGTTTTTCCCGGTTTCGCCAGCCATATAGTAAGCAACCCTTCTTCCACCAGAGCAACCGTTATCAGTTTCTCCTATTACTTTCCTCTTTTTAAGAGAACTACCAGAAGCAGAAGCAGACGAATCAGTAGTGCTCTTCCTTTTGGCATTCTTCTTTCCTCTTCTCGCTTTTGCTTTTGCCTCCTCTCGGTCTTTCTTCACCTTCTCATAAGCCTGTTGAACCATACATGCAGCATGAGCTGCACTGCTGGCTCTTGAGAATGTCCACTTGGAGTTACTAAATAAACCTGAAGTAGTATTGTGGGTTGCAGCTGAGTTTGGATCAAGGTTTCGCTTTAGACGGCTGGAACTACTCCAATGGCTTGACATACCCGGTTTAGGGACTTGTATTGCTGAAAACGACTGTAGACAATTAGGACACCGAAGGTTACAGTTAACATAGATTCCAAGATACTCGTACTGCAGCATGCATCTCCTGCAGACTGTCCAGAAAGTACTCGACTTTGATAGCTCAGACGATCCAGATGCAGTAAATGAGCTTGGTGTTGTTGTATGATGATCAGTCCGTCCTGTTTTTTGTGTATTACCAACTGGCTTTTGCGGATTGTTCTTCTGGGTCGGCGGATTGTTCTTCTGGGTCGGCGGATTGGTTTTCTGGGTCGGCGGATTGGTTTTCTGGGTCGGCGGATTGGTTTTCTGGGTCGTCGTCCTCACATTTGAAGTAAAATTAGTCTTGGTGAAATTGCAGAAGCCGCTATTAGCGGATGACACTGAAACCTTCTGATAAATTGTGTGCAAACTCTTCTTACGATCATAAGCTGCTCTCTTCTCGTTATCTGACAAGAATTTCCAAGCTTCAGACACATGCTTGAATGCTCCCTCAGCTCCTACAGAGTTGTTTTTATCGGGGTGGAGCGTTAGAGCAAGCTTCCTGTACTTTCTCTTCAACGTCTCATTATCATCGTGCGGACTTGCATTGAGTATTCCGTACCAATTCATTTCTTCGTTGACTTTGTCTTCTGCAGCGATATACACATCAAAAGTAGCTAACATCTGAGAAACACCTTCTATCTCAGGATACAGACTTTGAGCTTTCAAAGCAAATTTCTTGGCCCCAGCAATGTCTTTCATTCTGAACTTCTTCTCTGCAATTTCTTTTGCTCTTGCTGCCTCGTCTCTGTTGCACTCCATGCCTGCCATGTATCTGTATCATCCAATTTTCCGAAGTTCCTATACAGCCGAAGAAATTCTCCGAGATTTGAGCGTTTTGCTTCAGGGATGGCTACTTTTCTGGCTAAAAAAAAGAAAGAAGAAAAGGCAGATATGGAGGTGTTAACATAGCATGCGGTATTCAGATAAACGCATCGCAAATGTTAGCATAGTACAGTTTATATTAATGGATATACATGCATGTGAATGGTTTAATGCAATCATCTTCTTCTACACTCATGCAGCCTAGCTACCAAAGAAACATTGCAAATGAACATGTAGAACAACGAAGCAAACCAGAGACACCAAACTAAGAACCTAGGCTACAAGAACAAATAAACCCGCAAATCCACAAATCGGAGGAGAAACAACCAGAAACTATTTAGCAAGCTAAGAACTCGAGAATTTTTTTTTATCGAACTGATTGAATTAAGACCCAGATTTCACAATTCACTTGATTCAGCGGCTTGAGGAGATTCAGAATAGCTGTTGGTGTTATGAAACTTATTCAAAGAGGTTCCCAGAAAGATTTCAAGCAACACTGTAAACAGAGAAAAGAAAATTCTACTACAGAGAAATCGAAACAGTTCTTTGTAGAGAAGAAACCTTTCAAAAGCAACCACGCACAAAGAAACAAAGCTTAAAATCGCTAACAAAATCCAGGAAATGTAGACGATTCAACAAATCCAAGCGTAAGTAACGAAATGGAATCATAGATTAATCAAAAACCCTAGAAATCTCTAAACTTCAAAAAACCTCTGAAGAAGTTCGACTCGAAACTCACCCGACTCCTCTAATCGATTAACCTAGAGACAATGTCGAATCCGCAAATCGAACGAAAACAGAAATTAAACTGGAGATTTAAGGAATCATAACAAATTGCGCACTGAACAACAACAAGGGAGCACCTGGAAAATCGACGAACTGTGAAGCAGATTTGCGAGAGTTTTAGGGGTCAAAGATGAGGAGGCGTTACAGAGTTTTCCAATGCGGCCAACTTTTACATTTTATGTTAGGAGATTTTTGAATTACATCCTCTAACTATCTACGTTTTTACATAACTGACCAAACTTATCGCGATTATGACCCGAGTAGAGATTATATTCTGTTCAGAAGAATTTATGAGAGAAGTTTGATTCGGATTAAGCAAATCGATCTACAACGAACCGAATCGAATAATATGATATTTGAATTGATTTTAGTTTTCGCGCCATTTTAAAGTTTATATGTATTTCTATATCGGGAAAATGAAAACTAGATCTGAATCAAACCGAAGAAGAAGAAAACAAAACAAAACTTGGCTAACTTTTACATATATCTTAGGTGATTTTTGAATATGATCCTCTAACTATCTACATTTTTACATAACTGACCAAACTTGTCTCGATTATGACCAGAACATAGATTATACTATAACTGTTATTTGTGTTTTTTGGCCTCTCAGTTAAGAAAGATTTATGAGAGAAGTTTGATTCGGATTAAGAAAATCGATCCACAACGAACCAAATCGAATAATATGATATTTGAATTGATTTCAGTTTTCGCGCCGTTATGAAAGTTTTATTTATTTTTATATCCGGAAAATGAAAACTAGATCTGAATCAAACCGAAGAAGAATAAAAAAACGTGATTACACTAAAAATAAAGAGATATTTGAATTTGTTAAAATAATAATAAAAATGTAACTGAAAATCAACGAACTATAAAACTGAATGCAAGTTTTAGGGTTAAAGATGGAAAGGCAACGAGAGAAAATTTATATTCGATAGTTACGTTAGCGCTAAGTAACGTTTTCAAAGTTTTCTATAGCGGCAAACTTTGACATTTCTCTAAGAATTTTTTTGAATATGACCCTCTGACTATCTATGTTTTTACATAACTCACCAAAACTTTTCCGATAAGATTTTTTTATGATCTGAGCACAGATTATACGATAACCGCTATTTGTGTTTTTTGGCCTCTCAATTGAGAAGGATTTATGAGAAAAGTTTAATTCGGGTTAAGCAAATCGATCACAACGAACCGAATCGAACAATATGATAATACAATTGATTTCAATTTTTACACCATTATGCATAGTTTTTTAAAACTACAAGCTCGCATCAAAGATGTAGAAACGTTATTTTTTCGGGTTTAAATATAATTTAATATTCATCCAAAAAAAAAGAAGGTTTTTTTTTTTCTATATCCGGAAAATGAAAACTAGATCCGAATCAAACCAAAGAAGAAGAAATAAAAACTTGGCTAATTTTTACATATCTTAGGAGATTTTTGAATATGATCCTTTAACTATCTACGTTTTTACATAGCTGACCAAAATTGTCTCGATTATGACCAAAGCAGAGATTATACTCTGTTGAGAAGGATTTATGAGAGAAGTTTGATTCAGATTAAACGAATCGATCTACAACGAACTGAATCGAATAATATGATATTTGAATTGATTTTAGTTTTCGCGTCGTTTTAAAGTTTATATGTATTTCCATATCCGGAAAATGAAAACTAGATCTGAATCAAACCGAAGAAGAAGAAAACAAAGCTTGGCTAACTTTTACATATATCTTAGGTGATTTTTGAATATGATCATCTAACTATCTACGTTTTTACATAATTGACCAAACTTGTCTTGATTATGACCATAGCAGAGATTATACTATAACTGTTATTTGTGTTTTTTGGCCTCTCAGTTAAGAAAGATTTATGAGAGAAGTTTGTTTCGCATTAAGAAAATCGATCTACAACGAACCGAATCGAATCGAATAATATGATATTTGAATTGATTTCAGTTTTCGCGCCGTTATGAAAGTTTTATTTATTTCTATATCCGCAAAATGAAAACTAGATCCGAATCAAACAGAAGAAGAAGAAGAAAAAAAAATTGGCTAACTTTTACATATATCTTAGGAAATTTTTGAATATAATCCTCTAACTATTTACGTTTTTACAGAACTGACCAAAATTGTCTCGATTATGACCCGAGCACAGATTATACTATAACTGTTATTTGTGTTTTTCGGCCTCTTAGTTAAGAAAGATTTATGAGAGAAGTTTGATTTAGATTAAGCAAATCAATCCACAACGAACCGAATCGAATAATATGATACATGAATTGATTTCAGTTTTCACCCCATTATAAAGTTTTATTTATTTTTATTTCTAAAAAATGAAAACTACATTCGAATCAAACTGAAGAAGAAAAAAAACTTGGTTGCACTAAAAATAAAGAGATATTTGAATTTGTTAAAATAATAATAAAAATGTAACTGAAGATCAACAAACTATAAAACTGAATGCAAGTTTTAGGGTTAAAGATGGAAAGGCAACGAGAGAAATTAAATTTATATTCTATAGTTACGTTAGCGCTAAGAAACGTTTTCAAAGTTTTCTAGAGCGGCAAACTTTGACATTTATCTTAGAAAACTTTTGAATATGACCCTCTAGCTATCTATGTTTTTACATAACTCACCAAAACTTTTCCGATAAGACTTTTTTTATGATCTGAGCACAGATTATATTATAACCGCTATTTGTGTTTTTTGACCTCTTAATTGAGAAAGATTTATGAGAAAAGTTTAATTCGGGTGAAGCAAATCGATTACAACGAACCGAATCAAACAATATGATACTTGAATCGATTTCAATTTTTGCGCCATTACGAAGGTTTTATTTATTTCTATATCCGGAAAATGAAAACTAGATCCGAATCAAACCGAAGAAGAAGAAAAAAACATCGCTAACTTTTACATATAACTTATGTGATTTTTGAATATGATCCTCTAACTATCTACGTTTTCACATAGCTAACCAAAATTGTCTCGATTATGGCCAGAGCAGAGATTATACTCTAACTGTTATTTGGCATCTTAGTTAAGAAATATTTATGAGAGAAGTTTGATTCGGATTAAGAAAATCGATCTACAACGAATCAAATTGAATAATATGATATTTGAATTGATTTCAGTTTTCGCGACGTTATGAAAGTTTTATTTATCTCTATATCCGGAAAATGAAAACTAGATTCAAATCAAACTGAAGAAGAAGAAAAAAAAACTTGGCTAACTTTTATGTATATCTTAGGAGATTTTTGAATATAATCCTCTAACTCTCTACGTTTTTACAGAACTGACCAAATTTGTCTCGATTATGACTCGAGCAGAGATTATACTATAACAGTTATTTGTGTTTTTGGCTTCTTAGTTAAGAAATATTGATGAGAGAAGTTTGATTTAGATTAAGCAAATCAATCCACAACGAACCGAATCGAATAATATGATGCGTGAATTGATTTAAGTTTTCGCGCCATTATAAAGTTTTATTTATTTTTATATCTAAAAAATGAAAACTATATTTGAATCAAACTGAAGAGAAAAAAACTTGATTACACTAAAAATAAAGAGTTATTTGAATTTGTTAAAATAATAATAAAAATGTAACTGAAAATCAACGAACTATAAAATTGAATGCAAGTTTTAGGGTTAAAGATGGAAAGGCAACATGAGAATATTTATATTCAATAGTTACGTTAGCGCTAAGTAACGTTTTCAGAATTTTCTATAGCGGCAAACTTTGAAATTTATCTTAGAAAAATTTGAATATGACCCTTTTACTATCTACGTTTTTACATAACTGACCAAAACTCTCCCGATAAGACTTTTTTATGATTTGAGCAAATATAATACTATAACCGCTATTTGTTTATTTTGGCCTCTCAATTAAGAAGGATTTATGAGAGAAGTTTAATTTGGGTTAAGCAAATAGATCACAACGAACCGAATTGAACAATATTATATTTGAATGGATTTCAATTTTTGCGCCGTTATGAAGGTATTATTTATTTCTATATACGGAATATGAAAACTAGATCCGAATCAAACCGAAGAAGAAGAAATAAAAAAACTTGGCTAACTTTTACATATAGCTTAGAAGATTTTTGAATATGATCCTCTAACTATCTACGTTTTCACATAATTGACCAAAATTATCTCGATTATGACTAGAGCATAGATTATACTATAACTGTTATTTGGGGGTTTTGGCTTCTCAGCTAAGAAATATTTTTGAGAGAAGTTTGATTCGGATTAAGAAAATCGATCTACAACGAACCAAATTTTATAATATGATATTTGAATTGACTTCAGTTTTCGCGCCGTTATGAAAGTTTTATTTATTTATATATTCGGAAAATGAAAATTAGATCCGAATCAAACGTGAAGAAGAAGAAAAAAATTTTTGGCTAACATTTACATATATCTTAAGAGATTTTTGAATATAATCCTCTAACTATCTACGGTTTTACAGAACTGAACAAAATTGTCTCGGTTATGACCCGCGCAGAGATTATACTATAACTGTTATTTGTGTTTTTTGGCCTTTTAGTTAAGAAAGATTTATGAGAGAAGTTTGATTTAGATTAAGCAAATCAATCCACAATGAATAATATGATACATGAATTGATTTCAGTTTTCGCGCCATTATAAAGTTTTATTTATTTTTATTTCTAAAAAATGACAACTAGATTCGAATCAAACTGAAAAAGAAAAAAAACTTGATTACACTAAAAATAAAGAGATGTTTGAATTTGTTAAAATAATAATAAAAATGTAACAGAAAATCAACGAACTATAAAACTGAATGCAAGTTTTAGGGTTAAAGATGGAAAGGCAACAAGAGAAAATTTATATTCTATAGTAACGTTAGCGCTAAGTAACGTTTTCAAAGTTTTCTATAGCGGCAAACTTTGACATTTATCTTAGAAAAGTTTTGAATATGACCCTCTAACTATCTATGTTTTTACATAACTCACCAAAACTTTTCCGATAAGACTTTTTTATGATCTGAGCCCAGATTATACTATAACCGCTGTTTGTGTTTTTTGGCCTCTCAATTGAGAAGAATTTATGAGAAAAGTTTAATTCGGGTGAAGCAAATCGGTCACAACGAACCGAATCGAACAATATGATATTTGAATCGATTTCAATTTTTGAGCCATCATGAAGGTTTTATTTATTTCTATATCCGGAAAATGAAAACTAGATCCGAATCAAACGAAGAAGAAGAAATTTTTTTTGCTAACTTTTACATATATCTTGGTAATTTTTGAATATGATCCTACATTTTCACATAACTGACCAAAATTGTCTCGATTATGACCAGAGCAGAGATTATACTCTAACTGTTATTTGTGTGTTTTGACCTCTTAGCTAAGAAATATTTATGAGAGATGTTTGATTCGGATTAAGAAAATCGATCTACAACAAACCAAATTGAATAATATGNTATGTAACTTATCTATACTATTAAACATGTTGTCAAACATATTAACCAAAAGCAATTAAGTGATAAAAAAATTTTAATCTATAAAAAATATTATCTTGCGCATACGGACATGTTAAAATCTAGTTGTCAATTTTTTTTTTTTAACATCTAAATTTATTAAATAGTAAAGGGATAATACAAATAGTTTATCAACCAAACAGGTGGTGAATCAAATATCGAAAAAGAAACGTCAGATTCATACACTTTCTTTGCTAATATGTCAGCTGCTTTGTTGCGTTCTCGATTAACATGACTTAATGAACACATCGGCAACTTCATTATCCATTGTCGAATGTCAAAGAGAATGTTATTAACTTTTGTACTTGACGTTCCTGTGTTGACCAAATTTGTCAATTCCATGTTATCACCTTCAAACCATATCTTTCTCCAGCCTTGCACCCATATTGTTTGAACAACACGAAGGAATCCTATTGCTTCAGCTTGAAGAGATGATGAAACCTGATTAAACTTTGCGTGTCCCGCCCCTATGAATTTCCCATTATAATCTCTCAATATCCAGCCCACTCCAGTAGATGAGTTGTTTTGTTGCATTTCAACCATCCTTCTCTCAATCTAGTTGTCCATTATATCTGAAATCTTTGCTATCTAATACAAATTCTCATAAGAAAATGAGCACTCTCCGTATAGAATGCCCACATCATCATCAATATTTTCCATAAAAATAAGAACAATGTATCAATTTTTAAACTGTCGATTTATTTGTTATAATTTGGACAATATGTCATTAACATATACGTCAAATCTCTTAATTGATTTTCTTCAATCGAAGCGTTTTTTTCACATTAAAAAGCCTCCAAATAAATAAGGGCGCCAACACCATTAAACCCTCGTTAACAAAAACCTCCTCACACAGAACGGAGAGAAACCCAAAAGACCAAAGTGTCGGCTTTTACGATTTTCTTTCATTCTTTTGATCAAATTCAATGGCTTTCTGGGGTGGGTTTCACCGTTTCTCTTCTTTTAAACCCAAAACAGATATGAATAATCACCGATTTGATAAAACAAAAAGCTTAAATTTTTGTTTTTTTTTCGACGAAGGTTGGTGTTGATGACAGTTTCCGTGTATTTGCAGGAGTTGAAGTGAAACCTGGAAAGCCTTTCACTCTTACGGCTACTGAAACAAGAAGACTTCACCTTTCCCAGGTCCTTTAATCTCAATTTCTACCCTAAATTTTCAGATTTTGTTATTGGGTTGCTTTATTTTCTCTGTTTGGTTAAAATTTCTTATGTCTGCTCTTGATTTAGGCGTATTTAGATAAGCTTGGAAGTTGTGGGTTTTTTGTTACTTCGCTGATTTTGTAATTGGGTCGCTTTGTTTTCTCTGTTTGGTTAAGTTTCTTAGGTCTGCTCTTGATTTAGGCGTGTTTAGATAAGCTTAGATGTTTACATCTACATGAATAAGTGGGTTATTTGGCTGATCTTTGATTCTTTTTGGTATAGGCAACACTGGGGCTTGGTATTGCAACAACTAGAAGCATTCTTCAGTGTAACGTTGGGAACAAAAGTCCCCTCTTCTTATGTGTCTTGTCCCCTGAAAAGGTTGATTCTTGCCAACTGAATATTGAGTTTGAGGAAGCTGATGAAGTTATCTTCTCTGTAATCGGACCACGGAGCGTTCACCTCACTGGCTACTTCCTCGGAAGGAGTACAGCTTTAAGGCAAAACGATGAGGATTCGTATCCTCTCTTTATGGTTTTTAGATTAAAAGTGAAAATGGATTATTGTTGTTTGTTTGGATCCTTGACCTGATTTTTAAAGGGAGTCATATGGAGAAGACATTGTTGACACAGACATGGAGAAAGGTAGCAGTGACGATTATGACTACAGCGATAGTTTCATAAATGACGATGAACCATCTGGCCGGGGTTCTCATGTCTCTAGTACTGACGATGATGATGAAAGTACGCCATTTCGTACCTTGTTTATTTTTCTGGTGTCTTCTTACTTTAAAGTTAATACTTATGTTATGTTTGATTTGTGGATTTAAACTTGAATTATTAGTTGTATCTTCAGAGTTACTTATACACTGAGAGTTACCTTGTAGTCTGGCTATATTTTTTACTTACACATACATAACATTTTCAGTTTCTATACCTTTTCTTAGCCTCTAGTTGCATGGGACTTTATACGTTAACCGTAGTTTTCATATAGTCTGATTTTCTGTACTAGTGTCTTTTGGTGGAGAAAGCAATACATATGCATCTAGCGATTATCTTATATGAAATTACTTTGGATGTTTTCTTGATAATCTTTGTCTCCTTTCCAGTATCTATTAAGGAGGTGGCAGCTAAAAAAAAGGACAAGAAAAGAAATGGGAAAGGTGGAAGACTAAGGAAGATGTTTCAGGTCCCTGACTCTTCTGATGAAACTTCAGCTAGACCTCTAGATGACTCTAGCATTGGGGATTCTGTAGAAGCACATAACAAAGACAAGGACCACAAGATACCCAAGGTCCTTTCTTCAGAGATTCCTGTGCCTTCAAGGGTTACGAGGTCAAAAGCAAGAAGTTCGATTTTGGAAGATGGTGAGCCTAATGTCAAGTGTGAGAAGACAGAAGAAGTAATAACTCATGCCCACAAGACTCTGGATGAAAGGTAGGAAAGTTTCCACCCACTACAGACCGGCATTAGTATTGGTATCTTATAAGTTTTAACCTTTTATAAACCAAATATGTTTAATATTCCAGGGAGGATAAACCATTGGGTGATGCTGAGCTTTCTCCCGTTCAGAAAGGATGTGAAACTATCTCGAAGAAAAAACGAAACAAGGAAAAGTCTAAGACTTCAGTTGTAATTGATATAAATGACGGAGAGGAAAAACCTATGCCTGAACAGGATGAGAAGCAAGCTACTGACAAGTAAGTTGTATCATACTATTGAACAGATTATGTTACCTTATAGCTTTCAGGATTCTAGAAGATGCTAGGTTGAGTTGAGAGAATGGAATGAACAATTTTGCTGTTTATGATATAAGTAGATTGATATCAAACGTGATTATACGTCAGTCGCGGGTGCTAAATAACTGGTCAAGTGTGCTTACTAAGTTTTCCTTATCCAGTGATAGTGAAAATGTTACTCATGTTCTTCAGAAGTTGACGTTTTCACATATAGTTGAATAATCTCCAATTCTCCATCCGTTAATATCATTGTTATTGTTTCCTCATTGGTATTACGGTTTTATGATGACAGAGGGATTGAATCATCAAATGATGTAGTGCTCTCTCAGAATGGGGATGGAACCCCATCAAAGAAAAAGAGGAAAAGGGATAGGAGAGAGGAAACTAGAGAGAGGAAGAAAAAAGCTATTGAAAATAACAAGTGAGTCGAATCGTACATTTTATGTAGAATTGTCAATTGAATATATGATAGAAATAAATATTATAGTCTGCAAATACAAGGTAGATGGTATGATCAACTTTGGTTTCCTGAGACGAGTTTCTGCTATAGAGTTGTCTCTTTTAGGTTTGAGTGGATATTATCTTGACTTTTATTGGTGCTTTAAAATGTAAACTGTTCTTATCAAATTTATTTCCATAATGAATAGGAACATCGAGGAAGAAGCTAGTACTGATAAACCAGTAGAATCAGTTATTGCTTCACCAAATGAAGTTAGCATTGAAGTGCTTGAAAAAGCAAATGTTGATGGAAAAGTAGCTGCTAATGGGAAAAAAGTGAGTATTTTTTTTTACATCTTATCTATATGCAATCTTGATGCTGTCTCAATTCCCAGCACCACGAGAATTCTTTAAAACGATTGATGGTTGTTTCAGGTGAGCATACTCTATACTGGGAAGTTAAAAGACACCGGGAAAGTGTTGGAAACAAACTTGGGAGGAGATCCATTTAGATTTCGCTTAGGTAAGTATTTTCTTAGATACTGTTTTGTCATTGTTGTTTCTCCTCAAACACAATCAGCTTGTGTATAATTATATAATGCTCTGCTTGCAGGTGAAGAGAAAGTCATAAAAGGTCTAAGCATTGGTATTGAAGGTATGTCTAGTGGCTTAACCAGTTGATGATTTCAACTGGGAAAATTCATAAATTTTGATATCTAAAAAAAATACGGCTGCATCTCTAATTCTCAGGGATGCGAGTTGGTGACAAGAGAAGGCTTATAATTCCGCCATCCCTTGGGTATGTCGCAATGGTTTCAGTTGAGCATGTCTAGTTGATTCACCTCAAGCATATTAGTATAGTTTATACAACTTATGTTCTTTGCTCTGGATGTGATAAACACAGGTACTCAGAGAAGGAATTGAAGGAAGGTGTGCCTAAGAAGGCATGGCTAGTCTACGAAGTGGAGGCAGTAAAAGTTAGATGATGCCATTGGCTTTTGACCATTTGATAGAAGCGTAGGTGTTTTGCTCCATGGAAAAAGTTCATCATGCCTTCTGTTTTCTTCTATTTTTTGGGATTTGTTAGCATTTTAGATAACTCAAAACTCTCCTTATTCAGGTAAGGGCCTCTATCAGTGTGTGTTCTTTTGAGTTTATGCTGGTTATGGTTGAATCAATGCTTCAGAATTCTTTGAAACTTTGTCACACACTAATTTGGTAGAAACTATATTGCACGATTTAAAAGTGACCAGATTTTTTAGATCCAAACTGAAAGTCATCTATATGTATACTGTATGTTGAAGTTGAATGTGAGGTATGTGATGGCTTTATCGATTGAGTTCGTTTCTGAGTCTATATCTTCCTCTCGGACCATCGTCTCGAATACCACTATCCTCAGGATTTAATCGCAAATTTCCCTATATGGTAAAATGTCAATTTTACCTTTAATGAATGATTGTAAGCGGTTAAATAGAATTAAATCGGTAAAGGGACAACGAAAAACACTGTAGTTCAGTTGTTGTGAGCTCTACGCGCATCACCCGCGTGCGCAACCAGGGTTCGAATCCCCTCTGCGTAGGGGATTTTGGTATATAACTATGGTGGTGATATTTCATTTAAAAAAGCTCAAGGGTATTTTCGTCGTTTCACTTAGGTGAAAATCCCTTCCTCTCTACTCAACCTGCGATCAAATGACTTGTCACTTTGACCAGTCTTCTCCATAACACTCTCCCACTGTGCATGACATGTTTAAGAGTGGGCATTCCGGTTTTCGGTTTATTATTTATCAATCTTATAGAGACTTAAACCATACAAAAACCGCATGTACATCGGTTTGGTATGTTTCAGTTTTCTTTGGTTTATCGGGTTTTAATCCAAAGTGAAACTATGTATAAATGGCAGCCCTCGGCATAATATTCATATCCGAAAACTCCAACCAAAACCGATATCCGAAAAAGAAACTGAAGTAACCAAACTATATATCCCTAAATGAAAGAAGCTTCGGGTTCGGTTCGGGTTCGGGTTCGGATAATAACAAATACTCTTTTCATTTAGTTATTTCACTTCGGGTTTGGTTTGGGTTCGGTTCGGTTTATTGATAGTTTTACTCTACAAAGTGTCTGATTTTCGAGTAAATCGGATTGGTTTCGGGTAAATTGGATTGATTTTCGGGTATTTTGAAAGGTTCGGTTATGTTCGGGTACATTATAATCAATCCAATCCGAAACCGATTGAAACCGAAACGACCCAAAAAAAATTCGGGTAAGCTTCGGTTCCTAATTACAAGATCCGAACTAACCCGAACCCGATTGAAACTGAACCGAAAAATACAAAATACTCGAATAGGTCCTAAATCCTAAACCCGATATCCGAAAGATCCGAATCCGAACCTAAACGGGTACCCGAACACCCATGGCTAATAAATGGTATGCAATTCAGGTCATTTGATTTTAGTTTTTTTTTTTCCGGTTCATTACTTAATTCTAAAAAGGTAAATTAACTTTACCTCAAAACATAAACATAAATATTTTTTTTTCCAAGTACTAAAAAAGGAAAAGAACAACATAAGTTGCAGACAAAATATTAACGATATCAAAATTATCAAATAAAACAAATGATTGTCTCTATGAAGCCTGCGGTTTTGAACCGAGCGAAAACGAGGTTTTTGGTTTTCGTTATGTTGGGTTCTTGACTGTGAACCAATCGGCAACACTATAAGGTCTATTTGGTTTTCGGTTCAGTTCAGGTTGGTGGTACCGAACTGATTGGTTCTTCGATTTTTTTTTTTTCTAGTTTTCTCTAACCGACATATACCGATTTATACATAATTTTATCGAACTGAAGAACCAAATTTACACGAATTTTAAACAAAATACCAAAACTTCGGTTATTTTTGGTTTTAAAACTCAAAACTCAAAACCCAAATTAGCCGAGAATCAAACCGAACCGAACCATAAATTATTTTAAAGAATTTAAAAATCTGAATTACTTGAAAAACTGAGTCGAACCAAATTGTATTACTATTACCCGAACTCGCCGTCCTAGTTCATTTGATTTATGTATAAGATATAAGTATACGAGCTCATTTGACCGCAATTTTAAAGGTTAAGGTTTTCCCAAATATAATGTAAATAGTTTTTTTTATTGAATAATAAATTTCACATTTCAAGAAAAAATATTATCCCTAAATACATTCTAGACTCCAAAACAAATAAATCATGTAATTTTTGTGTTGTTTTGGAGTATTTTTTTTAATTTGATTTGATAGCTAGAAAAAACTATTTGATATTATTACAGTTAGCTGTGTCAAAATGGGTTATGTGTCAGATCCAATTCGACCCATGATCCATAATTTTAATGGGTCAAAAATTTTAATTATGTTCATGGGTCAAATGAGTGTCAAGAAGCCTTTCAGAAATTATGAAGTGGATTCTTATTGATTACGATAGAGAGGCTTTGCCTTATATACACGTTACAAGAGTTTTAACCTACGATGCTATATTCACCGTAATTACACTTACAAAGGCCCAATTATTGCCCAATACCCCCTCTCAAGGTGGAGTGTGGAGATTATAGACACCCAACTTGAGAGTAAAATCTTCAAACTCTTTACGACCCAAAGATTTTGTCATAATGTCAGCAAGTTGCGTCTTGGTCGAGACATGTATAGTGGTGATGATTCCACGAATTATCTCATCACGTATGAAATGACAGTCCAAACCAACATGTTTCGTCCGAGCATGATAAACCGGATTTGCGGCAAGCTTGATGGCAGATTGACTATCCGAGTGAAGCGGAATAGAATAGTCACATGAAATACCAAGAGCTGGTAGTAATTGTCGTAACCAAAGCAGCTCTTGAACTATATCAGCCATGGCACGATACTCGGCTTCAGCGGATTAGCGAGAGACAACGTCGTGCTTCCGCGTCTTCCAAGAGATCGGAGACTCTCCAAGTTGAATGAACCAGCCAGTTAACGAACGACGAGTAATAGGACAGGACGCCCAGTCAGAATCGCACCAAGCAAAAATCACAAGCTTCGTATTCGATCGTAGAAGAATACCTTGGTCTGGGCTTTGTTTTAGAAATCGTATAACCCGAAGCGCAGCATCCCAATGTTCTGATTTTGGATGATTCATGAACTGAGAGAGAATGTGGATAGCATAAGAAAGTTCAGGACGAGTCGTACCGAGGTAGATGAGACGACCAACAAGGCGGCGATAACGACTCGGATCAGGAAGAACGTCACCCTTTGCCAAATCAAGTTTATGATTTTGCTCAAGAGGATGAGATACCGACTTAACTCCAAGAAGACCAGTTTCAGCGATGATCTCAATTGCGTATTTGCGTTGGCACAAATACATTCCTTTAGGACCTCTAGCTACCTCAATACCCAAAAAGTATCGTAGTATGCCGAGATCTTTCATGTGAAAGCAGGAGCTCAAATACTTTTTAAACTCGCGGATCACACCCATTGAGCTACCAGTGATGATCAAGTCGTCCACATAAACAAGCACGTGAATGCTAACAGAGTCCCGTGTGAGAGTGAATAGAGAGTAGTCGGACAGGTTTTGTTCAAAACCGTAATCAATTAGTGCTGAGGCGAGCTTTGCGTACCAACACCGAGGAGCTTGCTTTAAACCATAAAGAGATTTACGCAACCGACAAACCTTCTTTTTATCATCTGTCCGAAAACCAGGAGGAAATTGCATATATACCTCTTCATCAAGATCGCCATGTAAGAAGGCGTTATGGACAGCCATTTGATGCACCTCCCAATCAAGGGACACAACTTGGTTGAGAAAGGTGCGAACAGTTACCATCTTAGCTACGGGTGCAAATGTCTCATCATAATCAATTCCCTCAGTTTGATTATTGCCGAGTACGATGAGACGAGCCTTGTAACGTTCCACTGAAACGTCAGATTTCAACTTAATCCGAAAAACCCATTTGCAGCCTAGAGCAGTTTTGCCAGGTGGTAAAGTTTCAACTGTCCAAGTGCCCAAATCATCAAGAGAAACTATTTCATCTTGAACTGCAAATCGCCATTTTTCATCTTGAATTGCCTCTTTGTAGCTTCGAGGTTCAATGGCTGTTGTTACAGCCATTAAGTAAATCTGATAATTTTCTGAAAATCGCGAGCTTGATAGATAATCATCCAAAGGATAAGGATTTGCTGAGAGAGAAGGTTCCTGCAGCAAGGTAGCAACAAAATCGGCCAGTTTAATCGGCGGTTGTTTCTTGCGATGGCCACGCCCGAGCATTTCTGGTTCTGCTTCGATAACTGTAGTATCGATTTCAGGGGAAATAGTAATTGCAGAGTGATCGACATAATCGATATCAGGAGGAACTATATCTGCAGCAGAAGGAGCGTTGTCCACAGTCGCATGATGATCGACGAAATCTTCGTCATCGAGAGCCGCGACAGCATCATTATCATTAACTGCAGAGATCGCATCATTGACGACAATATCAGCCGGTATAGAAGAAAATGCAGGCTGGGTAAATGGATTTTGCTGTGCAAAATCATCATCATCATCGAGATCATGAAGAGTAACGGACGATGGAGTAACAGCCGGAGAGACATAAGCAGTTTCCGAAACAGGAAAATGAAACTCGCTTTCCATGAAGATGACATCACGAGAAACATAGACAATACTGGTATCGATGTTATAGACACGCCATCCTTTCTTAGCAAAGGGATAGCCCAGAAAAATGGATTTGTTGCTACGACTCTCAAATTTGTCACCGCCATGTTTTTGATTATGAACAAAACACACACAACCGAAAACTCGTATGTGTTTCATCGGAGGAGCCCGTTTATAGATCAGCTCAAATGGTGTCTTCCCTTGAAGCAAAGTAGTTGGAGTTTGATTGATAAGGTAGGCAGCCGTAAGAGCACAATATCCCCAAAAATCGATAGGAAGACCAGCTTGAAAACGAAGTGCGCGAGCAACGTTAAGTATGTGACGGTGCTTACGTTCGACATGGCCATTTTGTTGAGGTGTCCCAACACAAGAAGTTTCATGGACAATACTTTTTTGAGCAAAGAATGACGATAAGGCTAAGAATCCTGAACCGTTATCTCTACGAATCGTTTTAATTTGACAAGTGAATTGTCGTTCAACGAGATGGATAAAATTTTGGAGATGTGTCGGAGCCTCTTGTTTGAATTTCAAAAGATAGATCCACACAGCTCTTGAATAATCATCAACTATAGTTAAAAAATATCGAGATCCACATAGTGCAGGAGTTCGATACGGACCCCAAAGATCAACGTGAACCAATTCAAATTCAAATGTTGTCTTATTGCTACTCAATGGAAAAGGATCCCTTGTCTGTTTAGCGCGAATACAAATTTCACACGCTTTTGAATCAAAAATACTAGTACTAAAATCAGAAAACTGCAACATCTTTAAAGATTTCGAGGATGGATGACCCAATCGCTTATGCCACATTTGAATTGATGAAAAGTCAGATCCGTGCATCGTCGCTGCGACCTCCATTCCGCGAAAAAAATAAAGTCCATTTTGCTGCTCAGCCACTCCAATCAGTATCATAGTGATGCGATCCTGAATGATACAAAGCTTATCAGTGATTTGGAAAACACAACGACGATCTCTAGTCAACTGAGATACTGATATAAGATGCACTGAAGTCCATCCACAAAATATACATCACGTAGACTCAGAGAAGACCCCAACTGAACTCTGCCGAATTTCGTGGATGTAGTAAACCGACCATCAGGAAGCTTAATCGACATCGGTGCCATATCACATATATCAAGTAAAAATTCAAGTGTTACAGTCATGTGATTCGAAGCTCATGTATCAACAATCCAAGATTCGAGAAAATACGTACCAGAAAACTGTTCGGCAGGAGTTGGTTTTCGTTCTTGAAGAAGGTGAACCAACGTTTTCCATTGAGCATCGCTAAGACCGTTGATTCCCACTCGATCCTCAGACGTCAAAGCGGTGTGATGTATCGACGATGTTGGAGCATTTGAGGTAACTGCAGAATGAGCGTGAGCTGAGCCCCGACCAGCACCAATCTGCGGTGCTTTTGTCGAGTTCGAAGATGAAGTATGTGAGCCACGACTTGTTCCAACAGGATTGCAACGAGATGAATTTCCACCAGAGCGATTGCGTTTGCTTTCATCGAACCAAGGTGGGTACCCAATCAGTCGGAAACAGTTTTCGGAGAAGTGCCCAGCACGACCACAATGCGTACATACACGATTGTCACCAGAACCTTTTGGGTCAATGTAGTTGCGCGGTTTGTGAGTAGTTTGAACCGCAAAACTGACACCGTTAATCTGGTCCTCATTCATACAGCCGAGATGCTTGGATTCTTCATCTTGTATCAGTGTGTTGTAAGCTTCTTCGAGTGATGGCAGTGGAACACGCGAAAGAAGCGATGACTTAACCGTTCCATACACCATCTCATCTAATCCCATCAGAAACTTATGTAACTTATCCTCTTCTCGTTCTTTTCGAACTTCCTCTATTGTCTTAGCCTTTTGATAGTCGGCCAAATTTCTCCACAATTTGGTTAGATTTCCGTAATACGTCTCGATTGCAGTTCCTTTTTGACGACAATTAGCCATGTCAGATTTCAATCGCTGCACTCTTTGTCCATTCTTCACGCCAAATCGTTTTTGAAGATGGATCCACAACTCGTTGCAATCGGCGATATGCATGATGGAGTCAGATATCACATCATCGATTGTCAATTTCATCCAGGAAATGATGAGTGCGTTGTTTGCAATCCAATCTTCAAAATCAGGATCGGTTTCGACAGGCTGTGGTATCGAACCATCAACGAAACCGAAATTCTTCCTCGCTTTGAGCGCTAAGCAGAGATTAGTAGACCATTCATCATAATTTGGTCCACGCATCATTGGTTTAGATATCAACGTTCCTGGATTATCTCCAGAAGTCAAGTCGTACGGAGATATTGTACGACGAGTTTCGACACGCGATGGTGCCATCGAACTGGACAAGGCGGCAGAAGTATCGCCCATCGTTAAGAACATATTATCAGAATAGGTCCGATAAAATTAGGTTGAAATAATAAGAAACAATGAAACAGAAACGATCTTGTAGTTTGCTGAATCGTAGTGAAACAAGATCGAGAACTTCAAATTCTTTTGTAGTTGAATCGAAACTCTGATACCATGTCAAGAAGCCTTCAGAAGTTATGAAGTGGATTCTTATTGATTACGATAGAGAGGCTTTGCCTTATATACACGTTACAAGAGTTTAACCTACGATGTTATATTCACCGTAATTACACTTACAAATGCCCAATTATGGCCCAATAATGAGTCATGGATTAAATGGGTTATGGGTCAAATAAGTCATGGATCAATATGTAATAGTTCATGTGTCAAATGGGTTATAGGTCAATATGTAATGGGTGATCTGTTGGACCTATTAACTTCATATGATCATCAATTTATCATCAACATCATGACATCATTCATCATCATGATATCATAGCAATACTACTATCATAGCCAAAAAACATGATTCCGCGTTTTTCCACCAAAAAGTGATTTCGCGTTTCTCCGCCAAAAACGAGATTTCACATTTTTTCATCAAAAACGTTATTCCGCGTTTTCCCTCCAAAAACGTGATTTCACATATTTTCGCCAAAAACGCTAAAAAACGTGATTCCGCGTTTTTCCGCCAAAAACGTAATAACCGTATATTCCCGCCAAAAACATGATTTCACGTGTTTCCACCAAAATACATGATTTTACATATCCCCACCAAAAAGTGATTCCAAATGTGTTCCCAAATAAATTTATAGGTTAAACCATAACGAAACGATACCTATTTTTTGGTTTGGTTCGGTTAAGTTTGTCGAATAAGAGTTTGTTTTCTTTGCTATAATAAACTACAATTCTTCAAAACCCAATCTCGAGAAGATTTCTTAGACAAGAAACCAAATTTTATCGGGAAAATCACAGAATCTATTTGAGATAAATTTATAATAGAGAAATACCCTCAAATAGCACAAAAATTATTTTTTGTTCCAAAACTAGCACCCTAAATTTAAAATACCAAAAATAGCACAATTAATTATTTTAACATACTTATTTACCAAAAATAAATTTAAAATAGAATTAAACATTATGTTTGGGTTCACTATTTCCAATTTAGGGTTTAGTTTTTTTCCATTAGGAAATGATTATAAGTCATTTTTATATTAAATTTGTACTAATATTGTCAAAATTGGTGCTATATTTGTGATTTTCACCCTTGGGTGCTAAATTTGGGAACTTTTAGTTTTTTTGTGCTATTTTGTAGAATTGCCATTTATAATATCATCATGAATATATTATTATTGATAGATAAATCCAAATCCAAATCCAAATGTGTTGGAGATCATTTCTAATTATCCTATTTGTATTTAGTTTAGGAAGAAGATAAATCCTATGAAACAAACCGCCGACTTGTATATAAAAATACACCTTCATAAACTCATTCTCCTAAAACTCTTCAGAAGCTTCAATGGCGGAATCTTCGATTCTCGTCTTCAAAGCCAGAGAATTCCTCGCGACTCCAACCCACGAGGGACTAGAGAACGTTCTCGACCGACTCACCATGCGTCAAGAAACCACCGAGTTTCAAACGGCGCTTGCTCTCTACAACTTCTGCGCCGAGAATTTCGCGAACTGCTTAACCCTAAAGCTTCTCAAGCTTTACCGATCTTCCTCCAATGTCGTCGTCAGGTTCCGATCGATCTATCTCCTCTCCTTAACCCTCGCCGAACTTAGAAGCCGCAGCTTCGAACTCAATCTCATCGGACTCGACGAGATCAAGCCCGTTCTGATTTCGTGCTTGTCGATGCGAGAAACCGAAGAGTCCGACATGAAGATCCTCGGAAGAATCGTTTCTTTTGTAGCCTACAATGTTTTGATGTTAGATAATCGCGGATGGGACGAGCTCAGTGATTGTATCCTCGAGCTTGCGAACAGCGACCCTCTAAAGGCTTTTCACGTCTTCGTCGATTTGCCTCCGGTCTACGGGAGATTCATCTACAGGTTTATGCAGAGTCTCTTGGAGAAGGCGAAGATGGTGCTGCTTAATCCCGAGGAAGCTAGAGTCGGAGATTGGAGTCTGGCTTTAGAAACTGTCGTTAAAATGGGGGTTCAGCTTTTGGATTCAGAGGTGAGATTCGATTTGGTAAAGATTCTTCTTTCTGTTCTTGTGAAGTCAGCAAGCGAGCTTGTGGAGAAGGGAATGGAGCAGTTTCTGCTACGAGGGCTTGGAGATCTCGAGAGGTTCCTTTCACGAGACAAGAACTTGTATAACTACAACAGGGAGCAACGCGATTTTGTGTCGAGCTTCATGTTCAAGATCAGAGGGCTCGGAACACACACAAAGGAGGCTGCGAAGAAGATCAATCGGTTGATTAAGTCAAGCCGCAATCCAGCCATCAAACTCTGCCCATCGCCACAACAACAACAACCCATCTCTGAACGTGAATGGTTCAATCGTTTGAACACCTTGTCGTCACTTGAAATCTTGAGAATCTTTGCGTCAAATTTTCTTGAAGAAAGTTTCAGAGATATGGCAATCAGACGGCTCAACCTCTTGCTCGCTGATCACACTTCGAGGAAAGCGGAAATAGACGTTTCTGTGATGAGAAAGCTCCAGCCATTGCTCATCTATTGCCTCTCGAAAGAAGGAATCTCAGAGAGCATGTTCAACCTCCTTGGTGAGGTAGTGTACCACGTTGCGTATGAGATGATGAACGTCCAAGTTGAGATATGGTACGATCTACGCGACTATATAGTATCGAAAAGCAAAACAGAGTTTCAGAGAGCGGTTTATATCTTCCAGTGTTTAACAATGTGGCTCGAAGATGAAGAGTTTGTGATCCCTGTGGTTGAGAGTCTTCTCCCAGAGATAATCACAAGGTTAAACCCACCAAGAGAGTTGTTGGTAGATAACAGTTGCTGGGTCTTGGCGTTTGTGGGTGCCTTCTGTGCAGCAATTCACTTGGTAGAGATCACAAGCTACGCCGAATCCGTTGAGGTAATTGCAGATAAGATGATAGATTCGGTGAGAGAGTTCGTGGAAAGAGGAATGGAAGTTGGACTTGTGAGGAGAGCTTTCAGAGACGTTGAAAGCATTGTGAAGAAACAAAAGGAATGGTTCGGTAAGAGCGAATACAGATTCGTCAAGGGTCTGCTTCAGAGACTATGTGTAATCCAAGCCATGAAAATGGAAAGCAGGATGGTGTTGTGGAGAATCAACGTGTTTGTGGAGAGAGGAGTGGCCAAGCTGGCTAAAGAGCTCTCAGAGAATGAGGTTGCTTAAGGATTGTATAATCTGAGACTTTGCAGAATCTAGTTTTTTTTTTTCTGTATGCTTAGTTTGAAATTGTATAGAAAGACTAATGTCTCGATTTTTCAAATTTTACAATCATTCTTTCATTCACCACTTCAAATTCTACATGAAATGTTTTAACTGTTTCACTTCTCTACAACTTCCAAACTTCAAATTCTTTTCTTCTTTTTTTTTAATGCAGAAACTGAGAAAAACGACATTTATCTGCAGCATATACCGTAGCAGTTTCCTTTTGTAATCAATCATGTTCGTATGTTTGTTTGTATTTCTGTCTAATTTTGATTTGAGGGTTCTGTATTATGTTCGGTTTGATTTTTTTTTTGATGAATGTTGCTTAGTGTTCTGTTTCGTCTCTGTTTGATCACATTTATGTTCTTGTTTTTGTCTCTGTTTGATCATGCTTTGTAGTTTTTTCTTGATCAAGAACTTGTTTATGTTACGTTATGTTATGTCACACAAAATTATTATGTTTGGATTCGCTATTCGAAGCTAGACTTGATCTTCGATTATGAAAGTATAATCCAATATTGCATCCAAGGTATGTTCCTGCAATTGTCAGTGCCAATGGTATGTATTATGGATGCTACTATTGTTCTTGTTTCTTTTCTTGAAAAGTTGTTGTCTAAAATATTCTTTTCGTTTGCATTTCAGCAAATTAAGCCTGCAGAAGTGGAACCTGAATCAGACGATATTGATGATGGTTCTGATGATGAAGATGATGCCGATTTTGAGAAAGAAGTGAGTTTTTGTAGCTGTGTATGATTTGTGTGTACATAAATTTAGGAGATGATAAACTCTCTGGTCATAATTTTCGTAGATGGATGTTGACGAAGATGATTCAGAGGATGAAGAAGAGGATACTCCTAAGAAGGTAGATACATTTGCTCTGTTTTCTTTGCTTTTCTCACCTTACTGTTCATATGATTTATTAAAAGCCTGAGCCAAGCAACAAGAAGAGTGCAAATGAATCTGCATGTCATAAATTATGACCAGGGTTTCGGGTAATGGGTTCAAAGAATATTCATGGTTTCGGGTACCCATCGGGTAAAAACCCATCTTTAACATCCCTAATTATATTGCTGATAATGTCAATTGGATTGTAGTTTAGAATATTGGATGTGCAACCAAAACCTATTGCTCTAGTTCCGTTGACGAGAACCATGGGTAAAATAGGAAAATACCTGATATAAGCATAGGGTTAACTAGTGTCTACACACAAAACACACAAAACAAATGATAATCTGGAAAAGGGATTTACCATTTTGGCTCCACGCTTTTCCCATCTTCAATCTTATATTCCATAATATTTTCATCCTCCTCTAGAAACAAGTTCCTAGCTAGCTTAGAAAGCTTAGCGTGAAGATATCTATCAGCACCGGTAACTTTTCCACCCTACAGAAAGAACATAATAGAACTCACAAACATCTTATAAACCTGAAAGCCACAGTCTAGTTTCTACACATGATGAAAGGGAAACAAAGATTATCTATCATTCCAACAAATTCAATTTAAACCTAAAAGCCACGTCTAGTTTCTACACATGATGAAAGGGAAACAAAGATTATCATTCCAAATTGAATTTAAACCACATCTAGTTTCTAAAATAAGGAATATAGAAGAAGAATAAACTTTTACCGTATGTCTTATCCCGCATTGACCAATAGTAGTTACCAAACATATATTGTTAGAACCAGTGAATTCAAATCCCATTCCAAGTATGCTCCTAACAGAGTGAGGATATGACGACTCAGTCAAGGATCCAGTAAACGATAAGACACTTGTGCGCTTTGTCAAGTGTTTTGTAAAGGCACAAAACAGAATCTTTCGGTGAACTCTCTTTTGGCCATCCGAAAATGAAGCAAATGACCGCTGAAGTAGTTCAAGGCCAAACAAGTTTAGTTCATTGTCAGAAGCTTGAATATCGCCATCCCCAAAACTCATAAGCCAGTTTTTACGTGCATCATCTTTGCCTTTCCGTTTTCCAAAGGAAAAGTTGTAAGCAATTTTATCAATATCATCATCTTTGTCAGGAACCAAAAAACGAATGTGCGAGCCAAAATCTCTGAAATAGGCTATTGCTTCGGACGTCTCAGATGACGCAAGCCCTTTATAGTAATGCGTATCCCACCTGGTTGCATCATTCAGCTGCTTGTACCACTTTGTGTAATCATTGATTGAGTAAAATAAAAAAGAATCTCCAGAATCACTAATAGCCTGAAACACATATAAAGGTTTGATTAGCAACAGAAATAGCTGGTTTAGTGCTTCGTTAACTTCCTAATTTCAAAAATACAGCATTCATGATAACAAGGAAGATAGAAAGAAGAAACATTATTCACTAACCTTAGCTACGGGTGTTTTAAATACAGTGAAGAATGGTGGTTCTCTTTTGAGTAATTCAGGCCATAAATTGTAGAAAATATTCATCAAAAGTCCCTTAATGTGAAATCCATCCGGGTCCTAAGAAATTGTAACATAAAAATTCACAACTACATACATATATGTAAAAATAATGATGCCATATGTTTTGTCCACAAACCTGGTCAATCATCACTAGAATGCGTCCATATCTCATGGAATTAAGATTAGTTCTCGTTCCCGTCAGTCCAAGAGCTCTAGTAATGTTGCTTAGCTGTGTATTAGCTTTAATACTGGAATCAGTGGCGTTGCGTCCATACATTCATGATTTTGCCTTTCATAGGATAAATCCCATAGTAGTTTCGAGCTTCCAAAGGCATATCACTCCTTCTTGACTCCTGCATTATCAAGCTACACAGTTACTCTTTCAATTATAAGTTAGTTTGTAAAATCAGTAAGGTAAAAGCTTACTGCAAGATGTTTGGCTAAGTCCCCTTCGGTAAGAATTAGAGTGCATCTAAGGGATCTTTTCCCACCAGCTTTTTTTGCATCGTCAAGTTTTTCAACAGTAACTGTGCGCTCTTTGGTGCTTTTACGATTCGTTGGAAGACCATTAGCCCATGAAAGATAAGTCTCTACATCCAGGCCCGTCTTAATAATATTGACGATCTTAGGCAAAATATGAAATATAGACCTTTTATTTATATCATAAAAATATAACAAAATTTTAAACATTAATGATTATGCGCGGATCGTATTCGTATACGTTTTTAGTATCACTATTCATTCGTGCAAGTTTTGAGCATGGCATTTTAAACATATTTTTATTTCAAGATCAATTTCAAGCATGTGATTAATTTACATTTCTACATTTTATTACCCAAGTTAGAAACTCCAAAGCTCTCATAATTAATAACTCCTTACACAAATCAAAAAATCTCAATGACAAACACTTTCTCGTCATGAATATTAACTACAAGTTCATAATACAAACAAAATATTGATACATGCTTTGGCCTTTTACATTTGACGATAGTTTTTTCTTATGTTTGATAGATTCATTATGGAGAAGCAACTCATGAGGCATTGGGAACCATCTGGAGAAGAACTTGTGTGCCTTTTCTTTTTTGCAAAACTGCAATTAAAGAATCAATCAACATATTTAAGCTTAGAAGATTAAGATTGATTATACGTTATTTTGTTCATAGTCACTTACACATATATAAGATAATATTGTATTTTGCACATAACTCATTTTGACAAAATCTCAATCTTTCTCTTAAAAAGTAAAAATCTAAAAAAATTCGAGAACGTAGTCTACAACAAAACTAAAGACGAAGTGATCATTTTTGTAATTTTTGTCTTCCATAAAAACTCATACGTTTGATAAAAACTACCGACTCCATAGTGAAATTAGAGACAAATTGGATATATTTGGTTATGCAAAACACTTTGCATTTGTAAAAATTTCAAATGCCTAAGTTTTCTAATTTTAGAACGATCTATTTAGGATAAGAGAAAAATATTTGAGCAACAACAAAATGAAGCTACCAGATAAGAGAAGCAAAAAGTAACAAAATATATACTAAATTGGAAGTCTCTTCGAAAGTATGTGTTATGTCTCTTTCTAAAATTTACAAGATGAAGTTTATGTAGTCAGAAACGGTAGTCAGAACTCTAGGAGGCAATATAGTTTTAGAGAAATAAAAATGTAAAGTGCATACATTGCTGGCGCTAATAGAGTGTAGATAAAAATTAATACGAATGAAAGACATAAATAGTTTTTGTGAACAGAAAAATATTAGCTTGTCAAAATAGTGTGTGGAAAGTAATGACATTGTAAAAAGGAAGTTGATGTGTATTAATGTTTTGTTTTTACCGATTTTTCATATTTAATATTTTTGATGATATGTTATTTTTAAGAGCATAAAAATCTAATAAATCGTAAATATGATATTTTAGAATGCAAAATACGTTTAGATTATGAGCCATTTTTGTTAATCACATAGATATAGATATGAACCTTATTTATTTATATAGATAATAATAGATCAATGTTTTGCTGTTAAAAAAAAAGCATAATATAGATCATGGGCTTTATTGATAAAATTAAAAAAAAAACAAAATTGGGCTTTGACCTAGGGCGGTCGCCCTACTCGCTATAGGTAAAAGCCGGGACTAATGATGCTTTTCCCTATCTCTACTCCCTTCCCTCTCGCTTCGCTCAACAGATCTCCCCCTGTCCCGACCTCTGGTTGCGTTCATAACCCCAAAACCCTCAGTTACTTCAACATTTTTACTCTCAGGTTCCATAGCCACATCTTCAACAGATCTCCCCCTGTCCCGACCTCTCTCCTTATCCCTATCTCTCTCATCCTCCCTATCGTCGCGCCTCGATGAGCGGTGGTGATCTGAATCACGGCGTACGCCTTCACGTTCTGGAGAATGGTCCGCACTCAAATCTCTATCACGATCGTCACGGATGCTCCTGGAATATCTCTCCTTATCCATGGCGATTAGGGTTTCTTCCTCACAAGAGGTTTTGAAATCAGACCTTGCTTTGAAATCAAGCTATCCCTGCTTGGCGTTAGACTTTGGGGACTTTTTAACCATTTAACAGTGTTTAAAGTCTTTTTTTTTGCCAAATAAAAATTTACTACTTTATTAATTTTAAAGTCTCGAAAGCAAAATTTTTTATTTTTTGTCATGATTTCTAAAAGCTACGTGAGATGAGCTTTTACACACAAAAAAAGTAAAAAAAGTAAATACATTTATTTATTTTTTCTCTTTCTTCTTCCCCCAAAATCATTCAAAAGACTTTATAGATTTATATATAGGTAATTTCTAACTAAATTTAATTGATTAAATTTGTTTTTCTGTTTTTTTAGATCCATTTCTTTAATTTTTTTTTCATTTTTTATATAAAAATCTTTGAGAAATATCATAAATTTTTATCAGTTTGTCCCACTTCTTGATGAAGCTTTTGGTTATTAAACCAGTATTTGAAGCAATAAACATAGATGAAGTTTATTTATTTTAAATAATTTTTCATGTAATTTATTTCTATTTTTTTGTATTTTTTGTCAACAAATTTTTGTATTGATTGCTTATGCCAATATAAATATTTTTTTTTTAATTTAAATCCGGCGTAAACTATATTTTTTACAAAAAACATTATCTGCAATTTTTAAAGTAACAGTCAGTTTCTACAGCTTTTATTACCAAACATACTTTTATCATTTTTTTTTAAGTAACAGCTACAGTTTTTACAGCCAAAAGTTTTTAAAGCCAGAAGTCTACAGTCTAGGTCAAAAATAACAGCTCTTACCAAGCATGTCCTAAAGTTCTTGGAGAGCAAGGCACTAAACGCAGCGTTGTTTAGTAAGGAACGACGAGCAACGCCTAAAACTCGAAAACAATGGGCTGAGGCTTTTAGGCGCCGTTTCTATAAAATATGGGCCGAGGCCCAGTTAGTTAAGTTTATAAATTTAGCTGTTTCTTCTAATCTGACCCATAACTTTTGAAAGTGCACAAGCTAGCCCTCTTGAATGTACAATTTGACCCCTTAACTTTCAAGAACTTTTATTTTCTGTTTATAACAAATGTTTTATCTGTTAAAACATTAAAAAAAAACTCTCTTATTGAACAATGAGTCGTCTAAGATGATCAAGAAATACAGACAAACTAACGACTGTGAAAACATTACTCTCGCCAGAAAAAAAGAGAATCTCCATCAGAAGGATTCAGTTTTGCTAAAAGAATAATAAATCCTAACAATAACTAGGCCACCATGAGATGATCTGTGATACGTAAATTTATACCATAAACTAGTATGGACAACAATTAAGCTATATGCCATGGGCAATCAAGATATAAAAGTCTATTAAACTCTATAAATATCTTGATCATTGATTGGACCGACGAAACAAAAGATTGGGTTTTAGATTTGAGTCAAAATCGAATATTTGGGACAAATAGGGAAACTGAAAAAAACAAACCTACTTGGAAACGACAATTACTTCTTGACCACCAATGCTTTTGACCCTACCTTTCTCCTATGCTTTCAATTTCTCGTGTGGCCCTTATTTCTTTCCCTCCTGTTATCATATTACCTAAAACTAGCCTATCGTACAACACTCTATTTCTGTCCAACCAATTATAAAATAACTTTGAGAATTGATTACAAATTACCGAAATTTCCATGGACGAGAAGAGATGAACTCCAACATTCTACAAACTTAACAAAACGAAAGAAACATCACCGACAAGTCTTTTGTCTCCTTTACCATTGGGTCCTTAGACTCTGACCCTAACTTAGATTCTACTGTCTCATTAGATTGACTTTTTCAAAAAATATACCCTCATTTACTTTTTCAACTTATATATGAACCGTAGGCAAAAAAAAAAAATTTGGGAAATTTTTCAAATAATTTTTTTTTTTAGTTTTTTGGGCCATTTTTCTTGAAAAAATTTCAAAAACAAAAATTTGGATCCATGACAAATGCCCATGTTGTCATGGACCTGAGCCGGGTCTGTCTACATCGTCAGCCATGGAACGACTCTGATATGAAATCAAGTAGATGATGTTAAGAAAATAGAAACAGAGATTATAAGAGACTTCTTAGAACTGTAAATGAAGAACAGAGGATAGACAAGGAAACATTCTTTTCATTTCTTTTCACATCAAAATTCTACAATGGTGGATTGATACATTTTATTAGGCCTGGGCATAATAACCGAACTGAACCGAACCGAAATTAGTGGTTCGGTTAGGTTATGGTTACTTCACAATAACCGAATGGTTTTTATTTTTGATATCCATTGGTTATGATAACCGAATGGTTATTAACCGATAACTAATGGGTATCCATGGATATAAAAAAAAAACAAAAAAAAATTATGTTTATTTCCTCTAATTAACCGAAATATAACCGAAATAACCGAAACTAACCGAAATATTTTCGAAATTTAACTGAAATAACCGAAACATTTCGAAATGTAACCGAAATATTTTGAAATTTAACCGAAATAACCGAAAATAACCGAAAATATTTGAAATATAACAGAAAATAACCGAAACCATTTGGTTAACCGAAAATAACCGAAAGATTTCGGTTACCAAACGGTTATTAATTTTGATAACCATACCGAACCGACCCGAATGGTAACCGAACCGAAACCGAACCGAAAACTGTTACTAACCGAATGGATAGTAAAAGACATAACCGAACGTAACCAAAAACCGAAATAACCGAACCGAACCGAATAATCATTTGCCCATCCCTACATTTTATACTGAAATGTCAACATCCTAAGGATTAGATCCATCAATCTGGTGTTGCCACCTGTAGCTCTATTCCTGAGCATAAAGCATCCTTGTACGAACATTTCGATCGCGTATCTTTTCTCGGCCTTTGCGCACAACTTCCAGTTGCAGGTTGTCTCCTCGCACGTGAGAGCTCAGACCGTTGTTGCTCTTTTGTTTTATCTGATCTCACATTTAATGTTTCCTGCAACTGGGCCTGATTCTCTTTCAATTGGGCCTGCGATTTCTTCTCTTTTGAATCCAACTCTTGTGTCTTTAAACTCTGCGTTTTGCTCTGTTCCATTCTTAGACTTTTAGTCTGAACCAGACTCACGTTTGGTGTTGTTCCTCTTACAGAGGAATTCTCGGAACTGTTGTTCGAAGCGATTGAATCTCGGAACTGAATGGTACGAACCCTAAATCAAAGAAGAAGAAATTGGTAGTCGATTTGGGGATCGAAGTAGCTGAAAAAGGAATGACTCTTTCACATTAATTTTGGTTTCGTTTTTCCTTTTTTTTTTCATTTTTTTTTCATTGGGTAGAAGCCCCAAGCTGATAATAATCAAAATAATCACGTCATTCCTTTTTCATATAAGGCTGGGTTGTTTTAGGCTAAAAATTAGGGGAAAATATATAATATTTAGTAATTTTAAAAAAATAAAAGAACGATACTAATAAAAAGATTGGCAATTCAACAAAATAGTACAAAAAAACTAAAAATTCTCAAATTTAGCACCCAAAAGTGAAAATCACAAATATAGCACCAATTTTGATAATATTAGCACAAATTTAATATAAAAATGACTTATAATCAATTTTTAATGAGAAAAAACTAAACCCTAAATTGGAAATAGTGAACCCAAACATAATGTTTAATTCTATTTTAAATTTATTTTTGGTAAATAAGTATTTTTAAATAATTAGTAGTGCTAATTTATGTATTTTAAATTTAGGGTGTTAGTTTTGGAACAAAAAATAATTTTTGTGCTATTTGAGGGTATTTCTCTAAAAAGATTTATATTTTCTTTAAATTAAAAAGGGGTTTAATAGTAAATTTCGATTTGTAACAAATGCAAACGAACAATAATAAATTCTCATTTTTAATTTTCAATTTTCTTTTGTAATACTTTAACAATATTTTTCATATACAAATGAGAAAGATCAAATTCAAATAAAGTATTATAAAAGCCAATCTGTTGTGAATAAAAGAGAGAGAGGAAATTGTTGTTGTATTATTCCATGAATAAAGAGAGGTATATATAGGTTTACATAGACTTGGAGAGCAAGCTGAAGAAGGAGAAATAAGGAAACAGAGAATATTCTAAACCTCCTAGAATATGGGCCTTATAATGGGCATCCATATATTTAATTCATAACACAATCATATTACTAATAAATTCTCTCATTATATTAATAAATGTGTTTTTCTGACAAATATATGAATTGTAAGTTTTGGAATGAAATATAGCAAAATGTTTTTTTAACCAAATGTTTTCTTGGAATATTATAGCTAAAAATCAAAACCAAATGTTTTCTTAATTATGTTTTCTAAATATCTAAAATTTAGAAATATTAATGTTTTCTCAAATAAATGTTTTCTACATTATGTCAATAAATTAATATATATTATGCCAATATATTAACATCATAAATTCTCGCATTAGATGTACAATCTATATATTTTGCCTAAATTAATAATTTTATATCGTTAGCGGCAATATATTAATATTCTCGCATTAAATGTTTTCTAAATATCGATGATATGTAATTTAATTCATTTCAAACATATGAATTATATATGGATATATAGAAATCACTCAAATCAGTGTATCTGTTCCATAATTTTGGATTTTGAATGTAAATGTCCAAAATCACAAATTTTGAAAATTGCCGCCAACATTTTAATATAATTTGAAAAGTATAATTTCCCTAAATCAGTTTTTGATTATACAAAAATTTATGTTAATTAAATTTAAATAGAATTCAACAATTGGATAAGATCTCCTAATTATTTGCGTAAATAGAATTCAACACTTGGACTAAGTCATAATAACTTATATCAACTCCATGTTATCACAAAAATTGAAGCCCTAATTCTCTCTTCCGTACAGCCCCTCCTCTACTTCTGCCGCCAACCTCTTTTCTTGAAATCGCCACCTCCTCGGTGGTCGGCGCTCCTCGCCGTTGCCGGGGAGGGCTCCCCATTCTCTGTTTTTTCTCTTTTTCGGCATCCTCCTCGATTTTCCCTTCTTCGATGGTGGAGATGAGTGTTCTAGATCTGGTTCGTTGGCTTCGGTTGTGTCGCCGGCGGCGGCTTGGAATGGGTCTGATTCGGTGGTGGGTGTGGCTTTTGGCCGTCTCCTTGTTAGGCAATTGGTGTTAGCTTCTCTTTTTCCCTCGATTTGGATGGCTAGGATCGTTTCAGCGCCCTCCGGTTTTCCCGACGGCGGTTCCTAGGCCCTAGAGGATGGGGTCTCTGGCTCCGGTCATCGTGTTCTGTGGTGTCGCTCCTTCCGATTTGCTCGGCGGTTTGTTGCAGAGTCGTGGATCTTTGGCTAGTTCCCTCTTTGGCGGTTTTAGGTTTGGTGGTTGTCACCAGTCTCTGGTTCGTGGTGGATCTATCGTGGCTCCTGCCAGCGATTTGTTTTTTCTGTGTTCCGCGTCTCCGGTGATGGTCTCCGATGTGGCTTCTGCTTCTTCTGATGAGGTTTGTTGCTCACTCAGTTGTTGTCTTTGTTGTTTTCCTCGGCTGGTGTTTTAGTTCCGAACATCGAGTTTCGCTAGTTCCGTTTTGGCTGGGTCTTCCTTCTCCTTGCCGGTGGCCGAGATGCGCCTCCTACCTCCTTTAGTATCTCCTCGCCGGTGGCCTTGGTTTTGGTGCGCTTCCTGCCCCCTCTCGCAGCTCTCCTTGGTCGTGGTGCGCCTCCTGCCCCCTCTCGCAGCTCAAGGATTGGTGCTTCTTCCTCTTCTCACCTTGAGGTTGATTGTAGGCGTTAGTTCTTTATTGTTCTTGTTGGAGCTCGTTTCGTTCCTGATTGTGGAGTGTGGCTCTCCTTCTGTCGGGTCTGATGGTTCGTTCTTCTCTACTAGTCTTTGTTTCGGTTTCTGATTGCTCATATTGGTGTTTGCTCCCTCTTTGGCTTTGGTGTCTCGGGTTCTTGTTTGGCGGTTCTTCGGCATGTCAATGTTTTTCTTTGTGTTGTGTTGTGGGTGCGTTTAGTTTCTTCCTGTCTCGGAGGATGGTTGTGGATTTCCAGTTCTGTTCCTGGCCAGTTCTTGTTAGCCTGTCTCGGCAAGTCTGCTTCTGGGACTGTTTTAGGGTATTAGATGCTGCCAGTTTCTGTCCTATTGCCGCCGTTGCAGTTTTGGTTCCTATGTTTCTCGCTTCATCTCCTCAATTTGCTCCGTCGTGTGCGTTTCCGAGTCTCGACTCATGATAATCCTTTTGGTATCCTTTGCTATTTGATAGTTTCACCTCTTGCATTTGCTAAGCTTAGCATACATCTTATGTTCCCTCAGTCTATTCATAATCGTCTTGAGGTGAACCATGTGCTCTCCTAGGTTCTTTGAGTAACCCATAATTGTCATCTATAAAGATGATCACGTACTCATCCAAGCAATCTCTAGCTAAAGATGTTGTTCATGAGCTTCATGAAAGCCGTATGTGCATTAGCCAGCCCAAAAGGCATGACTACAAACTCGAAGTTACCATACATTGTGCGAAAGACGGTCTTTCTGATATCCGACTCCTCTATTGGGATCTGATGGTAACATGAATCCAGATCGATCTTGGAGAACCAAGTAGCACATCTGAGTTGATCCAGCAACTCTTATATCCGCGGAAGAGGGTACTTGTTCTTTACAATGACTATGTTCAATCCACGATAGTCGATACGAAACCGGAAACTCATGTCCTTCTTCTTAACAAACAACATCGGTGCGCTCCACGGTGAACTACTTGGTCTCACAAACGCTTTCTCCATCAGCTCGCTAAACTGTTTTTTTAGCTCGGCCATCTCTGTCGGTACCATCCGATACGGAGCCCTAGAGACCGGAGTCGTTCCAGGCTCAAGCTCAATAGTGAACAGATCAGAACGTGAAGGTAGGAAACCAATCAGCGCTTTGAACACATCCTCAAACTCACATACCACCCGAATGCTACTCAACTCCGTATCCGGCCCAACTTCAGCGGTCGTGATCGTAGCCAGATAAGCCTCACACCCCTTCTCAATCATCTGTTCAGCCTGAACTGTCGGGACAATCAGGCTTCCTGAGGTCGGTCTGATCCCTTGATACTCCAAAATTCCTTTCTCAGTCTCAAACCGAACTCTCTCGCAATGACAGTCTAAGTGTGCCTTGTATTTCCCGAGCCCATCCATCCCAAGGATCACATCATACGATTTCACCTCGCTGATTTCTAAATCATCTGGCATGTTCACTGAGCCGATCATCACTGAAACATTATGCACCTTTCCAAGGGTAAACATGACATGTCCGCCAGCTGCTTGGTCTAAACCAAAGTTATCCCCAAATTCTGTTGGAACCCACCTTTCCCAATCAAATCCGGATTCACAAAGCAATTTGTTACTCGGGAATCAAACATAACATGGTTTGCCACACCACCCATGGCAAGGGTCCCCACACATTCACCTAAAATGCTAAGACTAATGCATCACGTAGCAGTCGCACGCCAACTAGGACCAGAATTGCCCTTCCCACTGGCCGATCCCACGTTGCGACTCGTGATATATCATGGTTTTTATCCTATTTAAGCCATGATATAAGTCCTTTTTATAGAGTCTTTATAGTATTTTGGAGTCTTTTAGAGTCATTTGCAGGTCTTAGCACGTTTGGAGCATTATTGGAATTATTGGAGCCTTCTGGACCAGTTTGGAGCAAAAGCTGAAGTCGTGTTGCTGAGTAGCTGATTTCACGAGAAGCATCGATCGATACCCCCTTGTATCAATCGATCATACTCATCACAGCAAGACACGACCCGTGAGTTTTCCAAGACTTGAAGAATTGCAAAAGTGCCCAAGAGTCTTTAATAATTACAAGAAGACCCCAAGTCGTGATTTAGGTTATAAATAGGATTTTTACAGCCATTGTTTAGGCTATGCTTTATTTTGCTTTAGTTTAAGAGAGATTTTGGTGAGAGACAAGTCTGATTTCCCTTCGTCCGAGATCAGATCTCAAAACCTTTGTTTCTCTTTCTGATTTTATATAGAGTATTTATTCAAACATGTCTATTGATTTAATCTTCATGTCTGAGTAGATCTCCTGTTAGGTTTGGGGATTCTCATAAGGGATTTCTTTGAATGCTAGGTTGATTAGTTATTTAGGGTTCATAATCTGAATTAGTTCTTCACCTTAGGTTGTTCTCAAAGCTAATTCTAGATTGATCACCTAGAACTTAGATCTTAGGATAATTGATTAGGCACGACAGTGCAATTAATTACCTGATAGAACTTAGGGTGAGCAAATTGATTATTCGCAAAGAAATTTGGTTTAATTGATTTGTGAACATATCAAACTTGAAATTAAGGCTGATTTATTCTTAGGGATTTGCAAAGAAATTTGGGATTCTGAAGTTTAGATTTAGATAGTTTTCGCAACGACAGTTGGTTAACTATACTCTAGTGATTTGAGTTCTAGAACCGCACTTAACCTGAACCCTGATTAGTTAGTTTATTGTGCATTCATTGATTTCCTGAGAAATATCCCTGAACCTATCTTTTTCCCATTGAATACAACTCGTTTACTATTTTCTGTTTTCTGCTAAACCTGAATTGCTTAGCTTAGCTTGATACTATAGAATTTATTGTGTGATTTCTGTGAGTCCTTGTGTTCGACCCCTAACTAGACTACAACTACTGCTTTAGTACTGTTAGGGTATTAAATTGAGCATATCAATTTTGGCGCCGTTGCCGGGGATTCAATTTCACCATTAAATTTTAGCTGTCGAGTTTCGACTAAGCCCGTCTGTATCGATCGATACTACCTAGTATCGGTCGATACCGAGGCGATTTCTTTGTTGATATCGATCGATACCATCAGTATCGGTCGATACTCATCGTGTATTTGGTTACTAACGTTCTTGATCTTGGTGTTTCAGGTGCATGCATAATCGTGAAACCAGAAGAAACAAGAGCGCTCCGCTAGTCAATCTATCGTTAGAGAAGCTAGCACGTTTAGAACGCACAAACAGAAAGGCAAAGCAGACATCAGCGATGAACAACCCAGTGGTTTTAAGAGCTGATGAAGGTGGAGTCTTGAGAGACCAACAGGGTCATGTGTGCAATGAAGGAGGGCAGCGACTTGATGAAGCTGGAAACATCATTGTCCCTGCTCCTGTTGCTGAGATTGTCGCGCCAGCTGGGCGCGCCAACGTTGGGAATGCTGCAGGTGATCGAGCTAGAACACTTAGCGAGCACAACAGGCCTGATCAGTTCTTTGCCAATCGAGCTGCGATTCGCATCCCGACTTTTCAGAGGAATGACTTCGAGCTGAAGCCTGCCTACTACGCTCTCGTAAGTCAGAACCCATTCCATGGCCTACCTCATGAGCATCCCATGGATCACATCGAAAGGTTCGAGGACTTGGTCACTGGCATGAAGTACAATGGAGTGCCCAATGAGTTCCTTTTCTGCAAACTCTTCCCGTACTCTCTTGGTGGGGATGCTGCTTATTGGCTGAAGCAGCTGGCTCCTGATTCACTTACTACATGGGATGAGACGAAGAACGCGTTCCTGGTTAATTTCTATGATGATGCAAGATCCGAGGAGCTCAGGAACAAGATCTCTCAGTTCGCTCAGGGTCTGACAGACGCATACAAGGCTTCATGGATTCGTTTCAAGTCTTATCAGAGAGACTGTCCGCACCATGGGTTCACTCTGGTGCAGCTGCTGGGCACTTTCTACAGAGGAGTTG
>PKML01073935.1:0-64634 GCA_002933935.1 Eutrema yunnanense
TGGCAATTGAATCAAAAGACATGTTTGAATAAATCATCAATAAAATAATAAAAGAAGGTTTAAAGATCTGATCTCGGACGAAGGGGAATCAGACTTGTCTCAAAACCAGAGTAAAATAAAGCATAAAAAGGCATAGCCTAAACAGATGGCTGAAAACTCCTATTTATAACCTAATTCACGACTTGGGATCTTCTTGTAATTATCAGAGACTTCTGGACCAATTTGCAATTCTTCAAGTCTTGGAAAACTCACGGGTCGTATCTTGCTGCGATGGGTATCGATCGATACCAGGGGGTATCGATCGATACTGGCCGTGAAAACAGGTACTCAGCAACACGATCTTTAGCTCTGCTCCAAACTGTTCCAGAAAGCTCCAATACTTCCAATAATCCTCCAAACGTGCTATGACCTGTAAAAGACTCTAACACACTACAAAACACTAGAAAAGACTCTATAAAAGGACTTATATCATGGCCTAAACAGGGTAAAAACCATGATATATCACTTCTCTGCCTTGATACTCTTCTTCTCAGCCTCGAAGTCATTGATGGTCTGATTAATAATTTCGTCAAGAAGAATGATGTTGGACTTGCACTCCATGATATGGGTCTCGGTGTCAACCTCAACCTTCTTCTTCTCGAATTTCTCCTTTATCCCCAGTAGGATGACGTGGTATTGCTTGGACATCTCTTTCCTCTAAGCCTTCTCTTCCTTCTTCACCATCTCCTTTTGCTTCTTGACAAGATTCCTCGAGTCCTCCTTGAATTTCTCAACCTGGACCCTGAGGCCGATGATACTCTCGCTGGCAGAGCGTAGACCATCCTCAGCAGTTCCAACAAGACCCTCGGCAACTCGGAGGTTCACCCTCAAATCTTCATTAGATTTCTCCAGTAGAAATATCAGACCTTGGAGGATGTCTGAGCGAGCCTGAGCTTCCCGAGCAGTGTCTTCCCACTTCTTTGCCAAATCGGCTTGATCTCTTACTTGGCTCTCTAGGAGGGCGATGTTAGCCATCTCCTCCTCACTCCGAGCAAGCCTCACCACTAGCTCATCCCGTTCAGTGACTAGGTCGGTAATAGTCTTAGCCGCCCTCTCGACCTCCTCAGGCTGAGTGATAGAGCAGAGATCCTGCTCGAACGAAATTCAAAAACTCAGCAAGGAAAAAAAAAAAAAAAGCGAATTGAAGTTACATGGCCTATTGCGTTCACAAACTTGGTATAGTTCTCAAGTTTCTTCATTTTTCGGGATGGTAAGAAGCATGAAGAAGGCCTAACGCGCCTGAAGAGATTTGCAAGCTGAGAGCTGTCCTCGACAATCGCCTCAGTTCCGTCAAAGTCGAACCTGAAAGCGTTCGGAGAGTTGCTTCCACCACCCTGCGAGCGAGGTGCCACCTGCCTCCTCGCTACTTCCTCACCCTCAAATCCATCACCGCGAGATCGCTTAAGGCGAGATTGGTGCTCGGCATAATGGCTAGGCTCCTTAGGGGACATCCTGGAGAATGACCTTCGGGAGTTCCCAGCTCGCTTATCATGATGAGCGACCTCAATCTCATAATCCATAGAAGGTTACCACCATCAACACGGTCAGCACCGGATTCACAATGGTCATCCTTTTTGGATTCCTCGCGACGCGAGGTATCAGCATGGGCAAACTTACCAAGAGCCTCCTTGACATTCTTGTCAAGAGCACCAGCTGGCGTCGGAACGGGACGCATTCGCATCCTCTCCCTATACAAAAGACGCTATGGTTTCCTAGGAGGGACCATCTTGTTAGATTCACTGTCGTCAGGAACCAGGTTAACCAGAGAAACGGCAGGAGCAATATCTTGCACTTGGGATTTGACCGGAGGACTAACCATAGCAAGAGCTAAGTCCTTGGCAACTGCTTCAAGTTTCGGAATGAGGGACGGAGCTAGAGTCGAAGCTTGAGCTTGAGTTAGGACTTGAGCTTGAGTTGAAGGAGATGGAGGACCTGTAAAACCAAGTGATGTCAATTAAAAAGGGTCTTATAATCTCTTAAAAAAACAAAAAGAGAGATACGGACCTGCGAGCCGAAGAGCAGCCGCAACGGACAGCTGATACACAGATTTTTAATCCCTGAAATATTTATGCAAGTGCACAACAAACGCAGTAGTACTTAGGGGTCGAATCCACTAGAGACCAAAAAAATCACAATACGAGTTTTTAAGAATCGAGTTGAGCTAAGATGAAAAATATGAGGTTTTGTTTAAGGGCTGTGAATAGTGATTAAAATAACAAATAAATAACTTAAAAGAAAATAAAAACAATGTAAAATCAGTAGACAAAGTACTAGGCATCGGAAACTTCGCAGAGTATCATGGATCAATTTAATCGGATAATTTAGACAGAGAATTCAATAAATATGTTCTGAACTCGAATCACGAATGAATAATTAACCTACTTCCACAGCGCCAATTATTATGTTTAACCAACTTAAATCACTCAACTCCCGCTGGTAATTAAATATTTAAACATGCATAAATAGTTCAAGTTCGATATGTTCACAAAGTCTAATAACTCAACTCCCGTCGGTTATCATGATTTGCTCATCTAAATCAGTTCAGATAATTTAACAACACTTTCGGTGAGTAAATATACATATGAGCAGTAGCTAGATGGTCAATCAAGCAATAAGAATTAAACATAAATTTAGATAAAGAACTATAAAGATAATCTCAATTCTAATAACCTAACGATCAATCCATGAAGTCATTGAATACCGATAACCTAGCGAGGGAACTACTCACACATGATCAGAGATGAAACACATAGAGATATAGAACAATTCATAATCATAAACTTCAAATAAAAGCAAGAGAGTTTAAAAATCTTCTCTATATCGAGATACAAAGGCGAAATATATGAAAAACTTGTAAAAACTCTGAAGAAATCGTGACTGTGTTTTTTCAAGGGTGGCTCCCTGTTTTGTGAGGCTAAAAACAAGTACAAATAGCCTAAAAGTCGACCTAGGGTTTCATTAAACATAAAATGGAGTTTTGGGTCGTAGGGGCCTTTTGGGCCGAGCTAAGGCCCAATTCAGACGCGTCTATAACAAAATCGGTGTATCTTCTTGACCACAGCTCCAAATGACTTGAAACCAATTGCATATGAAATATGACTCACAAGGCTAAATTTCCACCAAATATAATCTCAATTCATCAAAGGGAAGGCATCCAATGAAGGGGAAACTTCTGATGCATTTGTGCTGTCCAATTGGAGAAATCCGTCTTTCTTGAGTTTTAGGTGCTTGGCTGATCTTTTGAACTTGGAAACATGTCTTGGACGTGGTAAACTCATTTTTGGCTCTATTTTGCATCTTTTTTGATGATTTGACCTATATAGATTTTAAAACTACAAATACGAGAAAACTATCTCAAAAGCACAAAACCTAATATAAATGCTTAGATAAAATACTAAAATCCTTATTAAAAACAGTAAAATATAGAGTATATCAACTCCCCAAGACTTAGCCTTTTGTTTGTCCTCAAGCAAACATAAAACTAAGCAAGAAGAAAAAATTTGAAAAACACAGAGACTCACATTTCTTTTAGAATTTTGCAATGACCATTACCTTAGTAATCCACGTATTGCCAAACTAGCTCTAGATCGAACCACCATGTACTTCTCTGCAAGCATCGCAGCCTTCCAGATTCAACTCATTATTTCGCGGAATAATCAAAAGCCATCATCGTTGGGTCTCATCAAATCATAGTGCCAAGAACCTTCTAGACTCTTTCCCTTTCGATATCGTGACGATACAACAACACAACCTTTGGTACTTTTTCCCTCCCACAGACTTATTCTTTTCTCATTTTCTTTTTGTGTTGTCAATGGCTGATGGAACGCGAGTACTGTTGGTTTTTGCCACCGAATCCCCCGTTCATTTTTGTGCCACTCTTTTATTCTAAGGTGTAGGCGAATAGTGGTATCTCTTGAAATTTTCCTAACCTCGCTTTCAACCTTAATGTGATCATCTCTTTCAAAGTAAAATAATGGGATTTATGGAAATTTTCCTAGCCCTTTACTCAAAAGAAAATCATTTCATCATTTCTGCTTTTTATTTTAAATAAGGGAGAGGAGTACCATACTTTCACACATGTCGTCTTGTCAGATACGAATGAGGAGTCAAGCTCTAAAAACACCAATCACGATGATGAGGTAAAAAGAAGAGCTCAGAAATTAGCTCAAGCTTTTTGAATTTTTCTGGAAACATGGATGCCTCTGATTAACTGGTCAGCCTTTAGATTTTCCATTAGTCTGATCTGAAGCTAACTCTGTAACAATGGTCACTTAGATGCAAATCACATAAAAATTCAAAGGTTGTGATCATAATCTCAAACAAGTTTTGACTCAATAAAACAAAATAACTCAAAGAAAACATCAAAATGACTCAAAAGATAAAACAAAAGAAAGAAAATAGCGTTAGTAACGATAAAGACCCTCCCCCTACACACCATCTCGGTGTGAGAATAAATCCGAGAAAATGTATAAACAGACTCAAAGAAAGAAAATCAAGAAAAATTCAATGTTGACTTACCTGGGTCGGTATCGATCGATGCAGTGTACGCATCGATCGATGCAAGTCGTCAAGAGAAACATATCTTGCATCGATCGATTTCTGATTGAATACCCAAGTTGTATCGATCGATGATGTTTTGTTCGACCTTTTTTTTTTTTTTCAGAAAGAAATCAAAACCAAAAATTAGCGAGTTAGTGTCCTAAAACTTAGAAATAAAACCAAATATGTACACTTACCAGTGGATTGCCTCCCACCAAGCGCTTGTTTAAAGTCGTTAGCTCGACTCCTTCTCGATGTAGGCATGAGGGGTATCGTTTAAGGGAATCGTTTCCCTCTCATCTTCTTCAATATCTACGAGATATGGCTTTAGATGTTGTCCATTGAAAGTGAAGTCACCTCCATTGCGGTTCCAAAGCACCACAACACCATATGGTTTTACTTCTTTGATCTTGAATGGTCTGGACCATCGCGATCTGAATTTGCCAAGAAAGAGTTTAAGTCGTGAGTTAAAGAGCAGAACCTGGTCGTTTGGTGAAAACGTCTTGGGACTATCTTCTTGTCATGATATGCTTTAGTTCTCTCCTTGTAGATCGTAGAACTCTCATAGGCAAGATGACGAATTTCATCTAACTCATTCAATTGAACTAAACGTCTCTCGGTTGCTGTCTTGATGTCGTAATTCTGCTTCTTTACTGCCCATTCCGCCTTGTGCTCAATCTCAACAAGAAGATAACATGCCTTCCCATAGACAAGATGAAAAGGAGTCGTTCCAAGAGGAGTTTTGAAGGCCGTCCTATAGACCCAAAGAGCATCGTCGAGCTTAGCGGACCAATCTTTCCTTGTCATTCCGACTGTTTTCTCTAAGATCCTTTTGATTTCTCTGTTGGAGATCTCTACTTGACCACTTGTCTGAGGGTGATAAGGTGTAGCAACTTTGTGTCTCACGCCATTCTTCTTCAAATGATTCTCAAAAACTTTGTTGATGAAGTGAGAACCTCCATCACTAATCACGACTCGCGGTACACCGAATCTCGGGAAGATGATTGACTTGAACAACTTCATCACTACCTTTGCATCGTTTGTGGGACTTGCTATGGCTTCCACCCATTTAGACATGTAGTCAACAACAACAAGTATGTACTTGTTCCCATAAGAGAAAGGAAAAGGACCCATAAAGTCGATTCCCCAAACGTCGAAGACTTCGACTTCAAGGATGAAGTTTTGTGGCATCTCATTCATTTTGCTGATGTTTCCTTGTCTTTGACAAGCATCATACTTGGATATAAAGGCATGGGCGTCCTTGAACATGGTAGGCCACCAAAAACCAGCTTTTAAGATTATAGCGACAATCTTGTTAGTAGCAAAGTGCCCTGCATAGTTAGATCCATTACAAGCAAATAGAATGCATGGAACTTCTTCTTCAGGGATGCATCTTCGGAACATATTATCTGAACATTCCTTATAAAGATATGGTTCCTCCCAAAAGTACCTTCTAACATCATGCAAGAACTTCTTCTTCTTGTAACCGAAGAATTGTGGTGGTTCGACCTCTGCTGCTAGGTAATTTGCAATATGCCGAAACCAAGGAAGTTCATAACGTTTTGGTTTCAGAGGTGGTACTGTGAGTGTCTCAAGGGCGAGTCCTTTTTTAAAATTACCATCTTTCACCACGTTCTCAACAGGATCTTGAGAAGTCAAGGTCGAACTTGCATCACATGAGATAGCTTTGCGCTCATATTTTGTCGGTTTGTCAGCTTCCTTAGACTTGATTAAAGGGTCTTCTATAGAAACGTGTTGGGACATTTCTTTGTTATCTCCAGAGTCTAAAATCAGCTTCCCTCCTTTGTTGATGGTTATACAATAAGATCTCTCACCACTAGGAAATGCAGAATAGAAGACTCTCTTTTTGACGTTCGAGAAACAAACCCTTCGGTTGGGATAATCAACAACTGCGCCCACTGTTGCAAGGAATGAACTTCCAAGCATTAATGTCCTTGGAGAGTCCTTTTCCATCATACGAATGTGAAAATCTACAGGAACAAGACATCCTTTTACTTGCACCATTAGATCTTGTACAAAACCATGTGGAATTGTGCTTGAATTGTCTACGAACTTAAGAGAACATTGAGGAGGCTTGATATCACCAATACCTAGCTCGTTTGCAATGGTTTTAGACATGACATTCACATTAGCTCATGTGTCACCAAGAGAGTCAAGAATTTCCACACCATTAATCATGCAAGGGAAGATAAACTTCACCGAATCATCTATCTTACGAAGCTTCCTTTGATGTGGTGCTTTTGAGATTAGCTCATCATCTTCATGCCTTTCCACATGGTACTCGTTGGTAGATTGATCTCTAGGGGCTACTGAAACAACGTCCTTGTTATGAGTTGTGACCACTTTGCAGAATTTTGGATTTGTTTCAGCCTTTCGCGGAAGAAAACCATCTTGTCTCTTCACACCTTCTGCCGTTTGAGAAACTTACACTTCAATCTTCTTAACATGATTAGAGAGGTAAATAAACTTCACATACAACCCCTCATTGTTCTTATTGAGATGATCATACATGCTTTCCATTTTAAAACCGAGATTTTGAATATCTTGGGCGTTTTGCTTCTGTCCCTCCATGATATGTTGTTGATTCTCCATAAGCTGATGCATCATGGCTTCAAGGTTGCAGTCTTTATGTGCTATACTCATGTGATCTTGGTCTAGAAGAGGAGTGATAGATAGACTTTTTTAGGGTCTTAACCAATACCTCATTGTAGTAATTGAGGATCGAACCGAAGAGGCTAAGATTGATACACTAGGAATGCATGAGTTTTCCTAAGCTAGAGCAATGTTTTTGGATTTTATATTTATAGGAAAAGGAAACTAATGCAAGAAAGAAAACAAAGATAGAAATGTGGATCATGAATTAAACTATCAATGAGATGGATAACGATCGAACAATGAATCATTTGGAAGCGTTAAACACTATCCTAGAACATGGAATTCACAATTATGACTAATCCACCGTCGTGGCACTAATCACTTTGTTAATCACCAAATCAAGAACAAACCATCGTTTGTGATAAGATGATTAACAAGCATTAATCTCCAATCCCACTTAGTTCACTAATCACCCTAGACATCAACTCTCATTGGCTAGGCATGAAAAGCTCACAAAAGGTTGTGTTCAAGCAATTCATTTAAACTCCGGTTAGGAGTGAAATGCCTAAGTTCAAGACTCGAATGGATAAACCTAATCTAGCACTAACACCGTTTACTCGAATCTCTCCCTAATGCATGGGATGAGACCATAAATCCTAAGGTGTAGCTCTAGATTGGTTTGTCACGCCAACTAGAGTTACCTAATCTAGGTGTAGTTCTAAACTATGGTTTATCTTATCAAATCTAGCATTAAGAACCAACCTAAGTGAAGGATCCAACAAGAATCAACCTAAATCATCATCATCTAATCANCTAGACAACTAATCTCTTAGGCTAGGAACATAAATCTCTTGTCTAGTTGGTCTTGGCATTTCATCAAACACTTGGTGTTCATGAAATGCCTTATGATCTAGACCCACTCTATCAAGCTAGATCTAGCATTAAGGACTCTAGACAAGAAAGGAATGCAAGGATTAAGAACATAAGCATCAAGAATCAATCATCAAGCCATCTAAATCAAGCTAAATCTAAGATCCAACAAAAGGGGCCAAAGGCCTAAATATGAAGAACATAAAGAACACAAGAGAAAGAGAGGCAAAAAGATAAAGAACAAAGATTAAATAAACATAATATATAGATAGGTTGAAGAATCCTTCACTAGAGTGGCATAAATGATGAAGATCCATCCAAAATCATCCTAAGAAGAGTTTGGGATAAACCCAACTCTAGGGAATAGAAAGCTTAGCCCTTCCAAATTAGGTTTTGGGCTTATAAATGAAAATGGGCGAACCGGGTCGACCCGGGACAAACCGGGTACCGACCCGGTTTAAATGGGTGAAAGGTTCTGATTCCGCCAATTCACCGCTTGGTATCGATCGATACAGAGGGGTATCGATCGATACTTGGTGTTTGGCTTTGGTCTTCAGCGGATACCGAGGTCACTCTTCGGTATCATAGCTCCGTATTAAGGCCAATTCCCCCGGGATTCCTCCTGTGGCAATACCGACCCGTGACACCGAGCTGTGGCATCGGTGTAACTCTTGAAGCTTTTGGTATCGATCGATACTTGGTGTTTGGCTACCGAGGACACACCTCGGTATCACTGCTCCGTGCTAAGGCTTTTTCCCCCCGGGTTCTCCCTGTGGCAGTACCGACCCGTGACACCGAGCAGTGGCATCGGTGTATGGCTCCTGAAGCTTTGGTATCGATCGATACCGAGGGGTATCGATCGATACTTGGTGTTTGGCTTTGCTTCTCGATAAACACCTAAAAACACTCCAAATGAATGCATGAACTCACTAGGACCTAATGCAAATGTCCTAAACTCTAAATGAGACTTAAATGCAAGACAAAACTGTGATTATGCATGCAAATGACACAAAACTATTCCCTAAAATGTATGCTTAAACATGTAAAATGCATGAATATCAAGGAGCTTCAACAATCGGCTGAAAGTTTCCATCCTTAAAATCGTTCTTGTTTCGGTTTTGATGGACGTTTCCAAACCCAGCAATGTAGTTGACTTCTCTTTGCTGCTTATGAGAGCCATCACCAATACACTTATTATTAACCTTACCAGCACCATCTCCCACGTTCTTACATAGGTGAATACCACTCGGTTGACTTTCGAGAAGCTGCGAAACCATTGCTTTTAGCTCGAGGATTTGTGCGGATTCTGAATTTGGCTTCATGTCTCCCACGTTTTCCTCATAGCCCAAGCATGAATTCTTATTTCTCTCTGCCAAATTGTCAATAAGAGTGTTAGCATGAGCGACGGTATTAGTCATGAAGTTACCTTGACTTGCGGTGTCGAGTGCCATCTTGAACTTCTCATTAACTCCTCTGTAGAAAATGTTTAACAAATTCGACTTAGTGAAACCATGGTAAGGGCACTCTCTCTTGTACTCCTTGAAACGTTCTACAACCCCATAAATTGATTATTTTGGTTCTTGTTGAAATTCTGAGATTCTGCTTCTCATCCGCTTCAATCTATCTTTCGGGTAAAACTGCTTCAAGAAAGCTCTCTTGTACTTATCCCAAGTAGTGATTGCTCCTGATGGAAGAGACTTCATCCATTTGTAGGCTTTCTCAACCAAAGAGAATGAGAATAAAGTGCACTTTAAGTAGTCTTCAGGAACTCCATTGGATCTCCTTGTACTATAGATTTCTTCGAACCTTTCGATATGATCAATGGGCAGCTCCTCATCTAAGCCACGAAATTGATGCTGCTTCACCAAAGCAATGAGTTTTGAGTTGATCTTAAACTCTCCAGGAGGTGGTGGAGGGCAGATTGGTTGGTGTTTCGTGAAGAAGATGTCTAACGAATCGAATTCTCCAATTGTTCGGTTTTGAAGATCCCTCCGTATATGCATCTTTAGTGCTGCTTAAAATATTTATATCTCTTACTCAAGGGAACCTTAGACTGAACTCTAGACTGAAACTCGTAGGCAATTGTATTGGTCCCCGGCAACGGCGCCAAAAACTTTATACATAGAGTTTTAATCCCTGAAATATTTATGCAAGTGCACAACAAACGCAGTAGTACTTAGGGGTCAAATCCACTAGAAACCAAAGAAATCACACTACGAGTTTTTAAGAATCGAGTTAAGCTAAGATGAAAAATATGAGATTTTGTTTAAGGGATGTGAATAGTGACGAAAATAACAAATAAATAACTTAAAAGAAAATAAAAACAATGTAAAATCAGTAGACAAAGTACTAGGCATCGGAAACTTCGCAGAGTATCATGGATCAATTTAATCGGATAAGTTAGACAGATAATTCAATAAATATGTTCTGAACTCGAATCACGAATGAATAATTAACCTACTTCTGCAGCGCCAATTATTATGTTTAACCAACTTAAATCACTCAACTCTTGCTGGTAATTAAATAGTTAAACATGCATAAATAGTTCATGTTCGATATATTCACAAAGTCTAATAACTCAACTCCCGTAGGTTATCATGATTTGCTCATCTAAATCAGTTCAGATAATTTAACAACACTTTCGGTGAGTAAATATACCTATGAGCAGTAGCTAGATGGTCAATCAAGCAATAAGCATTAAACATAAATTTAGATGAAGAACTTTAAAGATAATCTCAATTCTAACAACCTAACGATCAATCCATGAACTCATTGAATACCGATAACCTAGCGAGGGAACTAATCACACATGATCAGAGATGAAACACAGAGAGATATAGAGTAATTCCTAATCATAAACTTCAAATAAAAGCAAGAGGGTTTAGAAATCATCTCTATATCGAGATACAAAGGCGAGATCTTCTCCCGGGAAGCTCCTAGAATCCAAATCAATGAAAAACTTGTAAAAACTATGAAGAAATCGTGGCTATGTTTCTTCTAGGGTGGCTCCCTGTTTTGTGAGGCTAAAACCAAGTACAAATAGCCTAAGAATCGACCTAGGGTTTCATTAAACATAAAATGGAGTTTTGGGTCGTAGGGGCCATCTCTTAGGAATATGAGGAAGCTTGAAGGATACACCAAGTTTCACTACAAGAAAGTAGCAAATTTGCATTGAAAATTCGCAACGGAATATTTCGTAACAAATATTTGCAACATAATACGTTGCAACTCAGTTGCAAAAAAAAATTATGTTGCCAAATTTCTCAAAATAATCAGTTGCTAAATCGTCGCAATTTTGCAACTGATTTGTAATGGTTTAGCAATGGTATATTTTTCCAACGATGTTCGTTGCAAACTGTTTCCAAATTTTGCAACGGGAATACGTTGCAAAAGTTTGCAACGAATATCATTGCAAAACGTTACATATTTTGCAACATATATTCGTTGCAAAAGTTTGCAACGAATATCATTGCAAAATGTTACATATTTTGCAACAGATATTCGTTGCAAAAGTTTGCAACGGATATCATTGCAAAACGTTAGATATTTTGCAACGGATTTCTTGAGTTTTGCAATGGATTTCTTGGTTTTGCAACGGATTTCTTTGTTTTGCAACGGATTTCTTGATTTTCCAATGGCAAAAAAAATATTAATCTTCAAGGAAACCAATAATAACAACTAAAATGATCATTGTTAACATATAGTTAGCCATTTTCGGTTTTGTACTTGGGAAATTTTTGGTTTTCCTTTTGCAACGGTTTTGCAACGGATTTCTTGGTTTTGCAACGGATATCTTGGTTTTGCAACGGATTTCTTGAGGTTCCTTGTAAATCCGTTGCTAAATGTCTCATTCCAAAAAATAAAGTGTGAATCGTCTTACTCATATAACTATTACCTAAGTGGTGCAAGCTATTCTACAATGTAAATTTAATATGTGTAGTGAAAGAAAACACCACAGGAATAATCATTCATATAAAAAATGTGTAAGAGTAGAACATTCATCGTAAGCATGAGTTATGATGAATACATGTTTACTCACTCTTATTATCATAAAAAAAATACAAATAAAAAATTCAAAATGCAAGAAAAAATAGATTAGTTTCTCATTGGTTACTCAATAAAGACTAGGATCATGCTTTTCCACCGTTGATAAGATTCAATCCAACGCACCCAAATCTTCTACTTCTTTTTTATTCTTTTCTTAATCCCATCGTCGAAGGCTCGAAGCAAGCTCTTTCCCTTCTCCGTCTTCTTGTGTCTCTTATCTGCAGTTTCTTCAACAAAAACACCCTCTAGCCCAACCCCTTGGAAAGACATCGTCCTCGAGTATTAACCGATGAGAGGAACCAGAGAAGCTTGCCGCGAACCCAAGAGCCCAACTACCGGAAGGCCAGAACGACGCCGGTGATTCCTTGCCCAGCCACTAAGGGCAAAAACAAAACCAGGTCTAGAGCTCTCGCCTTGAAATCTCGGAAGACCAGAAGCCGATGGATAGGGAGAGGCGGCGGTGGGAGCCAGGGACTACCGGAACGGGAGGTCGGAGAGAGTAGATTGTCAAGATCTCGTCGCCGGCGAGGGCCGAGGCGACGAAAAGTTGGGAAAAGATCGTCGGAACTCTTGACGGCATCCCATGTCTTCGGCCAGGAGGCGAGCTGATCGGTGGAGAAGAAGAAGCACCGGCGGAGGAGAGTCACCGGAGAGGGCAGAGACTCAGATATGGGAACGACTTGAGCGGCGGCTACGGCGAACTCATCTTCTCGAGGAGAGAGAACAGAGCGTTTTTTTTTCTTTTTTTTTTCTAAAATTAATTTCTGTAAAAAAACTTCTAGGGCTCCACCATTGCTTTGCGTCAAAAAAAAAAAAAAATTATGTAAACCAACTCCAATTTTGCTTCGCTTATCTTTTTTTGTTAACCCACTCTAATTCCTGGTTTGGGATGAACTTAATACTAATATTTTTGTTAATATTTTTTATCTGAAAAACCACGAATTAGCCACAGATTCTTGTAGTGAAAACAATTGCGATTTCTGTAATATTGGTTTCCAAATATCATTGCTAAAAGTCTGCTACAAACAATTGCAACAATTATCTAGTTGCAAATATTGCAATGATCAGCCCATTAAAAATATGTTACAAAAAAATCCGTTGCAAAAATTAGCAACACCATCGTTGCAACAATCCATTTGGAACGACTATCCACGAAATATCGTTGCATATATTGCAAAGAACAAATCTATTGAAAATATGTTGCAAAAACTCTATTGCAAAAATTAGCAACACCCTCGTTGCAATACTCAGATGCTAATATTCCGTTGCAAACCTGTTACAGAAGGGCAACGAATTAGCAACGGATTATTTTAGCAACAATGAATTTGCAACGGGTTTTTGTGTGTTACAAGTTCGTTGCAAAGACTTTGCAACGGATTATAATGTATATGCAAGTGAACTCTTCATTGTGAATTAGCTCATTTTTTGTAGTGTTTGCGAGTGCGAAGGGCCATGTAGTTTTAGTTTCCTCTTCTTTCTTTTGTTTTGTTTTTTACTTCCTTACTTTTTAATTTTTTTTTCATGTGACGAGATTGATGCGAACGAGCTGGTTAACTCATTTGAGCAGGATCTCCTCTCCACTACTCAGCCTGAGGAAGTCGAGAGGGCAGCTAAGACCATTGCCGACCTGGTCGCCGAACGGTCCGAGCTGGTGGCAAGGCTTACGCGGGGTGAGGAGGAGATGACTGACATCATCCTCCTGGAGAACCAGGTTAAAGAGCAGACCGTTTTGACCAGGAAATGGGAAGACTCCACTCGGGAAGCTCAGGCTCGCGCTGACATCCTTCAAGGTCGGATCTCTGAGCTGGAGAAATCCAGCGAAGACTTGAGGGTAGACCTCCGAGTTGCCGAAGGTCGAGCTAGGACTGCTGAGGATGGACTGCGTTATGCCAGCGAGAGTATAGTCGGCTAAAAGGTCCAAGTTGAGAAAGTCAAAGAGGACTCGAAGAAGCTCGCCAAGAAGCAAAAGGAAATGGTGAAGAGGGCTGAGAAGGCTACGAGGAGGGAGATGTCCAAGCAATATCGCGCCATTCTTCTGGGGATAAATGATAAATTCGAGAAGAAGAGAATCGAGGTCGACACCGAGACTCAGATTATGGAGTGTAAGTCCAACATCCTTCTTCTCGATGATATTATTAATCAGACCATCAACGACTTTGAGGCTGAGAATGGATGCGGAGCTCGCTATCGTCCAGGTATCCGATCTTTCCTTGGGTAAACTTTACCTTCCGTAGGTATCCGATGATTCGGTTACACTGCCTGCTGGGCCAAGCGCGCAACCATTAAGTGATCAACTGGACCTCGGTTCTCAGGAGCTTACGAAGGACTTCTCGTTGCCCATGGACCAGCCTGTCTCGGCGGATAAACCAGCTGAGCTTGCCAGCTAGATACCCTTCTAATCTCTTCATCCTTTTTTTTTTTTTTTTTGAACTTGGTGCCTGTGGAGGCCTCTAAACCTGTTTGTTGAACTTTTAATGCCCGAGGGGGTCCTTTTTCTTTTCGTGTTTAAACTTATGCTCCTTTTAGAGAGGCTTTAATTTTACCACCCTTTTTTTATCTTTTGCTTTTAGAATTACTTACTATTTCTGCAATTTAGAGGCTGATACTTTTTAATGAATCAAAGGTAGTTTTTCAACCAAAGATCTGGGTCGTTCAGAGACCTTGCTCCCATGTCGTTTAGAGACCTCGAGAGCTGACCAGACGATTTCAAGACGCACTAGTCGAAACCGTTTAGAGGCGGGCATGCAACCTAAACAGTTTAGACGTAGAGGTTGTTGTCATTTAGAGACTTAAAAGGTTGTGGCCTTACAATTTAGACGCAAAGTCGAGTCATGCTAGCTGGTAGCATGCTCTAGCTCGTAAGGTTGTTCGTTTAAGTAGTTAAGCTTTTAGCTTGTAGATGGAAGTTGAAGAACTTCAGGCTGCTTTTAGCAGGCTTCAAGAGGATATTATTTTTTTATTTTAATAGATGCACCCTTGCGAGGTTGCCTACGTACCCTGGGGAGGGATCAAGCCTTTCGTAGTTCGATTTTACAAGTGTCTTCCGCTTTAATGGTAGTATTTCTTCAAGTTAATGGATTCCATGAGTTCCTTTTAGGTGTGTTATCATGCACCCTGACGAGCTTGTATATACCGTTCTTTACTACTTTGGAGATTCGGTATGGACCTTCCCAGTTGGTGCCCAATTTTCCAGCATTCCTTTCCTTAGTATTTTCATATACTTTTCGCAGGACGAGCTTGCCTACCCAAAATCTTCGTTCTTTGACCTTTGAGTTATAATAGCATGCTGCTGCGTGTTGGTAATTTTAAAGATTGATGAGTGCTTGATCTCGACGCTCGTAGTTCGATTTTACAAGTGTCTTCCGCTTTAATGGTAGTATTTCTTCAAGTTCATGGTATTCCATGAGTTCCTTTTAGGTGTGTTATCATGCACCCTGACGAGCTTGTATATGCCGTTCTTTACTACTTTGGAGATTCGGTATGGACCTTCCCAGTTGGTGCCCAATTTTCCAGCATTCCTTTCCTTAGTATTTTCATATACTTTTCGCAGGACGAGCTTGCCTACCCAAAATCGTCGTTGTTTGACCTTTGAGTTATAATAGCGTGCTGCTGCGTGTTGGTAATTTTAAAGATTGATGAGTGCTTGATCTCGACGCTCGTCGATCACATCGAGCTGGTCGAGAAGCATTTCGTTATTTAGTTCCTCATTTATGGGGAATATATATACCCTCAAGCTGGGAAATGCGATCTTGGCAGGGACCATGGTCTCAGTCCCATAAGCCAAGGAGAATGGTGTCTCTGAGGTTGCTTTACGAGGTAATGTCCGACAGGCCCAAAGCACTCCTAGAAGTTCGTTAGACCATTTTTTTCTTTTTAGCATCCAATCGTTTCTTGAGATTACTCAATATTAGTTTGTTCGCTGCCTCGGCTTGCCCGTTGCCCTGAGGGTAACGTGGAGTCGAAGTTATCAGCCTGGTTATGTGGTTTTCACAGAATTCGAGGAACCGATTTGAAATGAACTGTGAACCGTTATCGGTTACGATTTCATATGGGACTCCGTGCCGACAAACTATATTTTGCCATACGAATTCTTCCACGTGATTTGCCTTAATCTGTTGGAAAGCCCCTGCTTCTATCAATTTAGTGAAGTAATCGATAAGGACGAGCAGGAAGCGACACCTCCTTTTTCCGGAGGTTACCAGAGGTCCTACTATGTCCATAGACCACCTCATAAAGGGGTATGGAGATGATATGGAAGACAAATTTTCAGTAGGCTGATGTAATGTGGGAGCATGCCGTTGGCATTTGTCACATGCTTTAGAGTGTTCTTCGCAATCAGCTACCAAGGTGGGCCAAAAATAACCTTGTCTCTTGATTCTGATGGCTAATGCCCTTTCTCCTGAATGACTGCCACATGAGCCCCTGTGAACTTCCAGCATAATTGTGAAAGCTTCGAGTCCGTGATCACATACCAGATAGGGGCCACTCATGCTTCGTTTGTAGAGGCGAGAATAGATTACACAATACCTTGAAGCTATGGTTTTGCGTTTATGGGCTTCCCACTTGCTGGGGGGAGCCTCACCCCCCTAATTTGTGACTACTTTGCGACTATTCGCAATGCAGTGGCAAAACAGTCACAAATTAACGACGAAACAGAGGAGTCACAAAAGAGTCACAAATTTGTGACTGATTTGTTGTCTGACTTTGTAGTCGCAAAAGTAGTCCCAAATTTGTGACTGATTTGTTTCAGTTTTGCTAGTCTAGTCGATTTTTTAAAAAAAATTAACGACGAAACATAGTAGTCACAAAAGAGTCGCAAATTTGTGACGGATTTGTAGTCTTACTTTGTAGTCGCAAAAGTAGTCCCAAATTTGTGACTGCTTTGCTTCGGTTTTGCCACTCTAGTCGATTTTTTTTTGAAGAAATTCTAAATATATAATTGTAATAGGTTAATTTAGACGTTTTTATATAGATTTGAACTATTATATAGATTGAATCATGATATTAGAAGAAACTTTTTTGTAATTTTCAATATTCTAAACTTATGTTTGTTTATACTCATAACATGTATAAGTAGTCATAAAATGGTCTCAAATTTGTGACCGTTTAGCAACTATACTCAATTTTTTTTTAATAGTAGTCACAAAAGGATCCCAAATTTGCGACCGTCTAGCAACTCCACTCGATTTGTTTTTTTTAATCAACAATATTGAATTGTAGATATGTTAATTTGTACGTTTTTACATAGATTTTAACTACTATATACATTGAATCATGATAACAGAGGAAAACACTTTTAAATTCCAATAGTTTAAACTTATGTTTGTATATTCTCAAAAATGAAGTAAGTGTATATGTGTTTTATATGAAATGATTTTGAAAGATAGAATATTTTCAAAATTTACTTACCATATCGTAGTTTACTGTTTAAATAGAGAGTTGTAGTGTTAGAATTATAATAAGAATGATTGTAAAGTCATATTTAGAATTAGAATGATTGAAAGTTTAGAGTTTAGGGTATAAGTTTGTGATTTATTAAGTATCGTCACAAAAGGGTCCCAAATTTGCGACCGTTTAGCAACTCCACTCGGTTTTTTTAATAGTAGTCACAAAAACGTCCCATATTTGTGACCGTTTAGCAACTCCACTCGATTTTTTATACTAGTCACAAAAGAGTCCCAAATTTGCGACCATTTAGCAACTCCAATTTTTTTTTAAAAGAAAATCAACAAAATAGAATTGTAAATGTGATAATTCATACGTTTTTACATTGATTTCAACTAATATATACACCGAATCTTTATAAAAGTGAAAAAACTTTTAATTTCAAAACTTTTAAACTTATGTTTGTATATTCTCAAAAATGTAGTAAGTGTATATATGTTTTATATGGAATGATTTTGAAAGATATAAAATTTTCAAAATTTATTTACCATATCTTAGTTTACTGTTTAAATAGATAGTTGTAGTGTTAGAATTATAATAAGAATGATTGTAAAATCATATTTAGAATAATAATGATTGAAAGTTTAGGGTATATGTTTGTGATTTATTAAGAACAGTCACAAAACAGTCCCAAATTTGCGACCATTTTGAGACGGTTTTGCGACGATATCAGATTTCATGAAATTTTTGCCAAATGTTTTAAACGATTTCGGTGAAATGTTACGCGGCAACTTATCCCGCGTTAAGAATCGTCACAAAACAGTCCCAAATTTGCGACTGTTTTGCGACTATTTAGTGACTACTTGCTAAGTAAAGTTATTTCCCTTCTCTTTCAATTGCCACACCTCATCTCTCTTGCCGCATCGCCCAGTCTCGCCGTGACTCTCTCTCGACGGTCCCCTCACTCGACTCCCTTTCTCTCGCCGACTCCCTCTCGATCACGGACTCCGTCTCTCGCCGCCTCTCTCTCTCGCTGCTTCACACCACCGCCTCTCTGATATGATCCTGGATGAGCAGCTTGAACCAGATGCTGAGGGAACCGAAGAAAATCCAGCTGAGATTTATTCTGAGGGAAAACAATCCGAGGGATCCGAGGGATCCAAGGAATCCGAGGGATTCTTTGTCGGGGAACTCTTTGCCGGGAAATTCTTATCCGAGGGATTCCTATCGAGGAGAATATTGCCGAGGGAAAAGATGGAGGTTTAGCCGAGGGACTTTCAACTGAGGGAGTTCTTGCCGAGGGACATCTGATTGAGGGAAAACCAATTTACTCGAAGAAATGAGCTAAAGCGAAACGATTCAAGAAAGTCTTTGGTAGAAGATGCATTCAAACCTCACCGGTATTGAAATCAGGCCCAAGTAGATCGACCATTGGCTCAAGTGATTTATTTGTGCTCTTTTCCTTCGCTTCGGTTTTGTCCCAATGGGTTTTCCGAAGCAAGGTTTTTAACGAGGCAAATATTGCACTTCCAATAAAATCCAATGTGTTGATCTAAGCCCATGAAGCCCATGAAGCCCACGAAAATCACAAGTCAATATTCAACAAAATATCAAGAATCCTAAGGGACATTTGCGCATGGAAGGGCAAGGGTTTTTCAAACTTGTGTTTAATTTTTATTCAAACTTTGTCTTTATTTTTCTCTCATTTTCGAGGTGGTTTATTGTTGTGCAAGCAACCCCTCTTATTTTCTATATATTTCCCTTGTAACTCATTATCGAAATCATCTAGCATTTGAATCAAAAATCTCTTTTCTCTTCTAGATCAAATTCTCGTTAGTGTGTCATATCTAACGAAAACCTTTGTCGAATTTGGTGAGTCATATCCAAACGAGACAAAGTGGAATATCAAGGGCCTTCCGCAACCCTTGTGAGACCATTCGATCCACATACTTTGAAGCAATCCCGTTGCTTGCAAAGCCTATCCCGTTCTTACCCAAACCGTTGAGTGTGCGATCTAGGGGATTCGTAATACTCTCTCTTGCCGCTACAAGACCACAATTCCTTATACTCATGTATTTCTCTCTACCCCTCTCTCTCTCTCTCTCGATCTCTCCCGATCTCTAGGCTTCAGGATTCCAGATTGTTCCCGATCTCGAAACAAATTTTCTCAGGAATCTATAGGACCTGCAAGATGTGAGGAATTAGCAAAGTCGTCTTCGTTTTACCACAAGGTTTACTCGGAGGTTAATCATCGGTCTTTTTCTATTTTCCTTTCTAAGATCGATTTCTCACATTATACAGTTTTGGTTGATGAACGATTGTTATATTGGTTTGTAGATAGAGGAAGTTGGATGGGAACCGCTAAGAAGATTAGGTGGAGATTTAACGTTTTTCAGCTTTCACGTTCGGTAAGTTCCATAATTGTTTGCAGCGATACATTCATTTTAAACATTAAAAAATTATATTTAACGTTCTGTATCAGCTATAGCTTAAGGTAACGTTCTGCATCAGCTATAGCTTCAGGTAACTTCATATTCTTCGATTTCGTATAACACAAGCTCGAGTCTTTAGAACTGATTCGTGGTTGATTGTTTACTTGTGGACAGGCGTTTGTTAGAGGGGGATTTAGCACTCCCCCGGTTTAACTCGGTTCAAATCAAGATCGGTTCGTTCAGTACCGATTTACGGAAGGAGGATGGACCTAGATTCGTCGGGCCGAACTGAAAAGCCCAAAATGACCCCGTTCGTTCAGGTCACCGAAGTTAGTGGCCCATCAAGGACCCAAACCGACCTCCGAGAAATACGGAAGACCGACTTCTGAGATATACAGAAGATTCCCCTATCTCGAAGGGGATTCGGAATATTTCATTTCCCGATCGAACTTGGAAAAAGGAAATATTCTCCTGAAACAACCGACTCGGAATCATATAAATAAGGAGGAGGCAAGCTCAGAAAAAGCATCCAAAATTATCCAAGAGATAGAAGAATAGAGAGAGAGCTTCATCAAGCACCGATCTCAAGTTCTTTAGTCTCCTTAGTTCTTTTCCATCAAAACTCTGGTGTAACGCCGAATTCAATCAATAAAACGAGTTTCCGATCAAAGTTCTGTGTTTAAACTCTTTGTGTGATTTATGAATCAACAATTGGCGCCGTCTGTGGAGAGGGGAAAATAAAACAGAACTTTCAAGATCTCGATTGATTGAGTTCGGCAATGACGAACCCATTAGACACTCCAGCAATCATCGGCGACGACGTTGATCACACAAACAATGGGACCATCCCGAAGGATACCGATCTATTAACTACCGGAGGAACCCCTCCGAACTTACCGATAGACGAGGACAGTCCTTCGAACCCTCCGGAGATCACGCCAACGGCTCCGACATTAGTCAACGCGACCACGCTCCTAGAAGGCATGGCAAATGAGTTCGCGGAAATCTCTATAGAGAACGAAGAGCGGTTCGAATCTCTGATGGCTTTACAAACCAAACTCAGAAACCAGATCGGAATATTCAGCCAGAATCTGATAACCCCCCAAAACGGTCTCCGCCGGAACCTCTTGCCCGAGTTAGACGATACCCAAAATCCAAACACGGCAGACCTACCAACGAGAAACTCCACGGCCAGTCCTGGAACCCGCATCACCGATCAAGAGTCCATAGGCCTAGAGTTCGAGGACGTCCGAGCCCAGCTTCAAGATATTCGATCTAAAGTCCATCAGGCTACGAGCTCAGCACCGGAGATCGATCGAGTTGTCCAGGAATCACAGAGGACACCGTTCACAGAACATGTCATCAATACTCCAGTCTGACGTCTAGAAAGGGTCAAGATTACCGCATACGACGGACACACCGACCCACGTCACTTTCTGACCTCATTCGTTATCACGATGAACCGTTTTCATTTCCTTAACAAGGAAGAAAAAGACGCTGCCATGTGCCAGCTATTCGTGGAAAATTTTTGTGAAACCGCACTCAACTGGTTCTCACAACTCGATCAATAGCTACAACGAGCTTACAACGAAATTCCTAAAGCGCTTTACAATGTTCATGAAACAGAAAACAAGGAATGCCGACCTCTGGGCACTCGAGCAGAAAAGCGACGAACCTCTACGCAACTTCATGAACCGCTTCAAAGAAGTAGTATCTCACTGCACAATCGATGATGAAGCCGCAATAGAAGCCCTTTACAAAGCAACTTGGTATCGGTCCGACTTTCTGATATATCATGGTTTTTACCCTGTTTAGGCCATGATATAAGTCCTTTTATAGAGTCTTTTCTAGTGTTTTGTAGTATTTTAGAGTCTTTTACAGGTCTTAGCACGTTTGGAGCTTAATTGGAGATATTGGAGCTTTCTGGAACATTCTGGAGCGAAGCAGAAGATCCGTGTAGCTGAGACGTCAAAATCACCTGAGTATCGATCGATACTGCCGATACCCATCGAGGAAACAGAAGGATCGCGACTTAATGAAGAGTTGAAGAATTGCAGAATTGGCCCAGAAGACTTTGATATTTACAAGATGGCCCAGAACGTGTTTTAGGTTATAAATAGGATTTTACACCCACTTGTTTAGGCTATGCATTATTATACTTTGGTTTGAGACAAGTCTGAATCTCCCTTCGCCCGAGATCAGATCTTAAAACCTTTTGTTATTCTTATTTTATTGATGATTTATTCAAACATATTGATTGTTTCATTCTCTATGTCTGAGTAGATCCACCTTAGGTTTAGGGTTTTCTCATAAGGGTTTTCTCTCAATGCTAGGTTAATTATCTGTTAGGATTCACCATCTGAATTAGTTCTTCGCTTAGGTTGTGTTCAAAGCTAATTCTAGGTTGACGAATCTGGAACTTAGATCTTAGGATAATTGATTAGGCACGACAGTGTGATTAATTACCTGATAGAACCTAGGTGAGCAAATTGATTATTCGCAAAGAGATTTGGTTTAATTGATTTGTGAACATATCAAACCTGTTATTGAAGCTGATTTAGACTTTAGGATTCGCAAAGAGATTTGAAATTCCTAGGATTTAGATTTAGATAGTTCTCGCAACGACAGTTGGTTAATTATACTTTAGTGATTTGAGTTCAAGAACTGCGCTAAATCTGAATCCTGCTAGTTAGTTTATCTGCATTCATTGATTTCCTGAGAAAAACCCTGCGCGAAAACCGAACTACAACAAGCGGAACGCCGATCACATTCTCTGAAACCGACACCGAAGGGCTGCATATGCCGCACAACGACCCACTAGTCGTCGAAATACTTATCGGGGATGTCGCCGTCGGACGAATCCTCGTTGACACCGGAAGCTCGGTTAACGTAATATTCAGGGAAACACTTAGAAACATGGACTTCCCATATGCTCAAATCAAACCGAATGTCGAACCACTTACAGGATTTTCAAGCGAACAGACCATCACCGCGGGAACGGTAAAGATTCTCGTTTACGTTGGTGGGGTCGTGCAGATGGTCAAGTTCCTAGTCCTAGACAAACCCGCCATCTACAACGTCATACTTGTAACACCGTGGATATTCATGATGAAGGTCGTCGTCTCGACTTATCACCAATGCTTAAAATTTCCAACACCATCTGGAGTCTTCACTCTGAGAGGCGACCAAGTGATGTCCCGAACTTGCTATATCAATGAGTGCAAGTTAAGGACAACACCCCGCACATGCGTAATCGACACGAATAAAACCGTTAACGATCCCGATCTGCCGAGACGAGAAACAATCATTCAAGTCAACATCGACAAACTCAATCCCGACAGATGCGTTGGAATTGGAACCGAACTCGATGAAGAGATCAAATATGACCTAGTCCGCTTTCTCAGAAGAAACGTATCAACCTTCGCTTGGTCGATCAACGACATGCCCGGGATCGATCCAAGGATCACAAGTCACGAACTCAACATCGATTAGGCCGTCAATGACGAGGTCGAACGGTTGCTTGGAGCAGGATCGATTACGGAAGTTCGATATCCGAAATGGCTGGCAAACCCAGTCGTCGTTAAAAAGAAAAACGGAAAGTGGAGAATCTGCGTTGATTTTACCGACCTTAACAAAGCATGTCCAAAAGACAGCTTCCCACTCCCACATATCGATAGACTAGTCGAAGCTACCGCCGGGAACGAACTCATATCCTTCATGGATGCGTTTTCAGGCTATAACCAGATACTCATGCATCCAGATGATCGCGAGAAGTCTTCTTTCATCACCGATCGCGGTATCTACTGCTATAAAGTCATGCCGTTCGGCCTGAAGAATGCCGGGGCAACATAACTAAGACTTGTCAACCGCATGTTTGCTAGCCAACTCGGCAAAACCATGGAAGTTTATATCGACGGCATGCTCGTCAAATCGCTCGTCGCTAAGGATCATATCAGACATCTCAACACGTGTTTCGACATATTGAACGAGTACGGCATGAAGCTCAACCCAACTAAATGTACGTTCGGGGTAACATCAGGAGAATTCCTTGGATATATCGTCACTCAAAGAGGAATCTAGGCTAATCCAAAAAAGATCTCCGCAATACTCGATCTCCCATCCCCGATAACAAAAAGAGAAGTCCAACGATTGACCGGCCGCATAGCCGCACGTAACAGATTCATCTCGCGATCTACCGACAAGTGTCTCCCTTTCTATCAGCTGCTACGCGGCAACAACCACCTGGAATGGGACGGCCAATGCGAAGAAGCGTTCAAACAACTCAAGGAGTACCTGTCCACCCCACCGATCTTGGCCAAACCCGAGGATGGTGAAACTCTCTATCTTTACATCGCAATTTCGACCTTTGTGGTCAGCGGAGTCCTCGTTTGGGAAGACAGAGGCGAGCAGAAGCCAATCTTCTACATAAGAAAATCGCTCGATGGCACCGAGAACCGATACCCAACCCTCGAAAAACTTGCTCTCGCCGTCGTCATCGGTGCTCGGAAACTTATACCGTATTTCCAATCACACTCTATCACCGTCTTAACCGATTAGCCACTCCGAACGATCTTACACAGTCCAAGCCAATCCGGTCGACTCACCAAATGGGCAATCGAACTCAGTGAGTACGATATCGATTATAAGAATCTGACAATCCCTCTAATCTCAAAATCCCACCACATTCTCTGTAACAAGAACTACGTTTTGGCTTGATCCCTTTAAAGGGTACGTAGGCAGCCTTCGCGGGCACATCTATAAATCTAATAAAAATAATTCTCCTAAACCATAAACTGAATTCGCCGATCTACGATATGTGCGAATTCTGGTTCCTTCAAGTCACAACTCCTCATCGATTTTCTCATCAAACTACCACAGGAGTTCATCAATACTGACGTTATCGCTATATAACAATGGATCCTCCACGTGGACGTTTCATCGTCCCATCGAGGGTCGGGAGTAGGCATATGACTTCAGTCTCCAACCGGAGAAATCTTAGAACAATCATTCCGTCTAGCATTCAACGCGTCAAATAACGAAGCAGAATACGAAGCATTGCTCGCCGGAGTCCGTTTAGCCAAGGCCATCGGCGCAACTCGTATACGTGCCTATTGTGATTCGCAGCTCGTCGCCAGCCAATTCTGCGGAGAGTATGACACAAAGAACGATCGAATGGACGCGTACCTCAAACTCGTGAAAAAATTCGCCACCGAGTTCGAATATTTTGATCTCAACAAAATTCCAAGGGGAGAAATCGCTCCGGTCGACGCACTTGCCGCATTAGTTTCGAGTTCGGATCTCCATCTCAAAAGGACGATACCAGTCGAGAGTATACCCGAACCAAGCATCGGAAAGATAGAGGAATGCAACATCACTACTCGCATGCATAATTATCCCACAACCAAGCCCGTCCCACGAAAACAAAGGCATACGCAGATAACAGACAATGAACATAACAATCAAACCGAACACATTGTCGAGCCAAAACAAAACCACTCCGACGACGAAACCGAGGAACCATCAGAAGGCCTTCACGTTCCAGTCAACATCGAACCCTTAAGCGAGCTCACACCCACGGATTGGACACAAGAAATCAAAATGTACATCATCGACGGGGTAGTCCCGGCCGACAGATGGGCAGTCCGGTGACTCAAAATGCGAGCTGCTCGATATATACTTATCCGTGACGGCTTATTTCGTTGGAGTGCGGCAGGCATCCTTCTCAAATGCGTGTCCGGCGACGATGTTCACGAAGTCATGAAAAAAATTCACGAAGGCGATGGCGGAAACCATGCCGGAGGTCGCTCCCTATCTTTGAAAATAAAAAAGGCAAGCTACTATTGGCCAACTATGCAGACAGAGTACTGCGATAAATTTGTAGCCAAATGCGAAAAATGTCAAAGGCACGGCTCGGTGATACATCTCCCAACCGAACTGCTAACTACATCAACATCACCATACCCGTTCATGCGCTGGGAATGGACATAATCGGTCCTCTTCGACGTTCCACCACACAAAAGAAATTCATCCTCGTTATGACAGACTATTTTGCCAAATGGGTCGAAGCCGAATCATACCCCGAAATCCATGCCCTCGACGTAAAGAAGTTCGTCTGGAAAACATCATATGCCGACACGGAGTCCCGTACGAAATCGTCACCGACAACGGGCCGCAATTTATCTCAACATTGTTCGGCGATTTTTGTGCGAAGTGGAAAATTCGACTAAGTTTCTCCACACCAAGATATCCTAAAAGCAATGGCCAGGCCGAATCAACGAACAAAACCATCATCGGCGGACTCAAAAAACGTTTGGACGTCAAAAAAGGTCGATGGGCTGACGAACTCGATGGAGTCTTATGGTCTTATCGCACCACTCCAAGACAATCAACCGGACAGTCCCCTTTCTACCTGGCTTATGGCGTTGAAGCTCTCTGTCCCGCCGAACTAAACATTCCAACAATACGGGACAATACTCGTGGAAAATCCTAGTCTAAACGATGAAATCATGCTCGACAACCTCGATGCACTCGAAGAACAACGCGATCAAGCCTTGCTTCGCATCCAAAACTACCAAAACTTAGCAGCAAGCTACTACAACAAAAAAGTCCGCGGGCGCCACTTTGAAGATGGCGATCTCGTCTTACGAAAAGTCTTCGAAGGCACTGAAGAGAAGAACGCCGGAAAACTCGGCACTAATTGGGAGGGACTCTACCAGATCATGAGGGTCGTCAAACCCGGAGTGTACGAACTCATGAAGTTGGACGGAACGACGATCCCTCGATCATGGAACTCGATGAATCTCAAGCGCTACTACTACTAGAAGCGATAAAAAAAAAAAGATCACCGAGCCCCTTTATGCTCGATTTCAACAATGATGTAATACATACTACGAATGGCTTGATCCTTCTTTCGAGGGTACGTAGGCAGCCCACCTTGGGTTCAACTGTTACTTTAATAAAATTTTATCCTAGGCAGAAAGCCGAACTTTAAACAGTTCGCCGAATTCTAAAAATTCGTATCATCAAAAGCCGAACTTTAAATAGTTCGCCGAATTCTAAAAATCCGTATCATCAAAAGCCGAACTTTAATAGTTCGCCGAATTCTAAAAATTTGTATCATCAAAAGCCAAACTTTAATAGTTCGCCGAATCCAAAAATTCGTATCATCAAAATCAAACTTTGAACAGTTCACTAAATTACAAGGCAAAAACACCACAGATAACCAAGTTCTGTAAAAGGAAGATACAAGGCACGAAAGTCAGACATCTTGATCCCGCATGGCGTCAGCTCGGTCGCCAGACATCGCAGCACGGTTCGATCCGAACATATCAATGCCCGCCGGAACCTCAGTACCTACCGGAAGAGAAATCTCCGGATGAATCGGCTCGATGAAAGGCGACACCGCCACATCTTCCTTAGCAAGCTCGCGGAGATCAATCACCTCGTACTCAGCTAACTTCGCGGCTTGAAGCTTTTTAATCTTCTCGATACAGGACGGCGGGACGACGATACCATGCTTCGCCTGGAGGCTCTTGCAGAAGCCAAGAACCCCTTGAGCTTGGTTAATAGCAAGATATGGCTTTTTAACCCGATCAAGAGCCGCCAAATGATCCTTGACCTTCTGGAGCCGAACCTGGCAGTTCTCGGTGACCTCCTTCCTCTTCATGATCTGCTGAGTGCGACCAACTCGCATACGAGAGGTTTCCCGAAACAAGGTACGGGCCAGGGCATCTCTCTCCTTAGCAAGTTCGGCTTTGGAGGTCTTCAGCGCGGCTATCTCCCTTGTCAATTCGCCAACCGCGAAATCACCAGCCATCGTCCTCTCCTTCTCAACGAGCAGTGCTTTGCGTAGCTCCATAGCCTGTACGCTAGTTGTAAGAGCCTTTTGACGAGCAGAACGGAGCTCACGGTCGTAAGTACTGACAAGCTCGTTCGTTTGAGCAACTATCTGAAAAAGGGAAAGCCTGTCACAACAAAGAAAACCAAAAGAAATGGACGAAACTAACCAAGCTCGGAAAGCTCGTTTACCTCAGCAGTGGTCCGTGCCAGTTTTTTGTAAGCATCGGACTTGAAAAGATCTTCGACCGGAGGAAGCACCTCCGACCTGAAATTCAGTTGCCGATACAAATCGGCGCAAGCTCCGGCATTGCTTGTCACCGGCGCATCCTTGTCATAATCAAAACTGACAGAATGGCCCATGGCCTCGGAAGTTCGCTGCCTCTTCGATGCAGCAGAGCGGTCCGATATGACCACCGTATCGTTTTCAATATGTTGAGGTTCGGTAGTCCTTGTACCGACCTCAACAGCTTCCTTGGCTGGCCTCTTGCCCTTCTTTTTCCTTCTCCTCATCTTCGCCACATCCGCCGAAGAAGCGCGTTTTTTAGCAGGAGCCGGATCCTCACGCGGAACCTGTTCTTCGACGACTTCCACGTCGGCAGTAGTTTGCCCTTCCTGAACGGCGGGCGGGACTTCGATATTCTCTTCTTCACAATCCATCTCGGCGGCCACATTAGGGATGTCGTCGGCGAGAAGGATTTTCTATATAAAAAGAAAAGAGAAGTATATTTATGAAAAACCAGAGAAGCAATCGCCGGATTACAAAGGAAAAATTTACCGAGACGTACCTTTAAGAGCTCGTTTGGTTTTCAGGTCAAGTTTATCCTAGTATGCTTCAGGCCACCGAGCTTTTCCAGCCGCACTTAACTGCTTCGCATGAACAAAAGTGAATCCAGGTGTGGTGATAAGGAAGCCCGGTACGTGACGATCTGAGAACAGAAAAAGAAACATAACTTAGGTAAAACAAAACCAAGAATAAAGATCGATGAACCAATATCTACCAATAGGAGTCCTCCATTGAGTTCGGTAGCTCCCGTCCGGATGCTCAACAGAAGATTCATCGATCTTGACATAGAAGTATCGAGAACTCCAGTTGTTGACCTTGCTCGGCTTGGAACGAGATGGTCCGATATTCGAAGGCCTCTCGACCACTCGTCTGACTGTCGTCAAGGGGATATCACCTTTATCCCCTTGACGGACTACCGATACAGTAGCGTGATCATCCGGGCGGGCTACATCTTCGCCCTCCGCAAGCCGAACTACAAACTCTCGATCCGCCTGAACTTGATCACCCGATTCAGCAACCTCCTCTTCGGGATCGTCCTCGTCGATAAGGTGAGGGACTGATAAAGGACTTTTGCAAGTCTAGAGATCAATTACTCTAAATGCATGTTGAGCATAAGAGGTTATCGAACCTATTGGGAAATGATTTCAAGCACCAGGAATGCAAGGCACTAAATGAGTTAAGCTAATTAAGGAAGTTTGATTAAGTAACCAAATTGAAACAAACAAAAGCAACTAAGCAAGATGTAAAAGCAATAAGCAAAGCGAATCCTAAGATGGGGTAATCGATATTAGGTAACCAAAGCATGATCCAAGGCATTCATTCACACAAACAAGCTATCCCTAGGTTAATGATCTCTAATCTTGATTAGTCCTCTTTCAAGGCACTAATCACTATATTAATTATTAAATTCATTAGCAAACTCTCATTTGTGAATTATCAATCAACATGCATTGAGAATATAAACTAGATCAACCAAAAATATGCCTTAGACAACTAATCTCTTAGGCTAAGAACATAAATCCTTTGAATAATTGATCTAGGCATTTCATCAAACACTTGGTGTGAATGAAATGCCTATGATCTAAATCCACTCTCTCAAGCTAGATTTAGCATTAAGAGCATTAAACAAAGAAGGATAATAGATAATTTAACCCTAAACACCTTGAATCATGCCTTAAATCACCTAAATCTAACCTATCTCAAGATCCTAAAATGACTACTCAAGACCCATAAAGAACCCCTCTAAATCGATTTTGATAAGAGAAGAATTCATGGATTGATCTTGGATAATCAACAAGAAAAGAAAATAAGAAGGAGAGATTCAATGAAAACAACTACTAGATTTCATAAAAATAGAAGATCTTTCTTACAAAAATCTAAGAACTCTCTCTAAGGAGAAAAGGGTTTTTAGACCAAAAAGAGGATAGATCTAAAAAAATGGGTCTCAACAATATTTAAAATTGTTTTCTAGAGCTGGGTCGGACCGGGTCAACCCGGGACAGCTAACTCGTCCCTCTAAGACTCTTATGAAGACCGTTTGAGTTGATTCATATCGGAAGGCCTTCGTTTGTCCGGTTATTTGGACGGTTTCATCTTCTCTCGGCCAGATGGACATACCTTCAGTAAATCCGTCTTATCTCCCTATCCATATGTCCAAATAACCCGATTCAAACTCATGTGTAAAGCTGATTCACTCCTCTACAACTTTTGTGAAGACCACCGAGGCTAATTGGGAGTGCAGACCCTTCAATACCGACGTCACTCCTCGGTACCACACGTCGGTGCTAAGGAATTTTCCCTCTGTTTCCACACCGAACAGTTGCACCGACCAGTGACCTCGGTATTGAAGAAACTGTCTCGGCCAGGCGGACCTATCTCTGTTATATCAGCCATATCTCTCAAACCACACGGACTCATCGGGCTACAACTCTCATGAAGACTCCAAGAGCTGGATCAAATCGGATCGCCTTCGTCTGATCGGTTCTTTGAGACGTTCTGGATGGTTCCTCTCTAGTCTTTAACCACCAAATCTCCAAACGCCACCAAGTGTCTCCAAACACCTAGAAAACTCCTCAAAGACATGCAAAAGACTCACTATGACCTAATGCAACTCCTAATACTCTAAATGGGACAAAACAAGTATGCAATGCCATGAAGATCCAAGTAAATGATCTAAAACCTACATGATATGCATGCTTAAACTATGCAAATTATGGACACATCAGGGACCTCGATGACGACCCTTGGGCTGCTCGGTCCGACAGCAGCACACCGAGAATTGCGTCTAATCAGTCCCTGCCGAACATTGCTCAGACCATCCGAACTCGAATCAGAGCTATCAATAAATAACTGAAGACCGGGGAACTTCGGTTGTGGAACTCGGTCATTAACAGAAGAAGAAGAAGTTTTCGAACTCATCTCGATCAAAAAGGAGAAATTGATGAGGAACAGAATGAAGAACTTGAAGATAGCTTGGAGCAAATCGGAGAAATCACGGCGGAAAATATGATCGGAGAACGGAAAAATAAATAAATCTAGAGAGAAGGGAGAGCGCTAGAGAGAGAAAGTGAAAATACCTTTTTGAAAGCAAGGAAGAAGTGAAGAAAGGAGAAGGGTCCAGCGATATTTATAAGGGAAAATGCAATGATGACGACTCCTCGAATTCCGCAACCGAAGAAGATGAATCGACACCCCCTTCCAGAGGAAAATCTACCGAACTCGAAAGTTCAGAATCACGCGAACTCGAAGGTTCCAAATTTAAGAATCCCAGAGAAATTTACCGAACTTGGATTCACAAGACAGGAAATACCAAACGAACCATACCGATCTTAATTTTAACCGAGCTAAAGAATACTCCTAGAAACTTCGCCGAACTCATAATAACTCCTTCGCCGAACTGAGGGGGGGACCGATTGTTAGAAGGGGATTTAGCACTCCCCCGGTTTAACTCGGTTCAAATCAAGATCGGTTCGTTCAGTACCGATTTACGAAGGGAGGATGGACCTAGATTCGTCGGGCCAAACTGAAAAGCCCAAAATGAGCCCGTTCGTTCTGGTCACCGAAGATAGTGTCCCAACAAGGACCCCAACTGACCTCCGAGAAATACGGAAGACCGACTTCCGAGATATACGGAAGATTTCCCTATCTCGAAGGGGGTTCGGAATATTTCCTTTCCCGATCGAACTTGGAAAAAAGAAATATTCTCCTGAAACAACCGACTCAGAATCATTTAAATAAGGAGGAGGCAAGCTCAGAAAAAGCATCCACAATCATCCAGGAGACAGAAGAATAGAGAGAGAGCTTCATCAAGCACCGATCTCAAGTTCTTTAGTCTCTTTAGTTCTTTTCCATCAAAACTCTGTTGTAACGCCAAATTCAATCAATAAAACGAGTTTCCGATCAAAGTTCTCTGTTTAAACTCTTTGTGTGATTTACGAATCAACAGCGTCGTGCTCGGTTTGTTCGAAGATGGCAGGTATAAGTCTGAGTCAAAGAAACCATTTTCAAATGCCCTTTCCATTTGATGATTCATTAGATTAGAGTTGTGGATTAGGCCTTTACTTATAACTAGGTTGAGCTCTTTATTTTGTTCTGGGTTATGTGGTATATGGAAATTGCTGGTGGGTGTGGTGTGCTTGCGTGCGTATCTTCTTCGTGCTGCGTTTGGGTGTGTGATGTGGTGTGGCAATAGGTTGCACTAACAATATGTCAATGCTGTGCAATTTTATATAACAAGGTGGTCTCTGATATTCATTCAAAACTAATAAGTATTTTGGTTTGCAGCCATTGGAACAAAGAGATTAGCATCAGAAGTTTTGGCTTAAGAATGGGATAGCAAAAGATTGAATCAAGGATTATATTTTAGTTTGTAATTTAGTTTGTATTTTTAATTTTAATTTTGGAATTATGGAATCTGAATTTAGTTTGTAATTTCAATTTCTATTTTAATTTTAGAATTATGGAATTTTAATTTTGTTTAATTTTGTTTTTTTTACCGGTAGTCACAAATCAGTCTCTAAATTGCGACTGATAGTGGGAGTCACATATTAGTCTTAAAATTACGATTGATAGTGGGAGTCACATATTAGTCGCAAAAGAGCGACTGTTTTTGCGATCACTTTATTTAGCGACCAAATATTTGCGACTATTATTTTTGGTCCCAAAATGGTCGCAAATGAGTCATTTGCGACCATTTTGGGACTCTTTTTGGGGGTCGCAAAAACTGTGTTTTCTTGTTGTGCCAGCTCCAAATTATCGACATCGATTTCCATTAAATCCTCAACATCTTTTTCGATGTTAATGCTAGGTTTTTCGATTCCTTCCACTGGAATCACTCTTTTCACGAGTGGATTCGAGGTCGAGGCAAGAGCTGCCAATGCGTCCGCGATAGTGTTCTCACCTCGTGGGATCCGCGTCAGGCTGAAGACTTCGAATCGCTTGACTAGCTCGTGGACTATAGCTAGTTTAGATTCCATTCTGCTATCCCTAGCTTCATATTCTCCATGGAACTGACTTGTAATGAGCTGAGAGTCGCTGTATGCACTCAAGTTGCGTATTCCTATTCCAGCTGCGAGTCGGAGACCTGCTATTAAAGTCTCGTACTCGGCTTCGTTATTTGATGCTGGGAAACCGAGCCTGAAATACTGTTCCACGACCTCGTTAGTTGGGGATACGAGGTGAATTCCGACGTCTGCCTCCTGTTTCGAGGAGGCTCCGTCCACGTAGAATAACCAGGTTCCGGAGCTTGACTCAGTCGTCTCGCTTCTTGCTGCAAGCTCGATGACGAATTCGGCTAATACTTGCGCGTTGGCGTTAGTTCGAGGTCGATACTCAATATCGTACTCACTTAGCTCAATAGCCCATTTGGCTAGCCTACCGGACTGGCTGGGGCTATGTAGCACTGTCCGCAATGGCTGTGTTGTCATCACTATGATAGAGTATGACTGGAAGTATGGCCTGAGCTTGCGAGCTGATACTACTACTGCCAAGGCCAGTTTCTCCATTCATTGGTACTTGGTTTCGGCGTCCACCAGGGACTTGCTTACGTAGTAGATTGGTCTTTGCTCAGCTCGCTCCTCTCTTACGAGGACGCCACTAACCGCGGCCTCGGAGATTGCTACGTATAGGTAGAGGGGTTCTCCCTCAACTGGTTTGGAAAGAATGGGGGGGCTCGGAGAGGTATGCTTTTAGTTGCTTAAAGGCTTCCCCACACTTGTCATCCCAAACGAATTTTGTGTTCCCTTTTAACAGCTGATAAAAGGGGAGAAATTTATCCGTCGATCTGGAAATAAACCGGTTTAGAGCAGCAATGCGGCCTGTCAATCTCTGCACTTCTTTTGTCGAGCACAGAGGTTGCATTTCCAGGAACGTGCTGATTTGTTTGGGGTTCCCCTCTATTCCTCTTTGGGTTACTATGTAACCTAGGAATTCACCCGAAGCAACTCCAATGGTACATTTTGAGGGGTTCCATTTCATCCCATACTTATTCAGAAAGTCAAAACATTCCCCTATTTGACTTATGTGGTCTTCTTCTTTCAAATATTATACATTGATGGTAAGTTGGGTAGGGAATTTTATACACTGATGGTAAGTTGAGGATACAACCCTCATCGAATGTATCCACGTTCTGCCCAGGATGGCATTGAATGGGGTCGGCCTATCTATCACTGCGAATTCCACTATCCTCCTTACTCCAGCTCCTATCACAGGGAGTCTTATTGTTCCGAGGGATAGTGTTGTTTCCCCGGAGAAACCGGTTAACATCATTTTATCCCCCTCAATTTCGTGATCTGGTATGCCCATTTCTCTAATGACACTCAGGAGGATGAGCTCTACGGAGCTCCCGGTGTCCACGAGCATCTTAGTGAGCTCACATCCACCCACCTCCAGCATGATTAAGAGAGCATCATCATGTGGAGAGTCTAGCTCAATGGCCTCGCTCTCCCAGAATGAGATTTGCGTGTCAGATCCTTTGAATGGGGTTCTATCACGCATGTCAGTGTTTACCCTCCGTTAATGTTTCTTGATTGAATTCACGGAGTTGCGACATAACTGGGATCCTCCATGAATGAAATTGATTCTTTTCTTCATGCTGGGAGAAGGTAACTCCGCCTCTTTAGGGGGATCTCGCCTCATTGCACCCTCGGATGAGCGTTCTCGCTTTCGATCATCCTCAGACAGGCGATCTCGTTTTTTGCCATCCCGAGTTGGATTGTAGTTCTTCCTTGGAGGGGGTTCCTCCAGCTCGACATTACTCAGCTCTCCTGCAGCAAATTTCGCAACGAGCTGCTTCTTCAACTCGTGGCATTCCTGATATGATCATGGATACGCATGCTTTGGATGAGGTTCCGAAGGCAGCATTGGTCATCCCCAAAGGGCATATTATCCGATCCAAGACACGGAAGCTTGCTGGAGCTGTTCGGAGTTTGCCAAATGAAGGACGGAACAAAGAGGATCAACTTACGCAACCCGTCCTCACCTCATTGTCTTCGAACTCTCTATGAGGTTTGGCCGTTTGTGTAAGTCGTTTGTACTCTTTTTCCTGTATACGGTTTTGTCCCAATGGGTTTTCCGTATAGAGGTTTTAACGAGGCAACCGGCTTACACCGCTAAACGGTCCGACTTCTTGAGAGTTCCGCGGGGGGATTTTCCGAGGGAAATTCCGAGGGATTTATTCCCGAGGGACCTTTCGAGGGACTTTCCCGAGGGGAATTCTCCGCGGGAATTTCTGGCGGAATTCCAACAGTTGTTCAAACTTGCATTTATTTTCTTTGTAATTTTCTATGTGGTCTTTCTCTCATTTTCGAGATGACCCTTGACTTGTCTCTTTGCTTTCTTTTTATTCTCTTCTTCTCCCTCATTGTCGAACACCTTATGAATTTTTATCAAAGTATTTTCAGAGATTTCATCTCTTGTTTCTCGAATTTCTTGATGGTTAGTCAATGAAATTTTCCTTTGGTTTATCGCAAGTATTTCCGCAAACTCTTCTTCGCAACCTTCGATCCGTTGTTCGTGTGAATTCTTCTCGTGAATTGGGGCATAAGGAATTTCGGGATTCATCTCCCACGCCTTATCATCCTCTTCCTCGGATTCTCCCAACGACGCAGCCACCCCCTCGTTTCAAAGTGTTCATCATCGGATTTGGGCCTAAGGATTTTCGGGATTTCTCCCACGCCTTAGCATCTCTTCCCGTGGATTCCTTGAAGTCGTGGATCTATCTCTCTCACCTATACTAGATCAAGCCGGTCCTTAGTCGAATCGTGTCAATTCCTCGGTCGAATGACCCTTGATTTTGTGAAAATCATACCACCTGCTGGGGTCATAGGGCTTGAATCTGTTATGAGGTGGGCTTCCTACTGAGTACGAATGCAACCCCTGAGTTTGTCTTTGGTCTTGGGACTCTTTCCTCCCGAGTTTTTTAGGTCTCTGGGAGTTTGTCGTCTGAGATTGCTTAGTCGAGGTTGAGGGTGCATGCTGCTTTGATTGAGCTGCATTCGCCTCCTCGAGAATAATCTAGCGCGAAGCACGGTGTAGCGCATCATCTAGCGACACCGGCTCCCGGACTGTGAGCTCCTCAAAATTTTTTGAGGATTTTAGCAGTCCGTTTTAAAGGGCTTTCAGGGCCGTTGGATTATGTAGATTGGTGATTTTTGCCTTGACGGCTTTAAAACTGCCAATGTATTTTCGCAACGAGTCACCTGGCTTTTGAGTAAGTACCCACAGATCGGCCTCCGAGGTCTCGATCTGGATAAATACCGAATATTGCTTCAAGAATGTAGCGTGAAGTTGGGTGAAGTTGTCGATCGAGTTCAGCTTCAAGGAGGTGAACCATTCCAGGGCCGAATCTGTTAGATTTTTGGCAAAGAAATGGCAGCGCGCTGACTCGAGGTCGCCCTCGAGTAGTCGCTGATAACACCATATTTTACATCTTTTTAAGGTTTAGTTTCATAGGTTTTTAGTTCCACTTTGTATAGTTTTGGGATATTTTCATGCATTTAGGTCCAACTTGAGTCTCATTGCATTTTAGATGTCCTAGGTTGTCTTTGCATTCTTTTTGGCTTGTTTGAGCCATTTTCAGGTGTTCTTGGAGTCATAGGAGTTGGAGGAGTGAAGATAGCCACCAAAAAGGTCATTGCAGAATACAGAGATGCAGGATCAGGTTGAGATGTCATAAGTTTGGCAATGGATGAAGGACTTTACACCGATGGATTGAGCTCATATTTTAACACGAGATATAGCAATGGATTAGCTTTTATTTGGAAGTGGTGTGAGGCAATTCCAACTGTGCGATCAGAAGTTATGCCAATTTCCGTGACAACGGTCCAGTCTGGTGTGCGAAGGAACTACTTGGAGCTCACAGCGGGGTAGTGCAGCGGTCAAACAGTGACCGCTGCGGGTTCATCCGACAAAAAAAAAACAGAGATTCACAGCGGTCATGCAGCGGGCAAGTCCTGACCGCTGTGAATCATCTGAAACCCAAAAAAAAACTCGACCCAAACTCTATTAAAAGCCAAAAAACCTAATTTTTTTGTTAAGTTATCTTCTTGTAACATTGGGGGCTCGACCCAAACTCTCTCTTTTGAGGGATTTTGATTGTTCTTCATACAAATGCCATTCTAGAGAAGATTTCTTCACTCTATCTTTATATTATGTTTATTTGATTCTTGTTCTTCATTTCTATGTCTTTTTCTCTTGTGTTCTTCATGTTCTTATGAGTTGACTTTTTGTTGGATTTTGGATAATTCTTGATTTAGATGGTTTGATGGTTGATTGTTGATGTTTAGGCTTAGATAATCATTTGTTCTCATGTTAGGAGGGATCTTAATGCTAGAATCGAATTGACAACTCATTTCTAGAACTTAAAACATTTCTCGCCCGGAAGGTGTTCGATGAAATGTCTAGAAAACTTCTAACCATGCAATTCAATTCTTAGCCAATGGAAATTGATGATTAAGGTGAATTGTTGACTTGTATGGACTAATGCTTAATGATTATGGATCATTTAGTTTCGAACTGAAGTTCTTGATAGCTAGATGATTTGTAAATGGATTATTATCATGGGAGTGAACTAATCTACTTGTGTGATCCATGTCATAAGAATGAATGTGCATTGAATGTTTAGGCATCATTAGTCAATTGTCTTGATGGTTAGATAACGGTTATTTAGGATGATCTTGGATGAGTCTTTCACTTAGGTTGGTTCTTAATGCTAGATTTGACATGATAAACCGAAACCTAGTATTACACCTTAGATTAGTTAGATTTTTGGTCTTATCCCATGCATTAGGGATAGATTCGAGTAAGCGGTGTTAGTAGTTGATTAGGTATGTTCATTCATTTCTAGATCTTAGGCATTTCACTCATGACCCGAGTTTGCTTGACCCGAACCTTTTGTGAGCTATGCATATCCTAGGCAACGGAAGTTGATGTTTAGGGTGTTTAGTGAACTAATTGGAATTGTTTCTTAATGCTTGTTGATTATTTAATCACAAATGGAAATTTGTTCTTGATTAGATAATTAACAAGGTGATTAGTGCCATGGAAATGGATTAGTCATATTTGTGAATTCCATGTTCTAAGATAGTGATTAATGCTTCCAAATGATTCATTTTTTGATTGTTGCCCATCTCAATGATAGCTTAGTTCATGATCCAACATTTTAGTCTTGTGTTTTGTTTTCCTTCTTGCATTTGTTTCCTTTCTCATAAACATAAAAACTCCAAAAACAATGTTTGTTCTAGCTTAAGAAGTTTCTTGCATTCTTAGTGCTTCAATCTTAACCCCATATGGATTGACATCTCAAATGCTACAATGACATGAGTACACTTGGGAAATTGAACACGAAAATATCCCGTATCAATTTGGCGCCGTTGCCGGGGATACGGGATATTTTTGTGTTCAATTTCCCAAGTGTACTCATGTCATTGTAGCACTTGAGATGTCAATCCATATGGGGTTAAGATTGAAGCACTAAGAATAAAAGAAACTTCTTAATCTAGATCAAACATTGTTTTTAGGTTTTTATATTTATAGGACAGGAAACAAATGCAAGAAGGAAAACAAAACACAAGACTAAAATGTTGGATCATGAACTAAACGATTAATGAGATGGGTAATAATCAAACAATGAATCATTTGGAAGCATTAATCACTATCTTAGAACATGGAATTCACAAATATGACTAATTCATTTCCATGGCACTAATCACCTTGTTAATTATCTAATCAAGAACAAATGTCCATTTGTGATTAAATAATCAACATGCGTTAAGAAACAATTCCAATTAGTTCACTAAACACCCTAAACATCAACTTCCGTTGGCTAGGATATGCATAGCTCACAAAAGGTTCGGGTCATGAGTGAAATGCCTAAGATCTAGAAACGAATGAACAAACCTAATCTAGTACTAACACCGCTTACTCGAATCTATCCCTAATGCATGGGATAAGACAAAAAATCTAACTAATCTAAGGTGTAGTACTAGGTTTTGGTTTATCATGTCAAATCTAGCATTAAGAACCAACCTAAGTGAAAGACTCATCAAAGATCATCCTAAATCACCATCATCTAACCATTAAAGGAATTGACTAATGATGCCTAAACATTCAATGCACATTCATTCTTATGATATGGATCAAACAAGTAGATTAGTTCACTTCCATGATACTAATCAATTTACAAATCATTTAGTTATCAAGAACTTCCGTTTGAAACTAAATGATCCATAATCATTAAGCATTAGTCCATACAAGTAAACAATTCACCTTAATCATCAATTTCCATTGGCTAAGAATTGAATTGCATGGTTAGAAGTTTTCTAGACATTTCATCGAACACCTTCCGGGCGAGAAATGTCTTAAGTTCTAGAAATGAGTTGTCAATTCGATTCTAGCATTAAGATCCCTCCTAACATGAGAACAAATGATTATCTAAGCCTAAACATCAACAATCAACCATAAAACCATCTAAATCAAGCATTATCCAAAATCCAACAAAAAGTCAACTCATAAGAACATGAAGAACACTAGAGAAAAAGACATAGAAATGAAGAACAAGAATCAAATAAACATAATATAAAGATAGAGTGAAGAAATCTTCTCTAGAATGGCATTTGTATGAAGAACAATCAAAACCCCTCAAAAGAGAGAGTTTGGGTCGAGCCCCCAATGTTACAAGAAGAAAACTTAACAAAAAATTAGGTTTTTTGGCTTTTAATAGAGTTTGGGTCGAGTTTTTTTTTGGGTTTCAGATGATTCACAGCGGTCAGGACTTGCCCGCTGCATGACCGCTGTGAATCTCTGTTTTTTTTGTCGGATGAACCCGAAGCGGTCACTATTTAACCGCTGCACTACCCGCTGTGAGCTCCAAGTAGTTCCTTCGCGCGCCAGACTGGACCGTCGTCACGGAAATTGGCATAACTTCTGATCGCACCGTTGGAATTGCCTCAAACCAATTCCAAATAAAAGCAAATCCATTTATATATCTTGTGTTAAAATATGAGCTCAATCCATCGGTGTAAAGTCCTTCATCCATTGCCAAACTTATGACATCTAAACCTGATCCTGCATCTCTGTATCCTGCAATGACCTTTTTGGTGGCTATCTTCACTCCTCCAACTCCTATGACTCCAAGAACACCTGAAAAAGGCTCAAACAAGCCAAAAAGAATGCAAAGACAACCTAGGACATCTAAAATGCAATGAGACTCAAGTTGGACCTAAATGCATGAAAATATCCCAAAACTATACAAAGTGGAACTAAAAACCTATGAAACTAAACCTTAAAAAGATGTAAAATATGGTGTTATCAACTCCCCCGGACTTGTCTTTTGCTTGTCCGCAAGCAAACAAGAAAAGACAAACTGAAAGAGAGGTTTTGAAGAGTGGGAATTCACAACTAAAAGACATGTCAAAGCATTCAAAATAATAGCCCAACATAATACCAAGACATTACAAAAACGTATCTCAATATGACTCTAACTTCTCTAGACTTATCGCAACTCCAATTATTTACATAAAATCCAAACCAAGTATCCGCAAGCTTTCTTATCAACCAACTCCCTACATTCATTTAAGTTCAAGCGTGTACTCTCACATATGGGCAATTGATCTATTCCATTTAGCTCGGTAGAAAAAGGTTTTTACGTATAAGTGATATGCTCAAATTAATACCCTAAGATACTAAAGCAGTAGTCGTAGTATAGTTAGAGGTCGAACACAAGGACTCACAGAAATCACACAATAGAATGAATAGCGTCGAATCAAGCTAAGCAATCCAGATGAAATTGAAAGCAGTGCAGAAATTAAAAGAGTTTAATTCAATGGAGGAAATATAGGCCTAGGGTATTTCTCAGGAAATCAATGAATGCAGACTAACTAACTAACATGATTCAGATTACGCACTGTTCTTGAACTCAAATCACTAAGCTATAATTAACCAACTGTCGTTGCGAGAATTATCTAAATCTAAATCCTAGGAATTCCAAATCTCTTTGCGAATCCTAAAGTCTAAATCAGCTTTAATACCAAGTTTGATATGTTCACAAATCAATTAAACCAAATCTATTTGCGAATAATCAATTTGCTCACCTAGGTTCTATCAGGTAATTAATTGCACTGTCGTGCCTAATCAATTATCCTAATATCTAAGTTCCAGATTCGTCAACCTAGAATTAGTTTTGAACACAACCTATGGTGAAGAACTAATTCAGATGGTGAATCCTAATAAACTAATCAACCTATCATTCAAAGAAATCATTTATGAGAAAACCCTAAACCTAAGGTGGATCTACTCAGACATGGAGAATGAAACAATCAACATAACTGAATAAATCATCAAATAAATAAATCAGAAAGAGTAACAAGAGGTTTTGAGATCTGATCTCAGACGAAGGGAGATTCAGACTTGTCTCTCAAACCAAAGTAAAATAAAGCATAGCCTAAAAGTGGCTGTAAAATCCCTATAAATAACCTAAAACACGAATTGGGGTCTTCTTGTAAATATTAAAGACTTCTGGGCACTTTTGTAATTCTTCAAGTCTTGGAAAACTCGCGGGTCATGTCTTGCTGTGATGGGTGTCGATCGATACCAAGGGGTATCGATCGATGCTTGACGTGAAATCAGGTACTCAACAACACGAACTTCAGCTTTGCTCCAAGATGCTCCAGAAAGCTCCAATATCTCCAATAATGCTCCCAACGTGCTATAACCTGTAAAAGACTCTGAAAGACTACAAAATACTAGAAAGACTTTATAAAACGGACTTATATCATGGCTTAAAAGGGGTAAAAACCATGATATATCAATAAGATGCGGTTCATGTATTTGTGGCTACTCTCAAAATCAAACGCAAGTCATTATACAAAAGCAATAGAGAATGGGAAACAATTTATGCATACAAGATGTTCTTCCATTGTTCTACCCTTCCTAAGGCTTTTCATCTAATTCCCGAACTTGACAAGCAATTTTCTTTTTCTTTCAAAACTCTTCTTAACCACAAACGTATAAACTCATCCCGCCAATCACATCAAACCACAACTCTTTCTACACCTTAGTTACTAGGGAATTTAAATCATTATGCCTTTTTTTTTTCCCGATTAACTCTTTCTTTTTTTTTTTTTCTCATCCCTTAGAACTTTTATTACAACATGGTTTTTCATTTTTCTTTTCTCATTCCACTTCCCATTTTTTCATTTTCAAACCAATCCCACAAATCCCAACCAATAACCATATCCAATGGAAGAAAGAGCTTGTCGTTTCTATCTCGAAAGATTTTATACATGAAAGCGCATAGAAAAGACCTCACTCAACAATTAGCACATGGGTTTAAAATGAAAGGTTTTGAGTTTTGGGTGTGGAACCATCCTAAAAAGGAAGATGGCCATTCGAGTTAACAAGTGTGGCATAAAAGGATAAGATAACTCGAATGTTCATGTAAAACCACGGTTAATATCTAAAGCCCATAAGCGAGATAATTAAAGTTCATTTTCGCCTAATAAAGATGGAGTTGATATCAAATTTAGCAAGCATCAAAAAGACAATGGATTTCAAGCGGAGAGATCAAAGTTCGAAGTTTACAAGCCTTTTGAAATCGTTTAAGCAATATAAAACCATTATCGAGGGCATCACAATGAAAGCTTATCATACATGTTTTATGAACTCCCATGCACATGAATGCAACCAATATGATCTAGAAATGAGTGATCAAGTCAAGTCTAGAATGCACATGGACTAATGCAAACTACATGATGATTTTTTTTGTTTTTTTGTTTTTTTTATGCAACTGAAAATATACAATGCAATGACTCAAGAAAATGAAAATAAGACAAAATACACAATGTCAAAACACAAGAACCTCTCCCCCAGACTTAAATCACACCGTCTCGGTGTGAATTGAGCCAAATAGAGAGTAAAACAAACATAAACAAAAACAAAAACGAAATGGTATATACAAAAGGAAAAGTTAGTGGTACCTTGGAGTGGAGTGGATTCACGAGGAGGAAGCATTGTGCGTTGAAACTCACGGACTTGGACCATTCCATCTGTCCCATTTATTCACCCTTATTGCTCCTACAAAAACATGAAAACAAAATTTATCAAACAATAAAAAGCAAAAAACAAGAAGTAAAGGATACGATTGCTTGTTTTATGTCTCTATCATTGACGAGGGATATGATTGGGGGAGTCCCCAATGGCGCGTTTAACGTCACTAGCTTGATGGTTGTGTCCTCTTACTCTTTCTCTCCTTTCATGTCTCCTTTACTCCTAGTTACCTAAGAGATCAAGATCACAAGAAAAGGGAAAAGATTAGCAACAAAAGAAAATAAAGGCTCTAGTCTCAAAAAGAATCTAAATCCTAATGATCAATGCTAAACCCCAATGGCAACGGCGCCAAATTGATACGGGATATTTTCGTGTTCAATTTCCCAAGTGTACTCATGTCATTGTAGCACTTGAGATGTCAATCCATATGGGGTTAAGATTGAAGCACTAAGAATACAAGAAACTTCTTAATCTAGAGCAAACATTGTTTTTAGGTTTTTATATTTATAGGAAATGCAACAAATGCAAGAAGGAAAACAAAACACAAGACTAAAATGTTGGATCATGAACTAAACTATTAATGAGATGGGTAATAATCAAACAATGAATCATTTGGAAGCATTAATCACTATCTTAAAACATGGAATTCACAAATATGACTAATCCATTTCCATGGCACTAATCACATTGTTAATTATCTAATCAAGAACAAATTTTCATTTGTGATTAAATTATTAAACCGAGTGAACTAAAACATGCTCTCGTTTCTCGGCAATCTTTTGTGTTATTAGTTTTTAGGGATGCTCTTTCGAGTATGACTAATCCCGAACCGGATATTCCGAGTAGTGTTTCATCTCTTTTACAGGGGTATGCTGATGTGTTCCCGGACGATGGATCAAGTGGTTTGCCACCACTCCGCGGAATCGAGCATCAAATTGACTTTGTCCCCAGCGCTACTCTTCCAAATCGGCCGGCGTACCGAACCAATCCCGTGGAAACTAAGGAACTCCAACGCCAAGTAGATGAGCTGATGTCTAAAGGACATATACGGGAAATTATGAGCCCATGTGCCGTACCCGTGTTAGTTGTGCCGAAGAAAGACGGTACTTGGCGGATGTGTGTCGATTGCCGCGCAATAAACAACATAACGGTAAAGTATCGTCATCCGATCCCAAGGTTAGACGATATGTTAGATGAGCTTTATGGATCTAGCGTATTTATTAAGATTGATCTTAAGAGTGGTTATCACCAAATCCGGATGAAGGAAGGTGATGAGTGGAAAACCGCTTTTAAAACCAAACACGGTCTATACGAGTGGTTAGTTATGCCGTTTGGTTTGACAAATGCTCCTAGTACATTTATGCGTTTGATGAACCATGTTCTTAGGTCATATATAGGCGTCTTTGTAGTTGTCTACTTTGACGATATTCTGATTTATAGTAAGAACCTAGACGAACATGTGGAACATTTGCGATTGGTGTTAGATGTGCTTAGGAAGGAACGTTTATTTGGAAATTTGAAGAAATGCTCTTTTTGTTCAGATAACGTTGTCTTTTTAGGTTTTGTGGTTAGTTCTCAGGGCATACAGGTGGATGAGAACAAGATAAAGGCGATCCGCGATTGGCCGAACCCAAAGACCGTTAGCGAGGTCCGGAGTTTTCACGGTTTGGCGAGATTTTATCGACGATTCGTTCGTGATTTCAGTACGATTGCCGCACCACTTACCGAGGTTATCAAGAAGGACGTGGGATTTCGATGGGAACAAGCTCAAGAGGACGCGTTCCAACTGCTGAAAAACAAACTCACTCACGCCCCTTTACTTATTTTACCTGATTTTATGAAAGCTTTCGAGATTGAATGTGACGCTTCTGGTATTGGTATAGGTGCTGTACTTATGCAAGAGAAGAAACCCGTGGCTTTCTTCAGCGAGAAACTTGGAGGAGCGACGCTCAATTATCAGACTTACGACAAGGAACTTTATGCCTTGGTCCGAGCTCTCCAAACGTGGCAGCATTACCTATGGCCGAAGGAGTTCATCATTCATACCGATCATCAATCTCTCAAGCACTTGAAGAGTCAGCAAAAGTTGAACAAGAGGCATGCCCGTTGGGTCGAATTCATCGAGACGTTTCCGTACGTAATTCAGTACAAACAAGGTAAGGAGAACGTCGTTGCCGATGCATTGTCTCGGAGGTACACTCTTATCTCGACACTTGATGCTAAGATACTTGGGTTTGAGATGATCAAGGACGCTTATGCAACCGATTCCGACTTCCAGGAAGTTTTCTCATCTTGTTCTAAATTCACATTTGGAAAGTACTTTCAAAGCGACGGTTTCTTGTTTTACGAGAACCGTCTTTGTATTCCTAATTCTTCTTTGCGAGATTTGCTTATTAGGGAAGCACATGGCGGTGGACTTATGGGACACTTTGGCGTTGCCAAAACACTTCATATCGTGCAAGATCATTTCTTTTGGCCGCATATGAAACGCGATGTGGAACGTGTTTGCAACCGGTGCACGACTTGTAAGTATGCAAAATCTAAACGCCAAAACCAAGGTCTGTATACTCCTTTACCTATTCCTAGCGCTCCTTGGACCGACATTTCTATGGATTTTGTTTTGGGATTGCCTAAGTCTAGGAAAGGTAATGATTCGATATTTTTGGTAGTCGATAGGTTCTCTAAGATGGCGCATTTTATTCCTTGCCATAAAACTGATGATGCATCGAACATAGCCGATTTATTCTTTAGGGAAGTTATTCGCATGCATGGGATGCCTAGGACTATAGTGTCGGATAGAGATACAAAGTTTCTTAGTTATTTTTGGAAGACTCTTTGGTCTAAACTAGGAACGAAGCTTTGTTTCTCTACGACTTGTCATCCGCAAACTGATGGTCAAACCGAGGTGGTTAATAGGACATTAGGAGCTCTTTTGCGGACTGTTATTAAAAAGAATCTTAGATCGTGGGAAGATTGTTTGCCTCATGTAGAATTTTTTTATAATCATGCACAACATTCTACGACTTTGTTTTCTCCTTTTGAAATCGTTTATGGTTTTAATCAGCTTACTCCTCTCGATTTAACTCCTTTACCTTTGAGTTAACATGTGAGTATGGACGGTAAGAAACGGGCCCAGATTATCAAACAGATGCACGAGAAGGCGAAAGCAAACATCGAACGTAAGACGGAGCAATACCGCAAGAATGCAAACAAGGGGCGAAACAAGAAGGTTTACGAACCCGGCGATCTTGTTTGGATTTATCTAAGGAAAGAACGGTTCCCGGAGGAAAGAAAGTCGAAACTCTTACCGAGAGTCGATGGGCCGTTCACCGTGGTGGAAAAGATCAACGACAACTCCTACAAACTTGATCTCCAAGGTAAGTATTCGATAAGTTCAAGTTTTAATGTTGCTGATATTATTCCTTATGTTGCAGATGAAATCGATTTGAGGGCAAATCCTTTTCTAGAGGAGGGGGATGATATGATCATGGACGTGACGGCTTCGGTGGAGGTTCAAGAAGACGCGATGGTCATTCCCGAAGGACCCATCACACGGTCTAAGGCACGGCAACTAGCGGGAGCGGTTCAGAGCTTACTCACAGATGCAAGGATCGAGGAGGACCAACTTACGCCACCCGTCCTCACCTCATTATCTTCGAATTCTCTATGAGGTTTGGCCGTTTGTGTAAGTCGTTTGTACTCTTTTTCCTGTATACGGTTTTGTCCCAATTGGGTTTTCCGTATAGAGGTTTTAACGAGGCAACCGGCTTACACCGCTAAACGCTCCGACTTCTTGAGAATTCCGCGGGAAGTTTTCCGAGGGATTTATTTCCGAGGGACTTTCCCGGGGATTTTCCCGGGGGGATTTTCTGCGGAGAATTCTCGGTGGGAATTCAAACAGTTTGTCAAACATGTATTTAATTTTTCTATAATTTTCTAGGTAGTCTCTCTCTCATTTTCGAGGAGACTCTTGACTTTTCCCTTGCCTTTTCCTTTATCTCTTTTCTCCCTCATTGTCGAAAAACATACAACATTTTTATCAAGTTATTTTCAGAGAGTTCGTACTCTTTTCTCTCTAATTCTTTGAAGGTTATTCATCGAATTATTTATCGGTTTATCGTAGTGTTTTTCGGCAACACTCGACGTAGCCTTCGATCCGTCGTTCGTGTGAATCCTTCTCGATATCAAGGGCACAAGGATTTTCGGGATTCATCTCCCACGCCTTGTCATCTTCTTCCCCGGATTCTCCCAACAACGCAGCCACCCCCTCGTTTCAAGTGTTCTTCGTCGGAATTGGGCCTAAGAATTTTGGGGATTTCTCCCACGCCTTAGCATCTCTTCTCGAGAACTCCTTAGAGTCGTGGATCTATCACTCTAATCCGTACTAGAGCAAGCCGGTCCTTAGTCGAATCGTGTCACCCGAGGGACGAACATGAGATGAAACACTCGATTTTCCATAAAGGTAAAGAGAAAGATAAGTCGACTAAGACGGAACCCCCAAAGGTAAGTCCACCATTCACTTCTAAACCATTTGCGAAAGTTAAGATCAATATTCCACCAGATTTAAGAGATACCAAGGAAGAACGAGTGGAAGAAATAGTTGAGAAGACGAAACAAACTCTTCTAGAAGCGAAAATTCTGAGGAAACGCGGAAAGATAAAGGTGATACCGAAGAAAGGCGAAACACGTCATAAACAAGATGATGCCAAATGAACATTTGTTCCCGAGACATCTACTGCTCACGCCTAGTCTTACCAAAATGTCGAGCTAACGACTTTAACCAAAAGCGCTTGATGGGAGGCAACCCATTTGGTACGGTTTTCTTTTTATTTTATTTTATATTTCTTTTTCTATTGACGTTTTTCTTTTTAGGATTTCAGGCTTTATATAAAAACCAAAAAACTCAAAAACATTCAAAAAAATAAGAAAACACAAAAAATGAAGAAGACATTCGAAACAGATCGTAAAACGACGAAGGAGAAAACGACCGAGGATGAAGGCCACTCGGCCGCGGCCAGACCTGTCCGAACCGCGGCGAGGAGGCCATTGACCGCGCCATCGTTGGCCAGTCACGCGGCCGAGCAGCAAACCCCCGCGGTTGGAGCTAGCCGACCTGCGGCGAAGAGGCATTTGGCCGCGGTTGCGCATGCTCGACCCGCGACCAGCCCATTCTGAGCCAAAGCCAATCCCAACCATTCCCGACTGGTAAACCGTGCAATCCCGAACATGGTCCCGACATGATGAAATTAAACCAAACCCAGTTTAATTCTCGTGTCCCGCTAAGGTAAGTCATAAAAGTTTTTGAAAAACATAAAACTTCTTTTCACATAAAACCAATTTTTCAAAGACAAAAAGAGAATTTCAAGATTCAAACTCTCTTTCTTCTTCTCTTCCAAAAGACTTGGGAGATTTTGAGCAAGAAAACCTTTTTCAAATCAAAAGATTTTACAAAACTTATTTGGTCCATTCTCACACTTTTTCAAAGGAGATTTCAAATCCACTTCCATCTCATCAATTCCACCAAGGTATGATCCTAAATCTCTACTTTTACATTGATAGATTCATGTCTAGGATTGATAGAAATTGTTAGAGAACTCTAGATTGAACTTCAAGAATGATTAGAATTTCAGTTTTAGCACTTAACTACTATGGATTTGAGATTTTTGGAACTTTAAATTTTCAAGCTTAAATAAAAACGATTTTGGAGATTAATTTTGATTAATTTGAACAAGTCTTGATACATTGATGATTAGTAAACGGAAATCTTACTAATCTACTGAAATTGCATGAAGATGAACTTAAAATCTATGATTAGATTTTTTTTATGCAAGTGCGTCACAAACCCGAAATTTACCATTATCGTCTCGATTTGTTCGAATTATGCTCAATCTTTCTCGTTTGTTTATTTAATGTGTCTCTTGATACTTGATTAGTATCCTCGTTCGTTGAAACCGTTCAATTACGACCATATTCACACTTTTGCCAAGTTGTTTCTCTACTTTGTAGGAACAAATGGACCACCCGAGATCATGCATGATGCGCTTTAAGAAGAGCGGATACGTAGGAGAGACTTTCCAAAGATCATTTTCAATTCAACACGAGGAGAACCGAGGAGGATCGGACACCGCAAGCGTGGAAGACGACACAAATATTGGCGAGTTCTTTGCAAGTCGACGACAATCGACTAAAACTCGCGTGTCGATTCCTCGACGTGACCCAACTTCTTCCCCTCCACGTGAACCAGCACCACCTCCGGAACGAAGTCCAAAGGTACGATATGTTGGGAAACCTATGAACCCGAATATCGATTACCTTGAGAAGCTCAACAAGATGGTTATCAAATCAACACCTTGCATAGGTTACTCGACTCTCGACACGTTCGGGATTAGAGAAGACGTGATTTGGTATCTCGATGCACTTAACCTTTTACCTTTCATGGAGCTCAATCTCCCTACCTACAAAGATCTTACCAAAGAATTCTTATCGACCGTCACCATGTGCTACAAGAGTCGCTCTAATGCGAAAGCGAACGACGGTACACTTACTTTTACCATTCGCGGATATTCTTATGCTCTAACGATCCCGAAACTTTGTGAAGCTTTGAAGCTTCAATATCCCGGTGAGATTCACGCCAAGGAGAATCCCAATGAAGATCTATGGAACATAATGGGACAAGGCGTCTACGACAACGGACGGTCCAAAGCCGCCCTACTCACGCATCCCACCGTCCGCTATATACACATGCTCTTAGCGCACACCATATTCTCGAGAGCGAACATGGAGAGTGTCCTCAAAGGCTAGTTGTCACCCTTCAATTACCTTTCACCGACGACCCGCGCTATGCTTGCTATGCTAGTATCGTCGCGAAGAACTTGGTGAAGGTGAAACATGATGTACCCGCCACCAAACCCGAGGACACTACTACCGCCTTCGGAAGCATCATCACGGCGATTCTACAAGCCGTGCACTTCAATTTCTCGAACGAGGTTCCACTCCAAGGAAGCTGGTTCGACTTGATGCAATTCTCCCGAGACCACACGATCTCTCGCGCTTCACTCGACCCCGACATATTTGGTTACAAATATTGCACTAATGTCGGTGAGTCCTACTTTGTCTTCTTACCTTCTAACTATGTCCCTATAATCCGAGAAGGAGCAGCACCTAGATGGATACCGGAGGAGATGGACTACATACCTACAGCCCCACGCTTACCGTACACGATTGGACAGTTCCTAGTGACCAAGGCCAACTGGGACGCCACGGCAGAGCGTGCTCGACTACTTCAAAAATCACAGGCCCGTGCACTATCCGCGAGTTCGTCTCACGCACACAGACCAAAATACGCAGCCATGGAGAAGAATATAGCACGACAAGAGAGATGATACATGCGCATGATGCGCTTCCTCAAAGAGCACCACCATTTTGATGGCAACACGCCCGAATCCGAGACAGATGGCTCAGGCGAGGCCTAGTCATGCACTTCACCACCACAGTTTAATCGATCTCTTTCACCTTATCTTTTATTTTATTGACTTTACCATCCTTTCCCCAACTTTTTCACACTAAGGACAATGTGTTTTAAGTATGGGGGAGGATGTTTATCCGTTACTAATCTATTTTTCTTTTCTTTATATATTTTTAATTCTCGCTGAATTTTTAAGACCTCGTGTAATATTTTTATTTGGTATTTTTCAGGAACATAAGAACAACATCTATGATGATTTAGACTAATGTGCTTCTACGCTATTTCCTCGTGCCAACTCTTTTGTGGTTTGGTAGTAGACTAGGCAGTAGCTAAAGTGCTTACAATGCGACATCCCCAGAGGATTTCGAGCCATATAAATTCTTTCCGACATGATATACTAGCTCATTCTACTTGAATTTAATCTATATTTAATTTTCTTATCAAAGGTTTTAGGCGAGACAAAGAGTCATACATCTAGGACATCTTTTTCTTTTTACCACTCTTTGTTGTCCTAGATGGCCGGTTCATTTTTAGCTGGTACCCCACCCGAAACTTATCCCTTGTTCAAACCTCATGCAACTCTCTTTGTGTCTTATGTGCATATATGTGCAAAAACCCCGGAGAGGGAGGAACGACACGGTTTTCAGTCACACGAGAAGATGGAAGACTAGACGAATTCGGTTATGGAGGTATCAACAAACCAAGCTAAAAAGTCGCCTTGGAAATCATCTATCACTGGTAATTTTCGTACTCTCTAAGACTCCCGTCTAAAGGCGTTTCCCCTTTCAAAAAAAAAAAAAATCGAAAGTAAAGGAAATAAAAGCCTAAAAGTCTTAGAGTAGTCGATATTTTTGTACCAAGGTGACCGTGTTCCATGTATGGAGAGTAAGAAGCCGTTCGAATAATTACCTAGAGAAAAATCTAAGTCTGGGGGAACGGCAGAGAAGTTCTGTCAAAGGGAGAAAAGTCACGAAGAAGGAGAGATTTGTAATCACACTTATGCGAGTAGGAAGTGACTGGAAACTGTGGATTTCAACAACTCCATCCTCTCTTGCTGTTTTGCATAATATCTAGCATCCTCCAAAGAAAATACGGTAACCCGAAATACTTTTAACCTCACCGCTAAAAAGCCCTTAATGCCTAGCCTCGATTGCCTTGTCTAGTATTTTTTGTAGGAATCACGCAACCTTTAATGAATGTTAAGAGCTAGTTAAATGGAAGTTAGAATCTAAATGGTTAGATTTTCGCATGACGGATACCGTGGATTAGTGTTGTAGTACTTTGGCGAGAATTTTTTAAACTAAGCCCGATTGATGCATTACGTTGGTTATGGTTTAAAGGGACGGTCACTGAGAATTTTGTTAGTTCCTATATTTTTGAAAACGTCTTTCCGAGTTTAGATTTATGTTTTGTTTGAGGACAAACAAAGATCTAAGTCTGGGGGAGTTGGTAACATCGGGTTTTGACTATTTTTATGGATCACTTTCATATTCTTTTGCAGGTGTTTTAACTCCGTTTTCAAAGGTTTTCAAAGGTTTTCAAGTGATTTTCGTATTTTAGAGATTTGAAAGACGTTTCAGGTAACTCGGAATAAAAGAGTGCATTTCGTAGCAAAAGTACGTTTTTGGATAAACTTGGACCGTCAAGAAATCTTGCAGCTAATGGAGACCTTTTCACCGTCTGATCATCCCCAAATTTGGACATAAAAAAGTAGCGACAACCAGATTTTAAATGCAATTAGATTGGAGGCAATCCAGTGGTTGGATCCTTAAATATACCTGAAGCACTGAAGGCAGATGAAGCAGCCCCGAAGAGAAGCCCACCGCGCCTGGAGGTGCTGGAGCCGCGGCCAACTGCCAATCCGCCACTCCTGAAGAGTCTCCACTCGCGGCCAAGATGCATTTCGCCACTCCTGGAGAGCCCGCACCCGAGACCAGGGCATGTCGCGACCATATCAACATGTTTCTTCACCGAGGCCAAAACCGTCATTTCTCATGCAACCCTAAACGTAGAATACCTCTATAAATACTTATTTTATGCCTTTTAGACAGACGTTACATTCCTATCATGCTTGGAGGCAGAAGCGAAGCTCTTGTGACTTGTGCACTTGTTTTCTTTGGTTTGGAGCAAATGATTCTCGATTCGTGTTCTTCGATAGAGAATCTTTCTTCATCCCTTTTTACTTACTGTTTTTATTTAATTTATTGAATATGATTACCTCAGCTATGGCTGAGTAATCTCTGTTGGGTATAGGGGTTTGAATGGGCTCTCATGGATCGATTTTGATTGAGTTTTTCAGCTAGGATACCGATTAGGGTTCTTCGTTCTATCATTATTGTTAATGCGTTGCTTGACTAACCGTCTTAGCAACTGATATCAGGTGTTTTAGAGCCACAAGAGTGCTGAATCTAATCGCTTGACCTAGGGTAGCTGAGCAAAACCATCACAAGATTTCAGAAGTATACTTTTGGAGGAGTTGTGGGCGTAAACGACCTTTGAGTATAATCACTAATCTTTTGCGCGGGCCGAGTCGGAAGCTACCGTCCGAATACTAAGGTTGTAGGTGTGTAGGTATATGGGATTAGACTACACAAAGTATCCGTGTTCCAAGTCCAAGAACCCAAAGACAACAAAAAGTCGCTTTAGAATCCTAGCGAATTCTCGGTGAAAATCGGCCATGAACCCTAAAGAATTTCCGATTGCCCAACGCTTCGTTAATTAATTTACAGTCTCGAAATAATTATTGTTTGCTACTATTAACCTAGATTAGATTTATTTTCATTGCTTAAGTTTGCTTATTTTTCTTGATACGACGTGACAAAACCATAAAAATATATTTCCAGTCTAACATAAGTTAGAACTCGTTAGAAATTGAACGTCTCCCCATGAATTTGTCGTACATTTGCGGCCTAGTAAAGGGTAAAACCCGCACGCCGAGTAAATCCTGGTGTGTCAAGGACCTATTGATAACCACAACTTTCAGTCACTTATTCTTGCGTAAAACATTTTGACCATACTTCTCACAAACGAACCATAGATGCCTCATAAGTATTTTGATCAACCTAGACTCTTTTTAAGGCTTTTGTTTCCGTTCCCTTTCGATTATTTTCGATAATTGTTTTTTTTTTTAGAGGGGAAAACGCCTTTTATTGAAATAGAGTCTTAGGGGCGCGTAAATATACCACGATTTTGAGTTTTTCCAAGGTATAACTAAGCTCACATCTTTGTTGAATTCACATCCACCAGTCTCGAATAGTCTCCGTCTTTAGTGACTGAAAACTGTGTCATTCCTTTCTCTCCGGCGTTTTTGCACATAAGACACAAAGAGAGTTGCATGAGGTTTGAACAATGGTTAAGTTTCGGGTGGGTTGCCTGATAAGCTCAAATTAATACCCTAAAAGTACTAAAGCTTTGTCGATTGTAATACTTAGGGATCGAATCCACAAAGACTCAAGAAAACACACAATAGATTTTAATGATTGAATTAAGCTAAGTGATCAATGGAATTGAAAGCAAATACGTAAATTAAACTGTTGTAAGTTCGATTGGAAGAAAGATAGGTTCAGGGTATTTCTCAGGAAATCAATGAATGTAGAAAAACTAACTAACCAGGGTTCACGTTACGCTCGGTTCTTGAACTCAAATCACTAAAGTATAATTAACCAACTCTCGTTGCGAGAATTATCTAAGTCTAAATCCTAGAATTCCAAATCTTTTTGCGAATCCTAAAGTCTAAACCAGCTTTTAGTTCAAGTTTGATTTGTTCACAAAACAACTAAACCAAATCTCTTTGCAAATAGTTATTTTGCTCACCCTAAATTCTATCAGGTAATCAATTGCACTCTCGTGCCTAATCAATTATACTAAGATCGAAGTTCTAGGTTGTGAGAGCAGAATCTCACAACCTCAATCCTTGGCTTTTTCAGGTTGTATGTTCTTGAATATCGCTTAGAAGATTAGAGAGAAAAAGTTGTGTATATTATTGTTTTATTAGCCAAGAATTCGATCTGTTACAATTTTGCTTATCTTCAAACTTATATCCCTCTTTCAAAATACAAACGTCTCAATCTCATTCAAAACATCGAAATGAATTTGTGATCTTCAATTAAATGCTCAGCTTGATTCTGGGGAGAACGTATTTAATGTCTTTGACTGGCTCGCTGCAAGCTCCTTCTTCCAACGATCTCCCCCTTCACGCGTACTCGACTCTTTTCCAGCTTGCGAGCTTGATGTACGAGGCTTTCCGGCGAGCTGGGTTTGACTGCTGGCCCAAATAATCAACCTGGACTTTGAGTGTGGAATTTGGGCCCAACAGTTGCCCTCAGTATCTTTAATGATTTATCATTGAGGATGCGGAACTGTGATCTCGGGATTTAGTTGATCTTTCAGCTGGAACAATCTCGTAATCTCAGACTTCTAATTGATTTCCAGCTTGCTCGCAGGGCGAGTTTATAGGGATCCTGTAGCGTCTGCGCGATTTTTAAGGGATATGATAGGACGAGTGGGCGAGTGGGTATAAATGAGCGGTTCTTGTTTCTTCAACTTCCCACGCCGCCTCAGCTCCCACTTACTGAGGTAATGATGTCTTTTCTTTTTTTCCCTTCTCTCTCCTTTTTATTATTATTTTTACTACATTAATTGAACTGTTTTCAACCCTTTTTTTTACTTTTATCCGAGATATTTCTCTGTGAAAGTTCAGCTTCCATCGTTTCCAGTCGAGTTTCTTTTTTTTTTGAGCTCGATTTTCTTTTGCTTTTTCCTGCGATGGCTTCTACTTCTTAGCTGGACGCTCCTCCTCCCCTTGTCGAGCGGTTTGATTCTCACTCGAAGAGCACAATTTCGGCTGCCGAGCTCGCGAATATCTATTCTTTGTGCGGGCTTGATATCGGTGATCTGCTCATCCCGCCGGCTGATAGCTCCCCGGAGAATCTTCCAGAGTGTTATGCATGCGGTTACGCCGCGTTCTTCCTGAGATGCCGTCTTATTTTCCCCATCCCGGCAGCTATCTCTAATATAATCAATGACCTCGGACTTGCCATTCCGCAGCTTATTCCCAGTGCGATGAGGTCCCTTGTCGCACTCTGGGTGCGTTCTAAGGAGTCTGGGGTTGTATTTGATACTGAGGTTTTTCGCCAACTTTTCAATATCAAAGGGAACTCTCATCTTCGCGGGACCTATTATTTTCCGGCGAAAGTCAATCGATCTGTTTTTAGATTCAATGTGAGGGATCAAAAATGGTGGGAGCAATGGTTCTATTTCAGGATTTCCAGCGGGTCAGTTGAGGGCGAGTCGGTGCTTCGACATTCCTGGGCTCAGATCAGTGGTCAGCACGATCTCCCGGATGTTGATTTGAGCATCCCTTCTGGAGGATTTAATTGTCGTCCCCCTTTTTCTTCCCCCTTTTTTTGTTCTAATATGGTGACCATTTTTCTTTTGTGCAGAGTCAATTGATTCTTCAAAGATAGTCACGGCTGAGGTTTAGCGGCTTATTGACCTTGTCAAGGGTGAGGGTTCTGACTGGAAGGGTTTCTCCCTCGACAGAATCCAGCAAGCTCGTGATCGCCGAGCTTCCGGATTATCCGTCGCATCTGCTTTCCGGCTCATAGGTTTGGGTGGATTTACATCTTTATCTTTTTAGATTTAAGAATTGTTTCGTTACTTAAATCTCATTCGTTTGATTTCGCAGATTCTCCGACTCCGTCTCCCCAACTTCAAATTCAATCTCCGGCACCCGCTCCATCTATTATCCCGAGGCTCGAGGCTGTTGCTAAAGATCTAGCCCATATTGAGGTTGATCCCCCGGTTGGCTCCCAGGTGCCGGATACTGCCCCCGCTACCTCCCAGGTTGATCTTACTCGGAGCGAGAGTTCCACAGAGTCCATCAAAATGATTCTTCCCAAGAAGCCGATGCGTCTTTCCTATAGGGAGAGGATGCGATTGCGCCCTGCCCCGACGGCAGCTGGTGCTCTTGATAAGAGGGTTAAAGAGGCTCTTGGCAAGTCCGCTCCTGCTGAGATCCCGTATCGAGAGGAGGTCGAAAAGGGTGATCACCGTGAGCCCGAAGCTGATCTTGGTGATGGTGGCATATTGCCAACGGGTGGTGAAACCGAGATCGCCCAGCGTGATGCTCGAGCTAGAGGTCCTCAAAAATCGACTTCTAGTGTGTCTTCTAAGGAGCCAAGTCATTCTGCTGAGCAGCAATCCCGTTCCACACGATCTCGTGGTGATGGTTTTGATGGCGAGGAAACATCAAGGAGGCATGTGATACCTAGTTCTCAGGGGAGTGGAGGTGTTTCCCCGAATGCCTTTAGGTTCGATTTTGATGGACCTGAGACAATCGTTGAAAACATCTCCCAGCTTGCCAATCTCTTTAGGCGTGTTAGGCCTTCATCCTGCTTATTGCCATCTCTTAGGAACATGAAGAAGCCTGAGGGCTATATTCAGTTCGCAAGTGCGATGAGCCAGGTAGTTCTTGCTGTCTTTACTTTGTTTTTCATTACTTTGGTTTTTCTCTGCTGAACTTTTACGTCCCTTTCCCAGGCCGTTTCCGCCGCCAATGAGCTGATTACCTCTTTTGAGCAAGATCTCCGTTCTGCTACCCAGCCTGAGGAGGTGGAGAAGGCAACTAGGACCATTACTGACCTCGTCACTGAAAAGGAAGAGCTGTTGAGGAGAATTGCTCGTAATGAGGAGAGGATGGCCGAGGTTACTCTTTTGGAAGGCCAGGTTAAGGACCAAGCTATTTCGGCCAAGAGATGGGAAGATTCCGCTCGGGAGGCTCAAGCTCGGGTTTCTGTATTGGAGAAATCAAACGAGGACTTGAAGGTGGATCTCCGTGTCGCCGAGGGGCGAGCTGGAGCTGCTGAGGTTGGTTTGCGTTCAGCTAGTGAAAACATAGTGGATTTGAGGGTCCAGGTTGAGAAGGTTACTGAAGACTCGAAGAAACTTGCCAAGAGACAAAAAGAGATGGTGAAGAAGGCTGAGAGAGCCGGGAGGAGGGAGATATCCAGGCAGTATCGTGCCATTCTTTTGGGAATAAAGGATAAATGGGAGAAGAAGAAAATCGAGGTCGATATTGAGACTCAAATTATGGAGTGTAAATCCAATATCCTTTTTCTCGATGACATTATCAGCCAGACCATCAATGATTTTGAGGCCGAAAAGAAGAGCATCCAGGTTGAGAAGCTGAGGTTGGACGCGGAGCTTGCCATCGTCCAGGTATCAGATTTTTCCCTGGGTAAAATTGATATTCCTCAGGTATCCGATGACTCGGTTACGCTGCCTGCTGGGCCAAGCGCACAATTGAATGATCAGCTGGACCTTGGTTCTCAGGAGCTTAGGAAGGAGTTCCCGCTGCTCTTGAATCAGGCTGCCCGGAAGGATAAACCAGCTTGCTAGAGATACCTTTACTGTTTTCGTCTTTTGTTGTTCTTTTGAACTTGGTGCCTGGGGAGGCCTTTAAACCCTTTTCTGGTTTGTTTGTTGAACTTGTTTATGCCCTAGTGGACTTTTTGGTTTGAATTTGTGCTCCCTTGAGGAGGCTTTATTTATTTTGATGATTTAAAAATCCCTCTTTTTATGGTTATTTATGATTTTTGCCATTTAGAGTTTGTGTGTTTTTTTTTAGATCAAAGGCTATTTTTTAGCCAAAGACCCAGGTTGTTTAGAGACCTTGCTCCCAGGTCGTTTGGAGACCTCGGGAGCTGACCAGACGATTTGAAGACGCAAGGTCGAAGCCGTTTAGAGGCATGCGTGTAACCTAAACAGTTTAGGCGTAGAGGTTGTTGTCATTTAGAGACTAGAAAGGTTGTGACTCTGCAATTTAGACGCAAAGTCGAGTCGTGCTAGATGGTTAGCACGCTTTAACTCGTAAGGCTGTTCTTTTATAGAGTAAAGTTTTTAGCTTGTAGATGGTAGCTGAAAGGTCTCAGGCGGTTTTTAACAGGCTCAAGGAAGAAGATTTTTTATTTTAATAGCTGCACCCTTGTGAGGTTGCCTACGTACCCTGAGGAGGGATCAAGCCTTTTCGTAGTTTGGTTTTTACAAGTGTCTTTTTAATGATAGTACTTCTTTAAATTCATGGCATTCCATGAGTTCCTTTCAGGTGTATTGCCGTGCATCCTGGCGAGCTTGTATACGCCATCCTTTACTACCTCGGAGATCCGGTATGGACCTTCCCAGTTGGTGCCTAGTTTTCCAGCATTCCTTTCCCTTGTGTTTTCGTAGGTTTTTCGTAGGACGAGCTCGCCAACTCGAAATCTTCGCTGTTTGACTTTTGAATTATAGTGGCGTGCTGCCTGGTGTTGGTAATTTTGAAGGTTAACGAGTGCTCGATCTCGGCGTTCCTCGATAACATCGAGTTAGTCGAGAAGCATCTCGTTGTTGAGCTCCTCGTTTTCGGGACATATGTCTATCCTCAGGCTGGGGACTGCAACCTCAGCGGGAACCACATCCTCGATTCCATAAGCCAAGGAGAATGGTGTTTCTGAGGTTGCTTTGCGAGGTGAGGTCCGGCAGGCCCACAAGACTCCAGGGAGCTCGTCGGACCATATTTGCTTTTTGGCATCTAGTCGCTTTTTGAGATTGCTCAGTATTAGCTTATTTGGTGCCTCGGCTTGCCCGTTGCCTTTAGGGTAACGTGGGGTCGATGTTGTTAATCTGATTCTGTGATCTCCGCATAATTCGAGGAATTGATTTGAGATGAACTGTGAACCGTTGTCGGTTACAATCTCGTACGGGACTCCGTGCCGGCAGACTATGTTTTGCCATACGAATTCTTGTACGTGGTTTGCTTTAGTTTGCTGGAAACCTCCTGCCTCCACCCATTTGGTGAAGTAGTCGGTGACCCCACCATATCCATTGACCACCTCATAAAGGGGTATGGAGATGAAATGGAAGATAAGTTTTCAGTAGGTTGATGCAACGTGGGAGCATGCCGTTGGCATTTGTCGCACGCTTTAGCATGTTCTTTGCAGTCAGCGACCAAGGTGGGCCAAAAGTAACCTTGCCTTTTGATCCTGATGGCTAATGCTGTAACGTCCCCGTTCCAGGAAGTTACACCGGGCCGATTTGTTTTGGGTTGAGGATGCCCGGAAGGATCGGGGAAGGCTTAGTCAAGGCCGAGAAACGGACAAAAGGACTTAGCCGGGCAAAATGGGAGGGAGTAATCGAGCTAAACTAGCTGGACGAGCTAAAGTAGCTGAGCTACTAGCTGAACCAGCTGGACAAGCTACCGGCAGCACAACCTATCTCGGTAAGCTGGTCAAGTACTGACCCAGCTGGGCGGACTGACAGCTAGGTAAACAGCTAGGTGGGAGTAGTGTTGGGTCAACTGTTCGAGTGGTAACTCAGGTGATCAACTGGGAAGCTAGCTAGCAATGGGCAGTTGGTTAGTCGATCGGCTGGGAAGGTGACCGCATGCATCGCGTGTGCGAGGGTGGTTATTTAGCCGAAGGGTCGTGTACCTGTTTGGCCAAATGATATATCATGGTTTTTACTCTGTTTAGACCATGATATAAGTCCTTTTATAGAGTATTTTCTAGTGTTTTGTAGTGTTTTAGAGTCTTTTACAGGTCATAGCACGTTTGGAGGATTATTGGAAGTATTGGAGCTTTCTGGAGCAGTTTGGAGCAGAGTTGAGATCGTGTTGCTGAGTACCTGTTTTCACGGCCAGTATAGATCGATACCCCCTGGTATCGATCGATACCCATCGCAGCAGGACACGACCCGCGACTTTTCCAAGACTTGAAGAATTGCAAATTGGTCCAGAAGTCTCTGATAATTACAAGAAGACCCCAAGTCGTGTTTTAGGTTATAAATAGGAGTTTTCAGCCACCTGTTTAGGCTATGCTTTTTATTACTTTGGTTAGAGACAAGTCTGATTTCCCTTCGTCCGAGATCAGATCTTTAAACCTTCCTTGATTATTTATTTGTTGATTTATTCAGTTATGTCTATTGATTCAATTGCCATGTCTGAGTAGATCCACCTTAGGTTTAGGGCTTTCTCATAAAGGATTTCTCTGAATGCTAGGTTAATTATCTGTTTAGGATTCACCATCTGAATTAGTTCTTCGCCTTAGGTTGTTCTCAAAGCTAATTCTAGGTTGACGAACATAGAACTTAGATCTTAGGATAATTGATTAGGCACGACAGTGCAATTAATTACCTGATAGAACTAGGGTGAGCAAATTAATTATTCGCAAAGAAATTTGGTTTAATTGATTTGTGAACATATCAAACTTGGAATTAAAGCTGGTTTATTCTTAGGGATTTGCAAAGAAATTTGGGATTCTGAAGTTTAGATTTAGATAGTTTTCGCAACGACAGTTGGTTAACTATGCATTAGTGATTTGAGTTCTAGAACTGTGCCTAACCTGAACCCTGATTAGTTAGTTTATTTGCATTCATTGATTTCCTGAGAAATATCCCTGAACCTATCTTTTTCCCATTGAATACAAATCGTTTACTGCTTCCTGTTTTCTGTTTAAACTGAATTGCTTAGCTTAGCTTGATTCTAATAATTTATTGAGTGATTTCTGTGGATCCTTGTGTTCGACCCCTAGCTAGACTACAACTACTGCTTTAGTACTGTTAGGGTATTAAATTGAGCAGATCAATTTTGGCACCGTTGCCGGGGATCCAATTTCACCATTAGATTGTAGCTGTCGAGTTTCGACTAAGCTCGTCAGTATCGATCGATACTACCTAGTATCGGTCGATACCGAGGCGATTTTTCTTTGTTAGTGTCGATCGATACCATCAATATCGGTCGATACTCATCGTGACTTTGGTTACTTACGTTCTTGATCTTAGTGTTTCAGGTGCATGCCTGTTCGTGAAACCAGAAGAAACAAGAGCACTCAGCTGGTCAATCTTTCGTTAGAGGAACTAGCACGTTTAGAACGCACAAACAGAAAGACAAAGCAGACATCAAGGATGAACAACCCTGTGGTTTTAAGAGTTGATGAAGCTGGTGTCTTGAGAGACCAACAGGGTCATGTGTGCAATGAAGGAGGGCAGCGACTTGATGAGGCTGGAAACATCATTGTCCCTGCTCCTGTTGCTGAGATTGTCGCGCCAGCTGGGCGCGCCAACGCTGGGAATGCTGCAGGTGATCGAGCTAGAACACTTGGCGAGCATAACAGGCCTGATCAGTTCTTTGCCAATCGAGCTGCGATTCGCATACCGACTTTTCAGAGGAATGACTTCGAGCTGAAGCCAGCATACTACGCTCTCGTAAGTCAGAACCCATTCCATGGTCTACCTCATGAGCATCCCATGGATCACATCGAAAGGTTCGAGGACTTGGTCACTAGCATGAAGTACAATGGAGTGCCCAATGAGTTCCTGTTCTGCAAACTCTTCCCGTACTCTCTTGGTGGGGATGCTGCTTATTGGCTGAAGCAGCTAGCTCCTGATTCACTTACTACATGGGATGAGACGAAGAACGCGTTCCTGGTTAATTTCTATGATGATGCAAGATCCGAGGAGCTCAGGAACAAGATCTCTCAGTTCGCTCAGGGTCCGACAGAAGCATACAAGGCTTCATGGGTTCGCTTCAAGTCTTATCAGAGAGACTGTCCGCATCATGGGTTCACTCAGGTGCAGCTGCTGGGCACGTTCTACAGAGGGGTTGATTGGAGATACCAGATGGCAATGGACTCTGCAAGCAATGGGAACTTCTTCACCAGGTACCCGGATGATGTTGTTGTGCTGATAGAGAACTTGGCGTCTAGTAATAGCACCAAGAATGCTGATTTCGAAAGGAAAAAGCAAGCTGGAGGAACAGATGGATCGCAGATTGCTGACATGCAGGCCAAGCTGGATTTCCTGGTCGGGAAGCAGAAGAAATATGTGCACTTTGCTGATGAAGTCGCGAATGTGGAAGAAGAAGAAGTGGATGTTAACTACGTTGGTGGTTCTGGATTTCAGGGTCAACGATTTGGTTACAACAACACTCGAAACTACGGGAACTCTTCGTACCAGCCCATCCCTCCCAAATCCACAGATAACGAGATGAAATCCATGATGGAACAGATTCTTCTGGGACAACAGAAGTTACAAGTGGATTTCAATGGGAAGCTTGACCATCTGTACTCTGATCTGAATGGGAAAATCGAGGCTCTCAATACCAGTCACAGGGTGCTGCAAACGCAGGTAGCCCAGTCTGCTGCAAACTTCAAGGGAAAGACAGTTCATCCACACGACGCACACGTCAATGCCATCACCTCAACAGCAGAAAATTTCGAGGAGGATCCTAAAATCGCCAGAGCATCGATCGACACCCCCCAGTATCGATCGATGCCGGTTACAATTCTGAAACGGGATACTTCAAAAACCCGTGTATCGATCGATACCCCACTGGTATCGGTCGATACTGCGGCGATTTCTGAGGAGACAGCTGAGGCTTCGAATGTGGCGCCTAAGGAAGTTGCAGAACGAGTGTATACACCCAAGGCACCTTTTCCTATACTTCCTAAGCTGACAAAGAAGGAATGGGAAGCTGCCAGATGCAGAGCCATGCTAGATAAGTTGATTTTGGAGCTCCCTTTTGTTGAAGCTATCAAGACATGTCCAGCTTTCAGGAGATATGTGAAGAAGATGGTCTCTAGCAACGTGAGCATCGAGGAAGGTGTCATGTTGATCACAGCTGAGTACAGTGCGATGCTGCTCAACAGAACTCCTAAGAACCTTCTTTCTGAGGAAGATGTATCTGCCAGGAACAATTCAAATGCGGCCATATCGATCAATACTCTACCTGGTGTCGATCGATACCCCTCGCAGAACGAGCCAGAACCTATGACAACACCTGAACTGATTGAAGAAAGAGTTCGCAAACCCCAGAAGGTGAATCATGATCCTAAGGCACTCTTCATTAAGACTAGAGATCCACCTCCACTGAGACAGCTGACCCAAAGAGAAGATCCAGGGAAATTCGCGGTTCCATGCTCCATATCTGGAATTGATTTCAAAGAGTCTCTTGTCGACTCATGGGCTAGTGTCAATGTGATCTCAAGGGAAATTGCAGAGCGTTTAGGGGCTGAGATTCGATCACCAAAGGTATCTATCACACTCGCGAACAACTCCACCTCACTTCCATATGGTACAATCTCTGCTCTACAGGTCAAAGTAGGAGATTGTCTGGTGCTGACTGATTTTCAAGTTGTGGAGATGGGAGCGATATCTCGTATGCCAATACTTTTGGGACGACCGTTTATGGCTACTGCTGGCGCGATCATAGACACGCCTAATAAGAGAATCTCTTTCTCTTACATTGACGGAGGGGTCTACTATAATGTCATTCCCTCTAGGAGTGCTCCCACACATGTCTCTGGCATCGAGGTTGTCACAGGAGAGTGGCTAGCAGTTGATCTTTCGAAAGAACCTCCTGATGAGCCTACTATCGCAGAGATCTCAGCTGTACCGACTAGCATCCCCAAAGAAGTTGCCAAGAAGGCCAAGAGCAACAAGGCCGAGGATCCCCATATCACATTGATTCCTCAGCAGTGCGATGGGAATTCGATTGAGTATAAGGTCAAGTGCAAGGGAGGTTCGAAGCCATTCTCCAAGGCTAGAATCCTTCTTACTTCTGAGCTGAAAGAGAAAGGACAGGAGTTCATGGACAGCATGTTGAGCAAAACTTTGAAGATAGCCATGTCGAGTTGTGGAGCCTGTTTTAGTGCAAGCTCTCACTCTTATCCAGCCTGAAAGGCGTTACAGTCAAGCTATTGACGTTAAACGAGCGCTTGGTGGGAGGCAACCCACTGGTGAGTCTGTCCTTGAGTCATTTTTGGTTTTTATTTTCGTTTGTTTTGAGTCTGTGTCAGGATGAAGAAGGAGCAACTCGAAATCGCCTTCGATCGACACCGATCGCGAAAATACGGTTCGTCAAGTCGATTTAAGCCTAGTATCGATCGATACTCAGGCTGTGTGTCGATTGATACTTGACGTTCCAGCAAGGTAATTTCTGGTTTCTCTTCGTTCTATCCTTTTTCCTTTGTTTCTTTCACCTACTCTAGGCTAGATAACACTGGGGACAGTGTTGTTCAAGTCTGGGGGAGGTGTCTGCTGACATTGT